>VCHN02000014.1:133539290-133603998 GCA_007115665.2 Sequoiadendron giganteum | reverse complement strand
CCTGAGAGAGATAGAGGGAGTGGGAGATATACCTAAGAGAGAGAGAGGGGGTGGGAGGGATAGACCTGAGAGAGAGGGGGAGAGAGGGGGGGTTGTACCTAAACCCTAAGCCATAAACCATAAAGCCTAAACCCTAAACCTTAAACCTTAAACCATAAAGACTAAACCAAAGAGAGAGAGATGGGGGAGGGAGAGAGTGTATGGGAGAGAAACACAAAGGGAAGGAGGAAGGTTGGGAGATTAAGAGAGAGGGAGAGAGGGAGGGAGAGTGAGAGGGAATGAGGGAGGGAGAGGTAGATATGGAGAGAGGTAGAGAGAATTATATAGGGAAGGAGAGATAGAGAGGTGGGAGGAGGGAGGGAGAGAGATAGAGAGAAGTAGAGAGGGGAGGAGGGAGGGATAGAGGGAGAGAGAAGTGTGATAAAAATAATGAGAGAGAGAGGAGGGAAGGAGGAAGGTGGGGAGATTGAGAGAGAGAGGAGGGAGGGTGACAGATAGGAAGAGAGGGATAGGTTAGATAGAGAGAAGTAGAGAGGGAAGGTGGTTAGGCTGAAGGAAGAGAGAGAGATAGAAGGGAGGGAGAGAGAGAGGTGGAGAGGGATAGGTTAGATAGAGTAAAGTAAAAAGGGAATGTGGGTGGGAAGAAGGAAGAGAGAGAGAGAGAGGGAGAGATAGAGAAAATTAGAGGGAAGGAGGGAAGGAGGAAAGGATGGAGGGATGGAGGGGGAGAGAGAGGTTAGATAAATAGAAGTGTAGAGGGAAGGAGAGAGTGTGAGAGAGAGTTCTAGAGCATAAGGGATAAAAAATTAGTGAGATAGAGAGAAAGATGATATAACTTGTTGATTACTGAAATTTGGCTAAGTCTAAATTTTTTGAGATCTTTCAAAAACTAGAATTTGCATTATAACTCCTATAGATCTGAAACCACTCTCAAACATCCTGGAAAATATATACATTAAATATAACTTAAAGTATAAGAAAGTAAATTTCCATATGTAAATGTCAAATTATACTTAAATATTTATTTCATGTATATAGTTTCCCTAAAAGATAACAAGAAGAAAGAGACAAGAAAAAGAGAAGAAAAAATTTCCAATGTAGACCAAAACGGGAGCGCGTTATAATGCACTTGCGTTTTGGAAAAAAAAAAATTGTTTAAAAAAATTCACACTTTTTGAACTCAACATGTGCACCTTTTTTGAAATTTAAACCATAAAGTGAGTGCATTATAACGCACTTGTGTTATGGCTTGGTAATGACCAATCCTAGGCTCGGTCATTACCAAGCCATTACGTGAGCACATTTTACTATAATGCACTCACATTTTCACTATTTCGGGATGAAAAAGTAAGTTGGCTAACCATCTTTTTGCACCCACCCGATGTTCACTTCATCAATGAATTAGAAAGGAAGAAAAATGCCCCCTCATGACTCAAGGAAGGTCAAATCAATTCCCACCTTAGAGGAAAGTTCTCAAGTTCTTTCTTTACAAACCCATGATGAAGGAAACATGTTCCATAAGGGGTCCAAGTCACAAATACAGTTTTGAAAAGGAAATGTTCATGAAGACTTTTGAGAAAATATTTGTTGTTAACGAATGCATTTTATGAAAATCAAAGCATTATAGAGATGGCGCTGTCACACATGAGAGGGACAACCCAAGCAAAGAAGAGAAAAAGAGAAAAAAGAGCAAAATAGAGAGACAAACACAAATAAAGGCCACAGGGGAATCTAGTTTCATAGGATTAGATCTGCGCTTGCTTATATAAGTAGTAGGTAACCACGGTGCAAGGTAAAAGATCACCAGTCCCCAACCAGATTAGGAAGAATGTACAGAAAAAAAACGTAAAAATAAAAAAATTGGGTCAACATGGAAGGGAAGCCTAAATGCCCCCAATGCTTTGCATCATCCCCAATTTTCTGAAATTCAAGTTACAAACATGGAAGAATGATGAAACAAATAGAAGAAGGTTTACAACACAAAAATCACTCATGTATCCAAGCACCAAAAAGGGTGAAAAGGGTCACCCAGGAACACATAGCATGATCACGGGGGGACACATCACAACACACACATTTATAATCTAAAGATAAAGAAGGGGCCTCCCTCTAACACTGATCGACCAAAAGGTCACTGGCTTCCCCATCTAGATCATCGTAGGGGGAAGGAGGACGATCCTGCATGTTTGTAATGTTAAGGGGAGGAGCTTTCGACCCTCCTACAATAAGGGCTAAGGAAGATGTCCCCACAAGGTCCCCTCCGCTAAGCTCTTGTTGAGCTAGGGTTAGTGACTTTGTGAAGATCACTGAAAAGGCCAAAACTTCATCCAGAGAGTTAAACAAGAACTTTACTAGAGTGCCATGTTTTACCTCAACGAATGGGGAAGACTGCACCCAAGATTCACTCCTAAGCTCACTGAATGATTCAGGAGAGGTGACGAACTCAGGGGAAGCCGAGACTGGTTCTGTTACTAGGACAAAACAAGTCAGCGTAGGACCACCTTTTGGAGAAAGTGGGATCCTCTTACATCATCCATTGCTAGAAGGACCAACCTTTGCCTTTTTCTTCGTCAGGGGTGTGAACTCCCAACAGATGAGGCAAGAGGAGCAAAGGAAGAGGAGGAGAAAACTGTAGTAGATACCATCGAAGTGTTTAACATATCTACGAGTTTCAAAAATGGAGGGATGTCCGAAAGGAACATCAGTAAGGGTGGCTCCGTTGAAGGAGTGATGAACACCTGCACCTTTTTGGAGTTAGACGCACTCACAATGGAAGTTAGGGGCAAGACTGAACTAGGCTGAACGAAAGTAGGAGAAAGGAAAGGGGAAGATGCAGTAAGAGGCCCTAACACAAGGCTGGCCATCTCCTCATCCTTTTTCTGCAATGTGGCCTGCTCAGCCACAAGAGCCTTTTGTTGGTGCTTATGATCGTGCGCAAGGCCATTTCTTCATCTCTTCAAGCTAGAGGCTGGAGGCTATGAACAAATAGAAGGATCCTATTCAGCCATGGGAGTGTCCACTAGAGTCATTTTCGACGAAGGAACAAAATCTTGCATGGGAGCAGGAGGAACAATTTGAGAAGCAACAGGGGGAGTTAGCTCTAGTGCTTCAGCAGCAGGCCTCTTACCGTTTACAACTTTGGGAGAAAAAGCGGTGGGAGGCCATGGAGGTCAAGACATAGAGGACTCCCTATGAGGACTCTTCCTCCTACCATAGTGAACGGTCCTAGGCTCTATGGGAAAGAAAGGAAGCTTAAATGCAGGATGCTTAGGCTTTCACCAAGTAGGCACCATAGGGTTCTCATGTAGATGTGGGGTGGAACCTGATAGTGTCACAGGATGGTGAGAGGAAGTGTCAGGCTGAGTAGCAGAAGAGGAAGGAGTGTCTTGGGACTACTTCTCTTCTTCTCTTCTACGCGCCTTGACGACGTCGCTGTCAACTTTTAAACACACCCTATGCAAAACAACATAAGGTAATGAGGGGTATCTCACTTTCGGCCTTAGGTGCCCTTTCTTATAATTTTGATATGTTCGGTGCAAGAGGTCCTTCCTAGGTGGGAGAGTACCAATAGGTGTAGGCCAAAAGTAATCTAAAGAGTAACTACCATGCACAACCGACAGTCTATAGCCAATGTCATGGATCACATGTACAAAACCTTCATGAATGAATTTCAAACATTTATGCACAACCGAGGGAACTACAGTCATAGCTACTAGTTAGGGGATACCCAAATTCACTTTGAAGAGTTCGAAACTCAAGATAATATCAAACAAAAGGTTCATGGATTTCAGTCCAACAAGAATTGATAGAATAATACTACCTAGAGGAGGTACGAAAAGTCTGTTGTGCGTGCAAATGGTACTCACAGATGCATCATACCCATCTTTATGTAAAAATTTGATTAACATGATCTCCTTAGTTATGATATTCACTTGAGACATTGGATCATCAAGAACACCTACTATAGTGTTTTTGTTGATTCACACAAGAATGTAAAGAGGAGATGGTTCTCTGTTAAAACCCATTGGAAGATCCTATGAGGTGAAGGTTATACCAGTACCACTGTTCACACCTACAACACTCCTAGAGTACAAGGAAAGGAGCTTTCAGTATCACAAAACAAAACCAAAATAGTTCACTTCAGGTTCACCAAAAATGTAAGAGAGGGGGACCAACCACATTCAAGGCCCCAGGTCATTGAGGGCCAAGAGCGAAAGGCTGCCCTAACTTACCTTAGTCTAAATGGATGTTTCAAATGAAGGTCAAGAGTGATGACGACTATAAGGTCCTACAACCACTCTGTAGGCTCGAAACCAATTTTGGGGATAGGTGAGCCAGTTTTCAGGTTCAACATTGTGCCTCAGGTAGCTCTCTGCCCAAGGACAGAAACACAGTTTTGGAATGACAACATGGAATGCTAGAGTCTTTCAGGTGCACTAGTGTACATACGACCAGATGACAAAAAGTACAATGAGAACTACCAAAAAACAAGCTGAAAACCTAGCTAATGGTTTTTAGGGGAATAAAACAACATTATAAAATAAGAGATATACAATTGAATATGATAAAGAAAATAGATTAAAGCTAGGGTGACAACGATGATCTCACAAAAGAGCTTGTTCGCCAGCTAGCTCCAAGCATTCTTCCACCTACACACAAGAAAGAGGGAAAATTGTTGGGGGTTGTATAGGGGTTTGCCTCACTCAGACCCCCATTTTGATGTTTCCACCTCCATAGATAGCCAAGATAGAAATTGTAGAAAAAAATATGATAAAGGGAGAATGAAAGTAAAGAACATAGTAACACTACAAAAAAGTAATGTGCTACTCAACCAAATTGTCGAGGAGAGGATTGAAAATGCTTACCACCTCCGCCAAGAGCTCACTAGCTAATGGGGGAGAAAATGAAAGGATTCAAGCCCCTATCGCAATGGTGTTGTTCCACACTTTCTCTACAGAGTTGATGGAGTGTTGTTGTTGCTGCTATGGAGTGCCAAAGTGTTGATTGAAGGTTGAGAGTGCAAGAACTGAATGCTAGAATACTTAGGGAGTGGTGAATTGAATGCTTGGAGTAGGGATAACTTTAAGAAACCCCCCCCTCAGTGAAGGTGTAAAATCCTGGTGAATCTTTCCTTTTATTTGAAAAAAATATTAATTTTCCTTAGCAAATCTTATGCACATTATTAAAAAAATTGTAAAATCCTTGCGAATCTTAATGAATAACTGGTAAAAATAATAATCGCAGTGGTGAATCCTAGTGAATAATCACTAAAACGATTAATTACAATGGTGAATCTCTCCTTTAAAAAATTCCATAGTTGGTCGGCGCAGTTCCCCCATTTTTATTTTTATTTTATTTATTATTGAAGTAGGGGCCTGGGGGTGGCGGCCACCTGCATGGGGGTCGAGGGGGAAGCACCCCCTCACAGGGTTCGGGGATAGCGGCCCTGACTCGCTCCTGATTCGCTCCTGATTAATTGAAAAAAAATACTATATGAAAAGTGAAATTGTTACCATCGATTAGCTTTTTAATCGAATGGATGTAAGTTAATTAATTGTAGGAATATAAAATTACTGGTGAATATAATTAATATTTGTAATTATAGTATAAAATATTGGTGAATCAGTTCCAATGATGCATCATTTAAAAAATAATGCATAGGAAAATTAATCAAGACAATTTTATTTTTTTGTAAAACCCTGGCGATTCAGCATCCTTTCTAGCTTGTATTATTTGCGATTTTTGGAGGTTCCAATTTCAAGTATTCGCCAATTGGTGAAGATTCTCCACTAAATTTTTCCCTGGCTTGGAGAGAGGAAATGAAGGAATGAAGAGTACCTTTGAAGGGAGAGTGAGAAAAACAACCATATTCGGGTCAATTGGTCGAAGAGGGGCATTACAAATCGACCCCAATAAGAAGTGTAACACCTCTATTGGCTTTAGACATAGGAATTTGTCAGGGACATAAGCGTGCCACGTAAAAATTTGTGTGTCACGTGGGTATCCCTGACAGTTATTCTTCTATCAACACAAAAGACAAACGCCAAGTGGAATGAAGGTAACATGCTGATGTGGAATTTTGCCTTTGGATTTGGTTTTCTAAGGTGAGGGAGTGTAAAAGTGGAATTTGCATAAGGGGTGCAAATTCACTCCTATACACACCAACAACGGTTGTAGAGGTTGCTCATGTGGTAGAGCAGGTGCCCCAAACCTGTTCTGAAGTTGTGCCTTGTAGTGCCCATAGCCAACGTAACCGACTTTGTGTGAGCGTAAGTACCAGTGAAAAGCTCTAGCTAAGAAGCATGCGACTTTATAGAAGAGTGGGGAAGAGCCCATTGTTCTTGTTCTTGCTTCTTTTGTTGTTTTTTCTGCTTGTGTTTTATTTTTTTGCTTCAGTTCCCATCACCTTCGTTCTTCTTTCGACTTCCTTGATGGATCTCGGTGAATATCACCCCGAAAGGGTGTAGGTTTGTGTTGATCCTTTGGTGGAACCTCCCCTTCTTACCTCTCTTCTTGATATTCATCCTTTATCACAACTCGTTGACATGCCACATACAAAGGTGGAGTCTTTTGTGGCTCTGTCTCCTTCTTCTTCTTATGCCTCATTTGTGGGGATTATGCATCCTTCTTTGAAGCACAAGCTTGAGGGTGACCTCACTTGAAGTAAGGGTCATAATAAATCCTCGTCTCTTGTGGATTCTTGTTTTGCTTTGTCTTACGTGATCCTTGTGACAAAGGCAAACCCCGAATCTCTAGAGTTAGTCACTGCTCCTCTCCCTGAGGTTAGTCATGACTCCTAGGTGTATTATCCTCCTCACGCCTAGTTGACACATGACACTCCTATCAAGAACTTCTTCCTATAGTGACGGGCCTTCTTCCTTGGCCCTTTTCAAAGGCGATTTTGTTGATGCAACCCTTTGTATCCCTCCCCTCTAGTCTCATCTTCCATCCCCTTACAATGATCTCTAAATTGGGAGTAGGATGACCTTCTAGTACATTCATATTAGGATCATGCCTCTTCTACATCTTTATATTAGTCTTGTGTGCTTGTTTGTGTTCCCCATCATTTACTTTTCCTAGACATATTCCGATATGTATGGCCTTGATCTAGCTTTGGTGGTATATCACCTAGATGTTCGCCCTAATTCTAACCCTGTCAAACAAAAGCTTAGAAAAATGCACCCTCAAGTGGCCCTCCTGGTGAAGAAAGAGTTCGAAAATATGTTAGAAGTAGAGTTCATTTGACCAATTGACTACTCTGACTAGATATCCAATACTGTCCCAGTTGCTAAGCCTAGTGGAGACATCAGGATTTGTATAGACTTCCAAGATCTCAACAAATCATGTTTGAAGGACGACTTCCCCCTACCAAACATTGATATGCTAGTCAACCTCATTGTAGGGCATGAGATGTTGTACCTCGTGGATGGTTTCTCTGGTTACAACCAAATCAAGATTGCCCCTGAGGACCAGCACAAGACCGCTTTCACAACACCTTGGGGTACATTTTGCTACAATGTCATGCCCTTCGGCCTTAAGAATGTGGGGGCAACATACCAACAGGCTATGATAGTTATATTCCATGACCTTATCCACATAATCGTGGAAGACTATGTTGATGATCTCTTAGGAAAATCCAGAACAAGAGAAGAACATCCTGCCATCCTCAAAAAGATCTTCGACCACCTAGAGCAATATAAGCTACGACTTAATCCAAAATAATGTGTGTTTGGGGTCATAGCCAACAAACTCCTCAGCTTTATTATCTCCCGCAGAGGAATTGAAGTTGATCCCGCTAAGGTTAAAGTCATTATGGAAATGCCTCCACCCCGTAATCTAAAACAACTAATAGTTTTACAAGGGAAACTCCAATCCATCCAAAGATTCATTGCTCAACTTGCCGATAAATGTTAGTCATTCACACACCTCCTAAAGAAAGACACTCCTTTCAAGTGGAGCCCACAATGCCAGCTTGGTTTTGATCAGATTAAGGAATACTTGTCTCACCCACCCATTCTCATGCCACCTATCCCTGGAAAGCTCCTCCTCCTTTACATTTCAGCTACTTATGTGGCATTGGGGGCATTATTGGCACAACATGATGAATCCTCCGAAGAATGAGCAATTTATTATATTAGTAGGACTCTGGTTGGTTATGAGGTCAATTATTCTCCCATGGATAAGGCCTGCCTTGCCATCATTTTTAGTTCCCAAAAACTCAGACACTACATGCTCAGCCATCCAATTAAGCTCATCTCCAAAATTGATCCCCTAAAATATATGTTATCAAGAACAACATTGACAGGCCGCATGGCTAAATGGGTCATGCTACTCAGTGAATTTTACATAGAATACATAGACTACAAAGAAATAAAAGGGTGGGTTATTGCAGATCAGTTAACAAATGCTCCACTAGTTGATGCCTATCCTTTAGAAGCGGAGTTTCCAGATGAAGGGGTCTTTTTAGTTTCGGAAGCCACTACATGGACATTGTATTTTGATGGGTCCCACACTAACATTGAATCCGATGTAGGAGTATTGCTCATCAGCCCCCAAGGTGACTATATACCTAAATCATTCAGACTGGCTTTTCCCTGCACCAACAATATTGCTGAGTACAAGGCTCTCCTCACAGGCCTTAGGATTGTTGTTCAATGGCATATCTCACACTTACACATCTTTGGTGACTCTTAACTGGTGATCAAACAAGTAAATGATGAATTCCTCACAAAGGATGAAAAGCTATTACCCTACAAACACATGGTGGACGACTTCAAGAAATATTTCATCTCCATCTAGTTCAACCAAATCCCCGAGATATAGAATAAAGCTGTTGATGTCATGGTCACTATTGGGTCCCTCCTGGACATGCCCAAAGATCGTACCGAATGTGAGTTGTTAGTCAAACAACTGTTAATCCCCGCATATAATGTCCCTGAGAGTGAAATGGTCTATGACATTGTAGGCCTTGAATCCCCTTGGTATCAAGATATTTACACCTATCTTCATGAAAACACATTACCATCTAACCTCACAAGAAACCAACGTAAATAATTTATCCAACACACTACCCGCTACACCATCATCGGTCATACACTTTATCGACGTGGGTATGATGGAACTCTCCTCTATTGATTAGATGAAACCGAAGCCCACACGACATTAGCAGCAGTGCATAGTGGTATTTGTGGGGCCCATTCTAATTGGTATGGCCTTAGTCAAAAGGATTCTAAGAGCAGGGTATTATTGGCCTACAATAGAACATGATGCTTGTGAATTTGTCAAAAAGGTGTCTTCTGTGTCAATAACATGCAGATTTGATTCACGCCATGACACAAGAGTTACAAGCTATCACGACACCTTGGTCATTTTCACAATGGGGTTTCGACCTGGTTGGAAAGATCTACCCTCCATGCTCCAATTGTCACACCTTTACCATCACAACCATTGAATACTTCACCAAGTGGGTGGAAGCCATACCACTCACTCATATCATTGGTGTTCAGATCTCTAAGTTCATCCTCTACCATATCCTCTGCAGGTATGGTATCCCCTCCACCATCATCACTGATAATGGAAATCCATTCAAGAATAAGTGCATGAAGTTCCTCTGTGAAACATGTCATATCCAACATCATTGGTCCACCCCCTATTACCCCCAGGGTAATGGAAAAGTAGAGGCAACAAACAAAAAACTAATCAAAATCATTAAGAAGATGGTCAATAGCACTGGCCGAGATTGGAACCTCCATCTCCATCCTGCTCTTTGGGCCTATCGCACATCCATCTGCACCCCCACCAACGCTACCCCATACTCTCTTATCTATGACATCAAAGCCATCTTGCCAATCGAAGTTGAAATCCCCTCACTCTAAATATCACTCAAGAATCTTATCACCTACTAAGACACTCGAGTGGCACGACTTGCATAATTGGAATTGCTAGATGAAAAATGGTTTAAGGCTTATAACCATCTGCAAGCCTATTAGCACCATCTCAAAAGAAGCTACAATAATAAATTCTTCCCTCATCAATTCAAAGTTGGCGACTTAGTTCTCAAGGAAAATCAGCGGAACCAACAAGATCAAGAAAAGAAGGGTAAGTTTGAAGCTATTTGGTTGGTCCCTTATGTCATCACCACCAAGTATGGTTTTGGTGCATACAAGCTATCTACCCCTGAAGGAGAGCCCTTGGAAGAATCCATCAACATCATGCATCTGAAGAAATTCTATACTTAGGTCAGCTTGGGTATCCTTCCTAGTAAAGTCTCAAAAATACAAAAAAAGTAAAAACTTAGCAAAATCCAAAAAAATTGAAAAGTCAAAAAATCCAAAATAGTAAAGAGAAATAATTCGTCTAATGGTGAAAACCACCCCAGCGTGGTGCCTTGGATACGTACGATTGGTGAAATCCTGGCAATAGGCGCCTCTCATATAGGGCTTACTCATTATCTATCGTGCATCATGTTTACTTTATGATTTATCCATCTTGATCCCCATCATCATATCGATCATATCCTCCCATTCGCTTACATTACCTAGCCGCTTGGTATATTTATGGTTGATCATTGGACGAATATCATCCACTATCTATCAATCCTGAGCTTTTATCCTAATATGAGCTTATGATACCTCATCGTTTAGGTCGTCTCCATTTAGGATCATTCATCGTTTCTGTCTCCATCTAGGTTTTATCCTGCCTCTCTTGAACTATGTCACCCCTATGCTTTCATGTAGGCAAGGCCGATCATTTGGTCTCTCCCCGGGGCTTTGTTTCATCTTGTCTTTTGTTGTCTATCTGGACTTCTATCTCTTGTTGTTTTGGGTGAACTACGTTGCCCCTGCACTTTCACGTAGGCAAGGTCCATCACTTGATCCGCCCCCGGGGCACTTTGTCCTTCATCATCTGTCACCATTTTTCCACTTTTCGATCTTAACCATTGTCGATCTTCCATCCTCTTTTGAACTACATTTCCCCTACACTTTCACATAGGTAAGGCTGATCATTTGATCCGCCCTCGAGGCATTTTGGCCATCTTGTGATGGTCGACCATCCTCATATTCCCCCTTTCGCTTTTTGCCATAGTCGGTCATCCTTTATCTTTTCTGAACTATGTTGCCCCTATGCTTCCATGTAGGCAAGGTTGATATTTTGATCCACCCCTGGGGATTTTTTTCTCTTGTCTTGGTTGCCCATTATTTTCCATTAGTCCTCTTTCCGCTCTTATCCATGGTCTTTTCTTGAACTACGAGGGCTTTGCGCATTCATGTGGGCAAAGCTAATATTTTATCAGCCCTCGAGCCCCTAGGTCTTTAGGGTGTGTCAGTTCTCTTGTCTTGTCATCTTGTTGTCTTGTCGTGTCTTCAAGTATGTCCCTATCATCGTTGGCTCTTCACAAAAAAGATCCTCTAGTATCAAAAAATCTGATTGGTGCAAAAAAATCCTGCATCATCTAGGTCATTTTAGTTTAGTATCCATCATCGGTCTTAATAGGGTGCATCCTTCCTAATAGACCACATCAACCCCATCCATCCTTGTGATCTTATGGAAAAAGACGTTTGAATTTGATCATGATATTTTGATGCCTTTGGATTTTGTTTATTATTTGAGCTCCCTTTTATAACTAGTCAAGATCACCATGATCCATCATATTATGGTACGTTTTTCCTAGTCAACATAGGGGCATCTCTTGATCATTTATTGTTGTTGTTTGTTGGGTTCCCACATGGTACCCACTAGGATTCCCCTCCAGATCTCATGTTGCGTGGGGATATCCCTTTGTGCTTGTAGTTATCACAATGCCTGGCTCGACCAAAGTCTTTGTTACTCTGGGGTATTGGGATAACCTTGTTTCCTATGTTTGTTTCCTACATTGGAAACTAATTCACCTTGGTTTTATCTACCATGGTGGTTGGTGTCTTATGCTATATAAAAAATCAATGCTCCAAAAGATGGAAAATTGTATTCATATTGCATTTCATTTCCTTGCATGAACCCTTCATCTATCCTTGTTCCTAACCTATGACTCATGATTTCGATTGTGCAAACTTTGATTTATTTCCAGTCTCTTCTTCTCAGGATACTAATGGTTCTTGACAAGTGTAGTAGCACACCCACAAATATTCCTATCATCTACCTACATTCCCAAGCTACTCCTCATTGATACTTGTGTTTGCATTGCATTTTGTGTGTAAATTCATTTTTCCCATCCATATTGCATAAGTTCATTAGGTTAAGTATCTTAGGTTCATTTATCCATACATTTCCATAATCACATTTATACATTAAATGAATCACCATCTAAAAATACATTGTTAGGTTCATAATAATTACATCATATACACAACAACATTAACATAAATAAATCATCAACATCATAATCATCCATGAACACATAAATAAATCATCAACATCATAATCATCCATAAATGCATAAATAAATCATCAACATCATGCATAATAAAATAATTGCCAAAAGCATAAATCATCATATACATGTGCACATATTATATGATCTATCATAAGAGCATAAATAACCATAACATAAATCTTCTATCACATAAACATACAACATAGTGTCAATGAGGACTATCACATATCATAATCAAAATCATACAATGTCTATGTCATCATAATGTCTAAAACATAATCACATATCCCTCACATATATCATCAAATAAGGAACACTATACAATGATGTAGATCACATCCGCTCCTTGTCGATATGTACTATGTCTCCATCCTGTACCTATCAAAAAACTGGTATCCTGTCACCTGCTCTATAAGCTACCCACGTCTGATTCCTAAGGAAAATTAGGCATTGGCCCTCTATGTGTCGAAGTCCCTTGATAATCATGACCAGGAGTCCCCTGATAACCACCATAGCGAGGAGGAGTCGGTGGAAAGTCACTATACCCTCTAGTACGTGTCCCTAAAGATTGGGACAGTGTCGGCCTCTGAGGTACCTACCTGACATAGCGTGTTGTGCGCTGAGCCAGATCTAGAACCGTTTCTCATAAGCACACCTCTAGAAGGCTGCCTCCTGCATGTAATCATCTCTCTTCCCAACCTGATATCTAGCGGCATTACACTCATGCCTGTATCTATCCTGATCTTTGCTAATAGCTTGCCGCTCTTGCTCCCATGCCTCCTGCGTTGCCCTTAGTAGTTGTACCTGCTTTGTGGCCCTATCCCTTTCTACATGTTTAGTCTGTAACTGTGCATGCAATCCCTGTATGTCTAACTCCGTACCATCCCCATCACACTGCATCACATATAACTAGCTTTGTGTTGCATCTCTCTCAGCACTCTCTGCTCGAGCCACTGCCGCATCCCTCTACAACTGTATCACCTAAACCTGTCTCCATGCATCCTCTCTCCCCTTGAATCACCTAAACCTATCTCAGTGCACTTTCTCTCTCCTCTTGGAGGGCCCGTACATCTGCATTCATTGTGTCCCTCTCCCTCTACACCGTCTCTAGTTGGGCCTCTACTACCTCAACCCTCGCTCTTGCATCCTCTAGGGATGTCTCTGTAGTAGATACCCTCTCCTAAAGCCATGTATTCTCCCCCAACAATCCTACCATATGTACCCTTAGTGTCTCCATTTCCCTCTTAGCCTGCTGAAAACACTCCACTGAGACATGCTCTAACTCTGGTTGTCCCCGCATCTGTGATACAGTGATCACCGCCTATAACCTATCCCAATCCCAAGTCACCCTGGCTAGCTCACCTCGTACCCCCTCCATCTTTGCTCGTACCTCATCCCTCTCTCTCTCCACATCACGTACATTTGTCATCAACCGACCCACAACAACATCAAACACTCTTTGTTCTGTCTCCCACACTCTCTGCACCTCTGCCTCTGCACTCCTCAACTCCTCCTCCATCACCCATAGCCTCGCCCAGGCCCCCCTTAGTAAAACCACAGAATCCTCAACTGATACAGTTGGTAATACTGCTAATGGCTCCACCACATGAACCTCCACATCCATCACATCAATATCTACCTCCTCTTGTACCTGCTCAACCCTACTCCTCACTTGAATCCTCCTCGGTTATCCTCTCCTCCCCACCCTCATCTGTCTCCTCGGCTATCCTATAGTCCTCACCTCCCCCTCTAGCTCCTCTCAATCCTTGCTCATCTCTCTCTCTAACACGTGAGGCTCCTGCTTTGCCCGGATCTCCAACTAGACCCTCCTTTGTTGTCTACTCCCCACCATCCTCTCTGGATGTCCTCTGACCTTCGTCTCTCCCTGTGCTCCATCCTATTTTCCTCCGACCCCCATGTCCTCCTACTCAACCCTCACCTGAACTCTCCTTTGTTGTACTCTGCTACCTATACTTGTATGCCCACCAGCTCTCCCCTCCACCTCCAACACCATCTCCACCTTTGGCTCACTCCCATCCTCTAGTCACACCACATCTCACTCTGGACCTCTCTCATCCACCTGTCATACCACATATATCCTTGGACCGCTCCCACCACCTACCCCTGTTGCCTCCATCTTCTCCCCCACATCCATCATCTGTCTAACCCTCCTTCGTTGTCACCTCCACCTCCTCTTTGGCTGTCCTCCAACCCTAGCCTCATCCTCTCCTCTACCCTCCTACCCCCTCTGCTCCTGTCTCCTCTCATCTCTACCCTCCTCCGCTAACCGACGCTCATCCTCTGACCCGAACCCTAAGGCTCCCACAATAGGCACCTCAGGTACAATCCTCTCCCACCGGTGAGTGCGGAACCACTGGGCATATCGACGTGTCACTCCTGCATCCTTGACCCCCTCAGCCCTCCCTAGGTAGGGTACCTGACCTGCCATCACCCATGCCTCTCTGGCTGCCCTAGCTGTAATATTGCCTCCCATTGGCCGCTCTCTAGTGAGCCGACGAAACATGGTAGGCGCTGCTGGAATATCCTATATCCGCCCAAACTGCCTCACCATTATGTCTGGTCGATGAGCCTCCACTATGTGAGGTTGGCTCCCAATCAAGACACATCTGCTCATAAAATAACCTTGATGTATCTCCTCCTCCTCCCTCCATCCCCTAAACCGATGATACACATATGGGCGCCATACTATGTCTACCTCCTGCACGCCATCCAACACTCTCCTCCAATCATCCATCTCTCCTTGCATCTCGTACCACAAAACCCAGTCCCTAGCCCCCCGTACCCCCAGACAATAGGCTCCCTATCATCCTCCTATCCTCTCCTCACCACTAATGGCCTTATAACCATAATATTCTCCCACAAGCAAATCTGTAATAGTGTCATGTGCGTAACACTCAACGACTGCCAATAGCAGATCACATGCATATATCTGTATAAGTGTGCTAATACACATGAGCCCCATGAGAACTATCCCTCTCACCACTTGACAATATGTCGAATCACCTCCATAAATCGTAGACTGCAAAACCGCCTAGTACTGTTCAACAAAAATATCCTACTAATCAAACTGCATAAATACAATGGTAAGGGTGGCACCCCCAAAGATAAACATTTGTCCACATCCAATTGCCCCTTTTGTATGGGAAATTCATCCCATCCAAATAACACTTTAAGATGGTTTGGTCTAACTCTGTCCCTCTAGATACCACCTCGCTCACTAGCTGCCCCGCTATGGGAAGCCTTAGGATGCACCATACATCCTCCAATGCCACTGTCATCTCCCCTATCGGAAGATGGAAGATCGATGTAGAAGAACTCCATCTCTCTATAAGTTTCATCAACATTCCTTGATGAGATCTCATCACCGAAAACTGTTCCAAATGCAATAATCCTACATGCTCCAGTGCTGCATGGTCTACTCCGGTCATGGCCGCAGTGGTCACCGCCAGTGCCTCCGAACATCGCTCATGTGTCCGCAACCGCTCGAAGCTCTACATCCATAATCATTCACCTATCAATTTCCTTCTCAGCCCCGGGACATTATCCTTTTCTTTTTGCTACTCTTCTATTTGTCTCCCTCCTCCCTCTCCACTTCACCTTGAACTAGAATGGCTCTACCCTCGACTACTCGCAGGGTGGACCCGCCCTTGGCTGAGGTGGATGCGCCCCTGGCAGTGGGAGGGACCTTCCCCACGCTGGGACAGACCTGCCCCTAGCCGTGGGGCGGATCTGCCCCATGCTGGGGCAAACACGCCCCTGGTCGCGAGGTGGACCCGCCCCTCGCCAGGGCGGATACGCCCGGCCTGCAGGGCTAACTTGCCCTGGGTTGGGGCGGATGTTCCCCCCATAGTGGGGCGAATTCACCCCTCCTAAGACAACCCTTGCCCTCTCCCCCCCGTATTTGGCTACCTATCCTCAACCCTAAAATTCTAGCCCCTACCCATTTTTCTTCTCTATCCCGATAACAAAACCCACTTTTTAAATTCTGTGTTAAACATACAAAATACATTCAAAATGATTAAAATACACAAGAGGGATTTTGTTGCTAACCTGGCGGGGCATGGCATAATGACAATGGAATCTTTGCACCTCGTCCGACCAGTGGATGATGTCAAAATCATAATCCAGTGACATCGTTTCTCTTCATCTTCTTCCTTTCCTCTCTTCTTCTATCAACTACTACAATACAAATGAGGTGAGGTAATTTCTAAAATTACCTTATATTTACTTTTCCCACCTCTTTTACCCTTTTTAAAATAAGGGGTATTTTTTTACCTCTTATTTACCATTTTTCTCCTCCAACTAATCCCCTACCTTCCTGAGGTCGCCATTTGCAAACCGTTCGTCCATTTGACTCCATTCAAAAGGAAAAATTTCCTATTTTTTTGTGCTCTTTCCAACCATATCCTCTATTTCCTCCTATCGAGAGGTTTCCCATGACCCCTCTCTCTTTCCCAGTCACCCTCTCGAGGGGGCATACCTTTCCCATTTCTCTATTTTATCTGTCATAGTCATTGCCTCGCAAGATTGGGGCATCTTCACCCATTCCCCCTCTGTTTGGGCAGCTCATGTACCTCTCCCCATGCTGGGGAATCATTTTTTGGTTACTTCCTCTATAGAGTCATCTGCATTTTATTTTCTTCGAAACACTGTTATTCTAACAATATTTCAAAGAGGGGCAAAATGTAGACATCTAAATTTGACCACTTCCACATGGTCAAAATCATCTACTCTATTCTATTTTGTTAATAATGATTAAATAATTTATTTAATCAATATTTCATTTTCTGCCTAAGGTTCTTAAAATATGTAATTGAATAATTAAATACTTTACCTTACACCCTTTCTTCTCTAAACTAAATAAATATGTCAATTTATTTAATTTAGTCACTTGACCTTTTTAATTAAAATCAATTTTTAATTCCTCATTTTCTCTCTCCTTGTCAGATTGTCCAAATCCTCTTTTAATCTGGATTAAATTAATTAATCCATGAATAGGATGTGCACCACTTAATCTAGATTAGTGTCACATCCTCCATAATCTCCCACTTTCTTCTAATCTTTCATTAATTATCTTAATCTTGTGTTTGCACAACCTTAATCAAGGTCATTAGCCACATTTAGCATGCCTTTTTTAGTCAACCTTTTCATTTGCCTTTCTTCGCTTTGACCCTCTTTCCCATGTGAATTTTTAATTCACATTTATTCACCTTAGGTCCCTCTCTTCCCCATGTGAAAATTTTAATTCACATTTTATCCTTCCAAGGCTTACCTTATACCCATGCAAATTCTATAACATTTGACTTGTCACTTCACATGTGCCAAAGACTTCTAGAACATTAGACTTGTCACATCACTCACATGTGGTGAATTCCCACCCTTTTGGAAACCCTCTCTTATCCATTAGATTATCTCAAGCATGTGAATTTTTAATTCACATTTATTTCTCCAACCACCTTCTCATTCCCCATGGAGATTTTTGAGGAATTCTAAAATTCTTCAAGTGTCTTTTTCACTCTCATTTGGGGACAAGAAGTTCCTTTTTGAGGAAATCTTTGCATCTCCCAAGATACTTACAAGGTACTTGTCTTTCCTCCACATCATGTGCCTTCCTTCCACCTCACTTCCACATCATCTCATCCTAGGCCATCTCACATTCCACGTGTCAAAATGTGAGGGCTTGTGAGTCCTCAACTCACCATAGCCCTCCATCTTGGCCTTGTTGGTTTAATCTCAACCGTTGAATTCTCTAGAGAATTCAAATTTTTCTATAAATACACCCCCTCTCTTCTCTCATTTACAACACTTAGCCATTTGCACCCTATGCTACCAATTTGATTACTCAACTTGCAAGCATTTTCTTTCATCTAATCAAGTCATTTAGTTATTAGCATTTAAATTCTATCATATTGTTTATCTTGCATCTAACCATCTCCATAGCCATCCAAGGAGCACACAAGTTTTCAAACATCAAGGGCCAACTAAGGAATTCAACAACACAAAGGTATAATCATTATTTTTCTCTCTTTCTTTGTGTTATCATTCCTTAGGCTAATCTTGAGGTGTATCTTTGTGTTCTTCCCTTATTGCATAATAGTTGTTTTACATCTTTAGAATAGGATAAATATTTAGGATCACACTTTCATTCAGGAATATAAAGTCGACTCGATCTGCTTAAACCTTCTGACAACATCCTCCACTCCCGCTATCGAAGATGTTTGTTCTTCCGTATTGCAGGATAATGTGGATGCCAAATGTAATTTCCTTAGCATTGATCCTCCTTCTAAGGAAGATGATTACTCTTCCACTAAAGAGGATAATGTTGACAGTCCTATCAAGAAAAATGATGAAGATCGTGTAGAGGAGTATGTTCACCCTTGCTGGAATAATGCTCTCTATGAAGATCCCCCCTCTTCTCATGATTTGAAAACACGTTATGGCCCTGGCTTTAAGCTCGTCTCTAAGTATGGCTATGAACGTAAAGGTTGTGGGTGTAATGAATAAGGCATCCAGGTCCCTATAGAATTCGTACCTCATAAGCGCAATTTGGGGCTTGGTTTCTCAAATAAACAATCTAAGTAGAAACCACGTGGTTAAATGTTGATGCGATGTCCGCTCAACCTCATTCTCACGAATTGGTCCATCCTCCTTTTTCTTCCGTCTTCATATCTTCTTCTTGTGAGAAGTCAAACTTTTCTCCACAAGAGAAAGGGTTTCTTCCCACTCCTCATCCTTTGTCTAAGCAAGAGCATATTCTATTGTGGCTCCTTAAAGCCCGCTTGATCACTCTTCCTCCTCCTACATGCAAGAAGTCTCATAAACATAATAAATCAAAACATTATTTTTGTGCATACCATCCAGTGCCTGGCCATTCCACTAGTGAATGTAAGGCCTTGAAGGATAAAATACAACAACTTCATGATTCAAGTGCCATCACTCATTGATTTGTTGATGTACCTACCTCTTCCTCAAATGACAAGTGATATCGAGGTTTACCTCTATCCTGTTCTAAGTATCTTGCGTAGTTCTCCTCCCCTATACACTAGGGGCAGTGATAACTTGTTCTGGAGATGTGTGTCCTTCTTAAGGACCCCCCCTCTCTCTCTATATCTTTCAAAGCGTCCCTTGAGTGGACCTTCTTCCTTTTGAAAGGTTCCTGGGGAACCCCTTTGAAATATTTTCTCTCAAATAAATTATATGATGTCTAGCTTGGGGGAAGCCCAACTAGACCGATTTCACATCCTTGCATCTAGATCGGGGGTAGCCCGACTAGGCCGGTCTTACTTCCTCGTGTCTAGTCTGGGGGCAACCCGACTAGACCTACTTCACATCCTTACGTCTAGCTTGGAGGCAACCCGACTAGACTTCACTTTTTAGACAGTGTGTCCCTTGAGTGGACCCTTCTTCCTTTTGAAGGGTTCCCGAGGGACCCCTTTGAAATTCTTACAACTTAGTGATGGTTTGCATGACTATCCATTCACTAGCCTGTGCGGCCGCTTCCTGACATGTTCTATCTATGAGTAAACATGTCACCATGTCTGACTCTGCGGAGTCCCCTTTGTTCGGTCTCCTTCATGTAAGAGTTCTTGAAGGATACCTCCCTTGTAGGACCGTGAGCCTGTGAGGAACTTTCGTTCTTCAACTTTATAGTTCCATGAAACTATGAAGTCCTTTCCTGCACTTTCGAGTTCACCAAACCGTGCTCTGCTTCCTCATCGGTTCAGGTATACATCTCTTACTTTGTTACTTCTTTACTACTCTACTTTACCGAAGCACTTATCAGTATTCATGCTCGCTTAAGTGGGGGAAAAATGTATAGGAGCGAATTTGCACCCCTTACAAAAACTCCCCTTTTTCCCTTCCTCACTTTAGAAAACAAAGTTCGAAGGCAAAAATCAACATAAGCCTGTTGTTCTCCATCCACTTAACACTTGTTTTGAGCGTCGATAGAGGCATTTCTGTCGGGGACGCCCGCGCGATGCGCAAACGTCCACGCAACGCGCTTATGTCCTTGATGGATTCTTGTATCTGGAGCCTGTAGAGGCGTTACACTTCCCATTGGGGGTCGATTTGTAATGCCCTCTTCGGCTGATCGACCCGAATATGGACGTTTATTCATCTTCCTTCTTCATATTCACTATTCCTTCATCCATTTTGATCTTTGGACGATCTCTTGACAATCTTGAGACTCTCCTCTTCCTTCTACAATCTCTTCACAAGCTCCAAGTGACTTCTTCACCATCTCTTCAATCCCAAGCAAAACTTTACACTTCAGAACAACAACATCAACACTCCATCACTTTAGTAGAGCAAGTGTGGAACGAAACACCACGGCTATAGAGGCTTGAGTTCCTCTCATTTTCTCCCCCACTAGCCTCGAGCACTTTGGTTGGAGGTGGTAAGCTTTCATTCCTCTCCTCTATTATTTGGTTGAGTAGCATAACACTATTTTGTAGTGCTTTAGTATTCTTTACTTCATTTCTTGCTTTATCATACTTCTCTCTATCTATCTAGTTGTCCGTGGAGGTGGGAGCACCAAAATGGGGGTTTGATTGAGGAAAACCCCTATATAGCCCCAACTCTCTCTCTCTCTCTCTCTTGTGTGCAGGTATTGAAGATGTTCATGAACTGGAGACTTCATCACTTGCATGATTGTAAGCATTTCCTTCCCCTTATTCTCCTTATCTTTATCACATTCTATTACTTTATCGCATTCCAGAAGTTCTCAACAATTAGAATAGAAGCATTCACTTTTCCATTTTCTATGACACACTTGCTTTCTGGTCAGCACGAGACACCAACGCGCCTTGGAGATGCCAGCACGCTGCACTGTTGTTTGTATTCTACGTTGACGTCCTTTGGCCGAGAGCTTGTTAGTTTGTCCAAAGCATCTCTGTGAGCTGCTCTTTCTAGTTCTAGAACTCTCGTCACTGTCCTTTGAGGTAGTTTAGGGCACTTCACCCCATGAGACTCTCTGATTGAAGAGAATTAGTGAGTAGCAAATCCCCCCTTCTCTACATTTTGGTGAGCCCAACATGAAGAATAGTGTTCTTCAAAAAACTAGGAATTTATTTAGCCCTACTTGGTGGGGTCATAATTTTTGACTCGGTGCTCGGAATTCAGAATTGTTTACATCGTTGGAAAGGTCTCCTAGAGAACTAGTCCAGTCCATAAAATACTAGTGCTTTTGGAAGTCAAATTTTAGGGACCGATGCAAGTTCCAACCTCAAATTCTACTCCAAAATGCAAATTACTATAACATAGAAAATACCTAAAAATTATAATGAATTTAATATCTTCATTTATTAGTTCTATATCTAATTATATTGAAAATGTTAATGATGTTCCATTTCATGCATGTGATAGTGGCTTGGCTTTACCCATGTTGCTCGGTGTCTTTGATCCTTCTCATGAGAGTCCTCTTGCTTTAGAGGATATCTTGTTGCAAGAAGATGAAATCATTGATGCCTTTCTTAATGTTACTCTACCCTCTCTTCATTCTGATGCCCTCTCTTTTGGAGATGGTGTATTTGTGAATGATGAGTCTTTTATTCGTTCCAATGCACTCTCTTCTAGAGATAATGCATTCATGAATGATGAATCTACTACTCATTCCAATGCACTCTTCTAGGGACGTTGCATTTGTGAATGATGAATTTCTTATCTATTCTAATGCACTCTCCTCTAGAGATGATGCATTAATGCATGGCGAATCTCCTTCCACATTTGATCATGTTTGGATTGATGTTGATAATATGTCTTCAAATAATTATTCCACTAGTTGTGATGATTTTGTAAATGTGATCTATGTCTCTACTACCCCTCAAAGTCCTATGAGACTGATCATTTACGTAACTTCAGCTAGTCCTTCTCCTAAAAGGGTTTGTTCTATTGATGGTGTTCCATTTGATAGTGATTCCCTTGACCTTTCTAAGGCTCCCTCTTATAGAGCGGTAGCCCATACCTATAGTACTAGAATGAATAAACAACTAAACTTTCCTCAAGCACTTGAACCTGCGACTATAGCACCTGGTGATTACTATCTTATCGAGCAACCTCGAGTTACTTCGGCTAATATCTCACTGTGGGACTTGCTTCAGTCTGCTCTGGTTTATCAAGGTATGCTTCAGGAAGCCTTGCAAAAGATCCTCTTGCATGTTTCAAGTTTGTGGCAGTACATTCTTGCATGTCTCAAGTTGTTGGCACTATGTTCTTGCATGTCTCTCTTGCACTCTCAAAGCTATTTTCCTTCCTCTTGACTTCTTCAAGATCGTAGAAGAGAGGGTAATGCTTTGTTGTTGTTTCATTGCATTATCAATATTATAATTAGCATATAGATTACCTTTGCTTTCTATATGTATTGTCTACTTCTTTTCATCATATTTTCTCCATTATGGTCCATTGGTTGTCTATGCAGGTTGAAACACCAAAGTGGGGGTTTGACTAAGGAAAACTCCAAAACACAACCCCAACATTTTTTTGTCTCTCTGTGTGTAGGTACCTTGCTCATATGGAGCTTGTAAGAGCCTAAACCTATTGTTAGTTAGATTTCTACTACTCGTGCTTGTCATTTTGTTCATAGTTAATCAATCACATTTATAGTATTCTTCTTTTTGCACTTAGTTGTCTTTTTATGCATTAACTATCAGATTGAAGTTCTCAAGTTGTTAGTGCACCCTATGGGTTTCATATTGTAAACTCATCTCTCTATCCGTACGAGATGCTAGTACATCCCTGAGATGACAGTGCATTGCACTGTCGTTCACCACCCACGTTGACGTCCTCTAGATGAGATCTAGTTAGTTTTCTATCTCAGACCTCTGTGGTTTGTTCACTCGATTCCTGAAATCCTCCATCCCAAAAATCCCGAAACATAGATTAGTTCTTCCTTTTTTTGTCATCCCATATTTTAGCCTTTGTCATTGAGGTGACCAAGGAAAAATCACTCTCTCTAGACCCTGTTTGTCTTTGGACTTGGGATTAGCGAATCTCATCCTTCACATTAAGCAAATATGCTAAAAATAGAGAAAATATGTCAATGGTTAATAAAATAATCTAAAACATACAGAAAATGCACCAATAATCAAAAGAAAAATATTAAAAGATAGGAAAATATGTTACCATATGAAGAAAATACAATAATAAATATTCAATAATATGTCTATTTATAATTAGCAACCAAAAGGTGCAAAAAAACTTATAAAAACCAACTCAAATTTGTACTTTTCAATTCAAAATAGGGATGTGGGTCCCACTAAGCATGCCAAAAACAAGTATGAAAATTCAAAATAATAAAGAAAACAAATAATGAATGTCAAATCCTAGTAAAAGAATAATGGAAACCTTTGATTGAATGTGTTCTCTTTTTATTTTCTTCTATTTATGATTATGATTGTTCAAATAATTGTGCAAGATCTTGACAACATATACTTATGATATGATGAATAATAGATGATCAAAATTTGTATAGATTCTTTAAAAAAATAGAGTTGACATAAATTTATAAAAGCATATGTAAATCAATAAATGAATGATTGTAATTAATTTGAATTTGATTTAGAAACATGAATGTGTAAAATTTTTTATTTAAAAAATTGATATGGTTTCATTTTAAAATTGTCTGCATAATTTTTACTTCATTTGGTCTGGGAATATGCAAAACATAAATCAAGGAATTGATAACTTGCTTGAATTGATGACCGGGAGAGATTAATTTTTGACAATGAATTAATTATGAATAATAAGAAGATAATTAGTTAATTAACATCATAGATGATCTACAATGGCATCAAGGAGTTTTATATTATTCTCATACACATAAAAATTAAAATAGAGCTGAAATATATTTAAAAAATCAAAACTACAAATACATTTTCTAAATAAAATAATTAATTAACACAATGCAATTAATTAATTGACATGGATTTAATTAAGAACATGTTTACTAGCTAATGATAATTAATTAGCTAGTGGAAGGTGATAGGGTACATGGGATCAATTAATTAGTATTATGAATATACAAGTGTATTATTAGCACATACATCAACCGATTATATTGCATTGAAATGATACTTCCAATTATAATGACTCACATTTACCAAGCTCACTTTCCATAATAAGTAGGTCCTACCCATGCTAGTTCATGATATATAATACAACTAATATGGAGCACAATAGTATATCTTACACATGTTAGTGAGCATGAATAACATAGAGTTTTACTTTCATAGGGAACTAATTTATGTTGTTTTCTATCACTTTCATCATTTTTCAAAGAAGATACTTTCAACCTAATATATAGTGACTCTTTTTTTGAGAGGATTATATTTTTAAGATTGAATATAAAACAATCATATATATGTTTCAAACAATAATAGAACATAATAAGAAAGTTGAGTAATCAATATTGACACTAATGATAATTTCAATTAGAATAAAAAACATTTATAAGACTTATTGTTTCATAATAAATAGACCTTGATGATAGTGATACATAATAGATAATGCATCTACCTAATATAAAACACAAAATATCTCTTATGCATATTAAATAATAAAAATGCTATAGAACCTAACTTTCAAAGAACTAATTGACCTGTTTACCATCACTTTCATCATTTGTTTTATACAAAATGTTTTTAACTTTGTATATAATAAAGTTCTTTCCAGAGGACTGGATTTTTAAGATCAGTCATAAAATAATCATATAATTGTCGTACAAGAGACAGTAAGTATATGCGAAGGCAAAAATTATCTTTTCCGTATTAGTTCCCTGTACGTCAAGCTCTCTGCCACCAACCGCTTCCACAAATATGTCATCTCAATAAGCTATAACATGTAAATAACTATTGTGATTTTATATTACTATTAACTGTACTTCAATAATTGTTGCCTCCATTTTGTATTTTCTGCATTGTTTCAATATAAAAAAAACAACTGTACTTCAATAAACATTGAATACCAGTTGGAATTTCACACGGCATTGTTTGTAGCCTTGTGAAAACAATCCAAGGACCAAAAGATTATGAGGCAGAGATCCCTATATAGAACCAGACTAAATTGTCCAGAGAGCAATCTAGTCGGTGGAAACGTGTCTAGTTCTTCTAGACAATGGAGACGAATGCCTGCAGTTCTGGCCCTTTGTATGAGAAAATCATATACAAATCAAATCTTTATAGAGCTTATTTAGGCCTTCACTTGCTGCTTTTACTATGTTTCCTATCCCATCGCTTACTGGATCCTTTTCATGAATCTTTTGGGCTTTGGATAGTAGCTTTTACATGTGAGCTTTGGTTTGCTTTCATGTGGATGCTCCATCACAACATGACATGGAAGTCTGTTGACTATAAAACACACCCAGAGAGACTTGCAGAAAGGTAGAAAGAAATATTGTCCATTTGCATATTTGTTTTTTATCATAGAGTGAAGGTTTTATGTTTATTTCTGTTTGAAACACTGCATAAACTTAGATATTATTTTCTAAACTTGTAGATATAGGGGAGAATCTGTTTCCAAGCTTCCTGCGGTGGATGTAATCATCACTACAACAGATCCCTTCAAGGAGCCTGCATTAATAACTGCCAATACAGTTCTTTCTGTTCTTGCACTTGATTATCCAGTAGGAAAGTTTGCATGTTATATCTCAGATGACGGTGCCTCTCCCATCACTTTCTACTCTCTGGTAGAAACTTTGAGCTTTGCCAAAAAGTGGGTGCCCTTCTGCAGAAAGTTCAAACTACAGAGCAGAGCCCCTTTTATGTACTTCTCCAAAGAGAAAGAATCCTCTCATCCTGATTTTGTCCGAGAATGGCAAGACATGAAGGTGATTATGTGACTAAACTACAGAAACCAATAGTTCCAGTGTTATTGAATTACCATGCCTCTTAACATTGTTTCATGCTTATTTGTAGGATGAGTACGAAGGTTTGAAGAAAAGGGTAACCAGAGCATTGGAAAAAAAACAAGTTCCACCAGATTTCAGTTCTCATCATAGCGTTGATGGGTTTGTGTACAGAAGCTCAGATATTAGAGACCACACAAGTATAGTACAGGTAACAACAAGACAGTGAAGTTAAAATCCATTTTTCTATCCTTTTGCAGTATAATCCTAAATGAAGATAGTAAGAGTTTCATTAGAGGGTGAACATCTCTCACTATTATTTATTTAATGTGTATCTATAGGTTATTCATGAAAACAAAAAGGTTCATGAGAAGGAAGCTGATGCTCTGCCCCACCTGATATATGTAGCTAGAGAGAAACGCCCTAAGGTCAACCATCATTATAAAGCTGGCGCCATGAATGTCATGGTAATTAGATTTTCATTATTCATCTTCATAGCACTCCTCATGAAAAAGTTTTTGAATAGCTGCTTGGAAACCATAGTTTGGATTCTTAAGGGCAATTGTTCATTGTATGTATTGTTACTGAATCAAATAGCTACATAAATATGGAATATATAATATTGTAATGTCTACTATTTCCTAACATGACTTTTACTGATTAAATATGTTGGGTTTTCAGGCGAGAGTATCAGCATTGATGACAAATGCTCCTTTCACACTTAATCTGGACAGTGATATGCATGTCAGTGATTGCAGAGCCATACAACACGCTATGTGTTTTTTCCTAGAGTGTAAATCTGAGAAAGAATGTGGTTTTGTGCAATTCCCCCAAGTATTCCATGGAAGTCTCAAGGATGATCCCTTTGGAAACCAGTTGAAAATGCTAATAGAAGTAAGAAATAGTTCCAAATGCTGTGAACCGACTATTCAAGAGCTCCATAGCTTTTTGCCGAGTTGTTATATAGTTATATATGTGAGTGATAATAGAAATGTTGGGTATATGCAGACCATAGGAAGAGGATCGAATGCAATCCAAGGTCCCCTTTATGGAGGAACCTGCTGTTTTCATAGAAGAAAAGGGTTGTATGGGATGCCGCCTCAGATTAATTACCACATAAAAGGAAGTGAAAGGCAAGGACAAGGTAAGAGTAAATCTTTTGCATTATATTATATACATTATTTTTTTTATTGTTTAAGTTGTCAGTTTGGATTTGAGATTGAAGTTTATAATATGACAGGTTTTACCAAATTCAACACTCCACATGCATAATATTCATAAAAATAATATATATATATATATATATATATTAATAATAAATAATAATATATATTTAATAATTAATAATTAATTGTTTAGTCTATTTCATAGTTTATTTTTGATAACAGTTGGTAGTTTTGTAAAAGGATTGTGTTCTTTCAAAAATCTTTTTTGTTTAATGAAAAATAAAAAATAATAGTAATATAATAAATTAATTAGGAGAGAGGATCTGGTAGTTGAGCATCCTAACTTTGCGCTTCTCAAAATCTTATATGGAAATTTCAAATCACTCCCAATTCTTTACACCAGCTTACTTGGCAAGTCCCCTACTTATAATTAAGGTTTTAGGGCCACATCAACATGTTTTTTGTCGAAGTATCCAAAAAGGCCCCAAAAAATGTGAGATCAATACTTGTGCACTAAATCATGTTTTATTGGTGCGATGATGTGGCATCACATGATTTGTTGCTTTTTAGATCAAAGGAATACATTTCATTCAATTATGGGTAGTGATCATCAACACTAATAACTTTAAAGTCGCAACTATTGGTCCAATATTGTGAAAAATATTGGACATTAAATCAACAAATGCTATAACAACTATTGAAACATGCATCCTCTCCCCTAATATATATAATTTTTTAATTGATCTTTTTATATCAACAAGTCTATAATATTTTAATTCATTTTCTTATGTGAACAAATCGATTTAACACTTTAACATAAAAATTTCAATTCTATTTGTAAAAAAATATATTCAAGTCACTTTAATGGTTGTACAATATCAACAAGACACCTGAAATTCATTTTATGTTTGCAGATGTATAACAAATATTGAAATGTTTAGAACAATTGTGATGATGAAGACCCTCCTCCTTTTGATTTTTATTTTGTTTTAACTGCTTAGATTTTATTGAATTAAAGACTTGGTCCCACGAGACTTTGTAGATGTCTCTATCACCTCTTTTTCTCTGAGAATAGTGTACTATATTTATATAGTGAGGAGAGATTAGAAACAAACCTGTTGGCATGTGGTCCAAAGAATGAATCTAGGTAAACTCAGAAGATTGTTTTATAGACTGTGTCAAAAAATTGGACGTGTCTTCTGTCTATCCGGATGTGGGTTCTCCCGGTCACAGTCCGGAACAGGCTGGGTTCGGCCAGGGTACAGCCATGTTTTCCATGTAGATTCGTCCTAGGTGAACCAGGACCGATAGCATAGAAGTACTGAACCCATTAACAGAGATTGTTTTCATTAAAATTCTTAACTGTTTAATCAATAAAATGTGTAAAGGATACAATATGGTCCAATCAATAACATGTTTGTTCCTGTTGCTTGAGCAGAGATTCCTGCATTTGCATCCTCTTGCTCTTATGAGGCTTTGAGGAAAGTATTTGGAGAATCCCATGCCCTAGTTGAAGCAGCTCAGGCTATTGTAACCGGCATTCCAATTAGTAACCATAGTCTTCCTTCGCTTGTTACAAAGGAGGCTTTGAAGATTGCTAGTTGCAGCTACGAAACCAAAACTGCCTGGGGCATAGTGGTAGACACATTACCTTCTTTCTTTTCTTAAGTTGATTTCCATTGAATAACTGTGATCACCTTGTATAGATTGGGTATTTGTTGCAAACTGCACAAATCTTCTATGGACATGCTAATTTACTTTGACTAGTTGGTTGCAGGTGGGATGGATGTATGGATCTACAGTTGAGGATGTTATGACCGGACTAAAAATTCATAGTCTAGGTTGGCATTCTATTGGTTTCCAGCCAGAGAAACCAGCTTTCATGGGATGTGCAGCAAGCACTGCTCCAGATACTCTTGTTCAGCAGAGGAGATGGGGTACAGGACTGCTAGAAATATTTGTAAGCAAACTCTGTCCTTTCATAGGAATCAAAAGAAGTATTAAACTGAGGCAGAGGATGGTTTATGCTTATTTCTGCCTATGGGCGATTTGGTCGGTACCGGTAATCTGCTACGCCTTACTTCCGGCTATGTGTCTACTAAATGACAAATCATTCCTGCCCAAGGTAAGTTAAATACATACACATATTAGTTGATTTGTCTGAACACAAACACAATATTAGGTGTCATCACATGACACATGGATGTAAAGATGGATTTAGTTTAAACAACATATTCTAAATTTTGATTTGTTTAGATGGTTCATCTTAAATCACACTCATAGATATCTTATCAGAGAACCTAATACGATTTAAAAAAAACCATCGAACAAATCAAAATTTATAGAGATTGCATTTTAACATCAGCTGAAATTGCTAATGCAGATTTCAGAGGTATCTTTTCCAATTGCACTTGTACTCTTCCTTTCAGTCTATGGATATCAGCTTGTGCGATACGTTCTTTGTGGGTTATCTGTCACAGAGTGGTGGAATAACCAATTCATGTGGTTCATTTTGTCCATATCTTCATGGTTAATGGCATTGTTTGATGTTGCAGTAAAGCTGTTGGGATTGTCTGAAACAGTTTTTGTTGTGACTCCAAAGGGGTCAGAGGAAGAAGAGCATGGTGACGAGGGCGAGTTTACGTTTGATTCCTCCGCATTGTTCATTCTACCCACTACAATATTGTTCTTAAACTTGGCAGGTCTTATTTGGAGTAGTGTTTCACTTGTAGGTAGTGCAGATAAGATCAAAGAGGGGCCTTTTGCAGAGTATTTGTGCAGTATCTGGGTAGTGATAAATCTCTGGCCGTTTGTGAAAGGACTGGTTAGAAAGGGCAAGAGAGGCATTCCTTGGAGTGTAATCATGAAATCTGGTGCTTTGGCTGCTTTCATATACACTACACTGGCCTGATTCAGTAGTTGTTATTTTTCGGTTTGCAAATCTCATTGATATAAATTGAAAATTGTATTAGTCTTCCATTAGAGAAATAAGCAAATGAGGAGTCGTTAGAAATATTCTTGTATTAAAGAATGATTTCCCTTTCAGCCTTTCTGTGAAGAGCTCATCTTCTTAGTGACATTCTATCTTTAATATTTTGTAGCGTTTCTCAATACGTATTTAATGCTCCACTGTATTCTTCTTACAAGAATAATTAGAAAACGATAATCTTATATTCTTAGCAATTCATTTCAAACTACGAAGAACTTTTCTTCCTAGCGACAATCTGTCTTTACCTTATTTTTCTTACCGTTTCGCAATATACATGAGATATCTAATTAATGGTTCGCTTTATTTTTATTTATTTTGTTTGTATTTTTTATTTAAATATAAATTTTATTAATTAAGGAATTTTAGAAAGTTAGATAAGGATTTTCAAATAATAATACAATTGTCATTAGAATTTAAAGAGTAAAAATTTAAGGAGTTTTTTTAACAAACCTATCAATCACAAAATCAATAAATTATAAATTAATATTATATAAATCAGTCAAATCAAATCATTTTGAGGATGTTGAAAAAATGTGAGGATTTAGATGCCCAATCTATAACCTTCCAAGAATAATTGATATTAGAGGCCTATTTGGCCAAATAGTTTGCAACATCATTACATTCTTCAGGGATATGATCAAAGGTTATAAAATCAATTTTTTATGTAAGGTGACAAATTTGATCAACATAAGAAGCTAATCTTCCAATGGTCTTTTCTAGTGGCAAATCTTCGTCAATTGACAAATAGTTCATATACACAAATTCAAATTTGGTGAATATATTGTAACCAGTGAGATGACAAATTGCTTGGATTTTATGAACTATCAATCAAATGCATTTCAATTCGCCATCAATTTATTTTATGAGGCATTTTTAATTAATATTTTATCCATAGTAAACAAAAAGTTTCTAACGATGATTCACCTAGAAATTCAAAGGCATGCAATATTAATTTGCTCACATATTTGAAATACTATAAAAAGTTCACCATGTATGAGGACCCATTTTGCCAATACCATTATAACTCCATGCTAATCCTAAGGCCATAACCACTTTGAAAATTACAATGAATATGTTTTATCAAGGTCCAATTCATCTAACATTTACATGTATTATTTTATAATCACACGAGATTCACCAAATTATGACTTCACCATTTAAGAATCTCATGAAATTCGTCAAATATGGATTTGGGTCATAGGAAAGTTACAACTATAGGAATTAGCGATTGATTGAAAACCTAAAAGTAAGTGATCATTTATTTATAGTGTTAATATTATTGATCTCTTTGCCATATTTAATACATTCTTACAAATAATATTGAGTAGGGAGATATCTAGGGCCCAGGGATCTATATTCTATAATTCATTCTTAAAAAAATATTTTTTTCGCAGATTTTATTTCATGGGAGATGTCAAGTAGTAACAACTTTCTTGAAAGTGAAGGGAGGTCATCAAAATGTAGAACCATAATGTTGTACTTTGACAATGTTTGTCATCCATTAGATGGAGCTACAACATCATAACTTGCACCAAATATTAATGAACAAGGTTATACCCTAGAGGAAGATCAGTATGAGTTAATTCACTTGGATGACATTATTGTAGATGATGTTCCAAGGGTTACCTTTAGTAGCCAAAATGAATTCATTGACTTGGATGAAAATGTCACAAAAGAAGAAAAGAAAAGCCAAATAAAAAAAATATTGTGAGTATTAGGGAAAAGGTGTCTCAAACTTCTAACTACAAATTGGAATTACTAAAGAAGATTGTATATTTGACATAAATGGAGAACTCAAAATTGCGCTTGAATATATGGAAAGAATTGAAGGGGAAAATAGAGATCTGAAAGAAATTTTCAAAGAAGTAGATGAATGTATCAAAAAGTTGAGAGAGCCAATCAAGAAGTTTAGAGAGACATAAGGAGGTTAATGAATAGTTGAAGCAAGAAAATGAAACAATCATTGGTTTGAAGGTGCAAGTTGAAGATAAAAAAAGAATTGAATAATGTATGAATGCAATGGTGAAAATAAAATTTGAAGAATGCACAAAGCTTGAACAAGAAGTTGTGAATACGAGATCAGATCTTGAGAAAGCAAGGAGTCATGAAGAAAAATTCAAGATGATTTCTACAAAGCTTGATGAAATGATTGCAAATCAGAAAGGATCTAAAGACAAGTGTATTAGGGTTTGAGATAAGAGAAAGCTCAAAGATAGATCAAACTCTAAATCAAGCTGGAAAGAAGACTAAAGGCAAAAAGAACAAAATAAAGTAGATCCAAAATCAAAGGAATGAGTCTATATGACCATTGATTAGACAACCAAATGCATAAGCATACTCATCTTTTAATGGTTTCTATTATACCAGCATCTGGTGTAGATGTTTCCTCCAAAAACTAAGAGAAAAGAAGTGTATTTGAAGTGATCGAGATTTGATGCGAACAAAAACCCTAGCTGGAAAGAGAAGTAAAAGGTATTTACAATTTTTCACTTGCATAAGTTTTTAGAAAGAATTTTGAGAACAAATTTAAATGGCTATTCCAAGGGTTTTTGAAGTGTCTAAATGACCCCACCTAAATTCAAGAAACATCGAGATAAATCTATGAAAGTCGACCCTGATGGTGCATTCTCGAGGGTTCCCTATGGTGTCTTGCACATTGAGGATATAAGGATATAAATTCATCATAAATTGGGGGAATATGATCACTCAAAGCTTGGTGATGTGTGGGTAAAAGAGCTCACTAGTGATGACTTTGCATTAAAACTTGTTCATATGAGAATTTGGTGACAAAGAATCTCGATGTGTGGCAAGGGTTTCCCCAATTTTTTCCATGATAATGCTTGGGTAAGAATTGGACTCAATTGTATTCATGAAAAATTTGTATGGACAGATAGGTCTTGCATGATTACCAAGGAGGTAATTAGGGAGGTGATAAGTTTGTGTTCAATCGGACCAGTTTCAATTTTTTAGTCTATAAAGAATGAGGTTGTAATGGTGTGAATGATTGCAACGTACATGATAAGAGAGCCTTGACCATCAACGACATAAGAAAATTAGCTATTAAATATACATGAATTATGATTAGTCACAAACTATACTTCTCTAACAGAGATAATTTTGTATTTGCAACCACTATCAATGCAACTTATGAGATGGTTGAGAAAGGAGTAGATTATGACTTATGTGAGCTACTGATACAACAACTAATGTAAAACTTGCAAAAGAAAAAAGATTCCAAGCATCCTTTCAAATATGGAACCTTGATTATATGTTTGTTGTTTTACTTCTTAAGAGAAATCCCCAGAACATTTGAATCTTGGCATTCTTTCATCTATGAGGTTTTCAAGACATTTTTTGATACTCCATCTCCTTTTCTATTATTTCTTTTAATGATTCTTGTTTTGTTACAGTCAAGGTATCTTTTGATTTTGTGAAACATATAATTCATAGTCTTCCAAATATAATTACTTAAGATGAGTACCTAGTACATGCATTTCCATTTTTTTGTGAGTCCTATATTACAGTCTTGAAGGAAACTATTGAGAATATTCATCTATTCTTTGATGTGAATTCGTATAGAGTTGCATCATCTTGCTCAAAAGTTGCAGGGGAGAATTTTGACATTCTTGTTCCTTCTCTTTCTCATCAGTTTTCATAGTTTGACATTGATGTGGATACATTTAATTATAATTTGGAGGAGCTATATTTGTATTTGGATTATGTTCTACATCCATCTCCATTAGGTTACAAATTCTCATCTTTTACAGTGTGGCATAGAAAAACTTATTTGAGTGTGGCATCTCTCAACATCTACATGGGGACATTTGAGTAGACTTCAAAGATATCACACATCATATTTCTTCCTTCACATTTCTTTCAAGAATGGTAATATATCATGCATATATTATTGACCATTTTGTTTCTTCCCACTTGGGGACAAATTTTGATATACATGATTAGACCATCTTTAGCATTCATTGTTAGGAATCTACCATAATTATAGTAGACTCTACTTTTAGGGTGGTTGCATATAAGTTCCTAAACCTTTGGTGGTTACAATCTTCAGCCAAATCTTGTATTATATAGAGAATTATATACCATCTCTTGCAATTAGAAGGGGGCATGAAAAAAATGGAAAAAAGGTAAAGATGATGTACCTTGAATTGGGGGATTTTATTTCTTAATTGCATGATATTATTTAGTTCATTTTCACGTTCACAATCCTCCAAAAACTGAGTTTTTTTCAATTTTCTTCTTATGATCAATTCTATATTAAAATAATATAATTAATATAAAATATAAAAATAATAATTGTATGCTATCAAATTCAAGCATAAAACATGATAATTTGTCATTTCAAATCTCCAAAACATGAAAATATTCATTCATACTATCAAACTCAATCTAAAAACATGTGAATTGGCTCTTCTATGTTGACGAAATAAGAAAAGGTGGTGGAATTGTCAAAATATTATTATTATTTTCTCAACACCGTGAAAAGTATGTTTTTGTGCTGGATAAAACATATATTGCAAGGTAAAATAGAGCATGTGGATCCAAAATCATAGAATCCATATTCTTTTTTACCATTTATAATTTTAATAAATATGAGCACACTATAACACACTCACATTTATGCTAGGTACTTTGAATATCCTAATAGAGGAGAGGGATAGAAAGAGAGAGAAATAGAAGGATAGAGAAATAGAGAAAGAGATAGAGAGATAGAGGTAGAGAAAGGGGGAGAGAGAGAGGAGAGCGTGAAAAGAGGGAGAGAGGGGATAGAGAGATATAAGAGATAGAGAGGGGTAGGGAAACATGAAAGGTGAGATAGAGAGAAGTATATAGTGAGAGGGAGGGAGAGGGAGAGATAGGTCTAGATATGGACAAATAGAGATGGATATAGGAGGGAGAGATAGGGAAATATGGGACTTGAGAGAGGAGGGATGGATAGAAAGGAGAGATAGGTCTAGAGAGAGGTAGAGATAGAGAGGATGGGAGGGAGAGGTAGAGAGATAGGTCTAGGGAGGGAGAGATAGAGGAGAGGAGGATAGGAGAGAGGGCGGGAGAGGTAGAGAGATAAAATCTTTGAAAATAAGGGTTTTTTTCTTATTTAATAATTTTATCATTATTTTGATCAAATATTGATCATCTAAATCTAATTTTTTAATTAGAGCATCTTGGTATCATCCACAACCTTCAATAAAAATTGTGTTTAGAGAAATTTACAATGATTTGAATGATATGATGGAACCTTTAAAATTTTAGGGTTTTTCTTTCAACCTACAAAAGTTGGCTCCAATTTATTTTGCATAAAAGAGCTAAAAACAAGATAAGGGTAGAAAAACCTTAAAAAAAATCTAATACGGATGTTGGTTTCACTAGGTATGCCAAAACATGGAGTATGAAAATATGGATCACAAATATCAATAATGAAAAACTCACACTCTCACAATCACACAATGAAATTCAAGATATTGTCTCAAAATATAAAATTTAGATAACATGCAAAGTCATCATAGCTAAGATCTTGATTTTCTCCATTTTTGGTTGCTCTTCAAAGTAACAAACTATGAAAAAATAATAATGATATTATAGAATGATAATGATATTTATGATAAAAAATAAATGAGACCTATGTTTGATAAATGACAATGATAATTGTTTGATAATGATTAAATTATTGAATGCTTGATAATGCTTGAACGCTTGATAGTGATAAGATTGCTATAGTAACTTCAATCATAAGAATGCTAGGGGGTATCAATGAAATAAACACTTCTTCTTTATATGTTTTACTTGACATTTGATCAATGGTGAAGATTGATTTGTAAGATTAATGGATAGGAAAATTTAAGATAGAGTAAGATTTGAATTTCAAAGAAGGGGTATTTAATTCAAAAGATAGCTTGGAGAAATAAATAAATATTGATTTATTTATTTTAAAAGAGAATATTTAATTTAAATAAATTATTTGTAATTTATTTAAAAAAGGAGTGCTAGCTATTTGTAAATTATTTAATTATAGATGAGTTTTTTGTATATATATAATTTAAAAGAAGTGTTTTTTTAAGAGAAGGGGGTACAAATTTATTGAAACAAAGAAACATTACAAAGCAACAGGCATCAACCCACAAAAACCACCAACCAATCACACAACCAAAGTCCCCAAAGGAACCCAATCAAGGAACCAATTACATATGAAAGTCTTTCATGATTAAATTTTTGAGAGTCAAAGAGAGCTCGGAGGATAATAGACCCTAATCATCAATATTCCACCTCTCCAAATGCTCAAAAGCACACTTCGCTAGAAGATCAACCACTCTATTCCATTCCCTAGGAATATGACAAAAATAAAATAAAATCCAAAGCACTACACAGATTCATAATTTGTTTGATCACAGCCACCAATTACCAATTAACACCATCAAATCTCTACTCATTTAGCCTATCAACAACAATTTTTGAATCTGATTCACAAAAAATCCTCTTCCTGTCCAGGGAACAACCTCTTTCAATAGAAAATAGAATAACAAGAGCCTCCATAAAATTATTAGAATGGTGACCTTTATAAATAGAGAAGAAAAATACCAATCCTCCATTACTATCTCTACAAATACCCTCAATCCCAGCATGCTCAAGATTCCCCCTAGAAGATCCATCAATATTTATCTTCAAAATTCCTTGTGGGGGAGGGCACCACCGAACCTCCTAATGGATCTTCTTCTTGACCTGATGAGGGCCATTACTAGTAGAGACACCATGACCTCTATCCCACAAATGTAGGTTACTCACAAAAGACAAATCACTTGGATCCACTAAAATTGAAAAGTCAGATTTAGCTAAAATAGTCTCTTGGATCTTGCTAAAGATCTCCCCCCATTAAAGATATCCAACCTGCTTCACATCTTGGAAAATCCTTCTATTTCTCTCCAACCAAAGGTGCCAAATGATAAAGGTAGGGCCAATAACCCAAGCAATGTGAAGAAAAGTAGTCTTAGCAAGGGGTCTCCCCAAACTATCCCAAAACTCTAACAAACAAGATGCATGAACACATGGATGTCCCCAGACCCCCCACCAAAGATGCCAAATCCACCTAGAGTAAGGACACTGAAAGAAGAGGTGAGAAGCACACTCTTCACTATTATTACACATAACATAGATGGAAGGACCCTGGAAGCCTCTTTTCTGCAGATTATCCCAAGTATACATCTATTTTGAACAACTAACCATAAAAAAGAAGTTACACTTAGGCCAAGAAAATTTATTCCAAACTTGCTTCCACCACGGGACCCCAACCTTCCCATACAACTGTCTATCCAGCTCCATATACCTAGATGCAACAAAGAATCTTCCCTTCGAATCAAGACCCCAAGCCAAAATGTCCTTGTCTTTAAGAGAACCACATATTCTACTAGCCAAAGTCTTAGCAAGATCTTGCCTCTCCTCCTCAGTACCTCCAGGGGGGCACTCGTTGGGATCTTTCCAACACCACACCTCCACTTGACCTAAGGCCTAAACAGATTTGAATTCTTTCACCTTACACAAACCACTAGTAGTCAAACTATCACATAAAGATTGCAAATGAGGAAACATAGATATAGTAGGGGGGTATCCATCCCAAGAATCATACCAAAAGAGAGCTTTAGAGCCTTTATTATGTAAATCCAAAACACACCCTCCTTTATTAGCTTAACGCCTCTTTTGAGGGTGTCCCAAATCATAGACCCTTTCCCTTGTAGACAAAAACGAGGAAAATCAAGGGAGTTCACCCCACCGAGGTACTTATGATTAGGAGTTCACATCATAAAATAAGTGTTAATTAAATAATTTTTTAAAATTTAGTTATTGTTAGAAAGAACAAAAGATAAATTATGAATTAATTAAAAAACTAAAAATTATATAATTATTAAAGATATGGTAAAAAAGTTAAGATAATTAAACAATTAAGAATTATTTAATTATTATAGATGAAAGAGGAAAATATTATTTAATTAATATAGATAGAAGAAATGACAAAAATAATGATGAAATGATAAGATGGAAATGCATTAGTCATTTTTTGATATCTATAATATGGCTCTTGCTTAAAGGATTATATTTTTAAGACTAAATATAAAACAATCATATATTTGTTATGAACAATAATAAAATAACATAAAAAATTGAATAATCAATATTTATTTTAATGATGCTTTCAATTAAAATCACACATTTATAAAATTTATTATTAAATAAACTTTGTTGAAATTGATTCATAATAGATAATATATTTAATATAAAACACAATAATATCTCTTATACATAATATATTGTACAAATAATATAGAACCTAACTTTCAAAGGAACTAATTGATCTGATTACTATATCATTTGTTTTATTTTTTAACTTTGTATATAATAAAGTTCTTCCTTCGAGAGGACTGAATTTTTAAGATCAAACATAAAAAAATCATATAATTGTCGAACAAGAGTCAGTATATACAAAGAAGAAAGCGTCTTTTCGTTTTTTTACCAAAAAACAAAAAAAAAGCAAATTAGTTTACTGTACGTCAAGCTCTTTACGACCAAGCTCCTCCACACATATGGTATCTCAATTAGTATATAATGTCGTATATAGTTAGAACCATTCGGGAACATATAAATTAACTATTTGATCTAATATTAATATTACTTACACTTCCATAAACATTTGATACCAGTCAGAATATCATACGTCATTGTTTTTAGTCTTTTTAAAACAATCCAAAGATCCCTATATAGAACCAGACTGAATCAATCAGAGTGCAATCTAGTACTTGTAAATGCGTCTAGATCTTCTAATCAATGGAGACGAATGCCTGCAGTTCTGGTCCTTTGTATGAGAAAATCATAAGCAAATCAAATCTTTATAGAGCTTATGTTGGCCTTCACTTGCTTCTTTTACTATGTTTCCTATCCCGTCGTATACTGCATCCTTTTCATGAATCTTTTGGGCTTTGGATAGTAGCTTTTACATGTGAGCTTTGGTTTGCTTTCACGTGGATGCTCTATCACAACATGACATGGAAGTTTGTTGAGTATAAAACATACCCGGAGAGACTTGCAGAAAGGTAGAAAGAAATATTCTCCATTTGCATATTTGTTGTTATCATAGAGCGAAAGTTTTATGTTTTTCTCTCTTTGAAACACTGCATAAACTTAATGTTATTTTTTCGACTTGTAGATATAGTGGAGAATCTGTTTCCAAGCTTCCTGCTGTAGATGTAATCATCACTACAACAGATCCCTTCAAGGAGCCTGCATTAATAACTGCCAATACAGTTCTTTCTGTTCTTGCACTTGATTATCCAGTAGAAAAATTTGCATGTTATATCTCAGATGATGGTGCCTCTCCCATCACTTTCTACTCTCTAGTAGAAACTTTGAGCTTTGCCAAAAAATGGGTGCCCTTCTGCAGAAAGTTCAAACTACAGACCAGGGCCCCCTTTATGTACTTCTCAAAAGAGAAAGAATCATCTCATCCTGATTTTGTCCGAGAATGGCAAGACATGAAGGTGATTATGTGACTAAACTACAGAAATCAATAGTTCCAGGATTATTGAATTACCATGCCTCTTAACATTGTTTAATGCTAATTTGTAGGATGAGTACGAAGGTTTGAAGAAAAGGGTAAACACAGCAATGGAAAAAAAACAAGTTCCACCAGATTTCAGTTCTCATCATACTGTTGATGGGTTTGTCTATAGAAGCTCAGATATTAGAGACCACACAAGTATAGTACAGGTAACAACAAGACAGTGAAGTTAAAAATCATTTTTCTATCTTTTTGCAGTATAATATTAAATGAAGGTAGTAGGAGTTTCTCTAGAGGGTGAACATCTCTTACTATTATTTATTTAATGTGTATCTATAGGTTATTCATGAAAATAAAATGGTTCATGAGAAGGAAGCTGATGCTCTGCCCCACCTGATATATGTTGCTAGAGAAAAACGTCCTAAGGTCAACCATCACTACAAAGCTGGCGCCATGAATGTCATGGTAATTAGATTTTCATTATTCATGTTTCTAGGATTTCTCATGAAAATGTTTTTGAACAGCTGTTTGAAAACTCTAGTTTTGATTCTTAAGGGCAATTGTTCATTGTATCTTGAGAGAGGGTTTAATACCTTCAATAGTTGTTATAGCATTTGTTGATTTAATGTCCAATATTTTTAACAATATTGGATCAATTGTTGTGACTTTAAAGTTGTTAGTGTTGATGATGACCACCTATAATTGAATGAAATGCATTCCTTAGATCTAAAAAGCAACAAATCATGTGATGCCAAATCAGTGCATCAATAAAACATGACTTAGTGCACAAGTATCAGTCTCACTTTTTTTTGGGCATTGTTGATGTGACATCATATTTGATGATGTGGTCCTGAAGTCTTAGTTATAAGTAGGGGACTTGCCAAGTAAGCTGCTGTAAAAAATTGGATGATTTGAAATTTCCATGTAGGATTTTGTAAAGCACAAATTTAAGGTGTTCAACTACTAAATCTTCTCCCCTATTATTAGTAAATCAAAGAACTACATAAATATGAAATATATAATTTTTTTAAGTCAACCATAATAAGATTTAACTGTACTGGATATGTACTATTTCCTAACATGACTTGTACTGATTTAATATGTTGGGTTCTCAGGCAAGAGTATCAGCACTGATGACAAATGCTCCTTTCACACTTAATCTGGACAGTGATATGCATGTCAATGATTGCAGAGCTATACAACACGCTATGTGTTTTTTCCTTGAATGTAAATCTGAGAAAGAATGTGGTTTTGTGCAATTCCCCCAAGTGTTCCATGGAAGTCTCAAGGACGATCCCTTTGGAAACCAGTTGAAAATATTAACAAATGTAAGAAATAGTTCCAAATGTTGAACTAATTATTCAAGAGATCCATAGCTTTTGTAGAGTTGCTATATAGTTATATATGTGAATAATAATGGAAATGTTGACTATATGCAGACCTTAGGAAAAGGATCGAATGCAATTCAAGGTCCCCTTTATGGAGGAACTTGTTGCTTTCATAGAAGAAAAGGGTTGTATGGGGTGCCTCCTGAGATTAATCAATACCACAAAAAAGGAAGTGAAAGGCAAGGACAAGGTAAGAGTAAATCTCTTACATTACATTACATACATTATATTTTTCTATGTTGTCAGATTGGATTTGAGATTGAAGTTTATCATATGAAATGTGGTTTTATTAAATTAATAATGAATATAATATAACTAATTAATTAAAATTCATAAAAATAATATATATTAATAATTAATGATTAATTGTTTTAATCTTTTTGTAGTTTATTTTTTTAGTTTTGTTGCATCTTTGCCTGGTTGTTGCTTGCTAGTAGCTTTGCAAAAGGGTTGGACTCATTCAAAAACTACTCTTACCTAATAAAAAATAAATAATAATAATATAATAAATTAATTAGTATATATAATTGTTTAATTGATCTTTTTATTTGGACAGGTCTATTTAACACTTAGGATATGAATTTCAATTCTATTTGTAGAAAGTTGTGTTCAAGTCACTTTAATGGTTGTACAATATCAACAAGACACCTGGAATTCATTTTTTGTTTGCAGGTGTATGACAATTGTGATGATAAGGACCCTCACTTTTTGGATTTGCTTTAATTGTTTAACTAAAAGAGGGGTAAATATTTATTCAAATCAAAAGAGAGCAGTACAAAGCCAGGGCATTACACACCCCTTTCTATCCCTACTAAGTGGTCCAACTGTTGAGACAAATTCGGGGGTGATTGACCCCTTTCCACAATATTCCAATTTTGCAAATGATCAAAAGCCCACTTAGCTAAACAATCCACAACCCCATTCCATTCTCTAGGAATGTGAGAGAAAGAAATAGATTCCAAGGAAGCACACAACTGAAGAATTTGTTTTATAATTACAACCAAATGCCAACTAACATCCTCAAACTGCTGCCTCTTCAACAAAGTCACCACCACCTAAGAATCAAATTCACAAATGATCCGTCTCCATCCAAGAGCGCACCCACGCTCCGCAACACATAAAATGGCCAGAGCCTCTATCACATTGTTAGTATACCAGCCCTTATAAACAAAAAAGATAAATTTAACATTCCCAGAACTGTTCCGCTCAACACCTCAATACCAGCATGACCTAGATTTCCATGAGAAGAACCATCTGTGTTGATTTTCAACACACCCTGAGGAGGAGGACACCACCGCCCCTCCCTATTTATCTTCCAAAGAGGATGTTGACATCTTTTCCTCATGATCTGGACAACACCCTGAGCAACACCCTAAGAAGAAGAAGGTTGAGACGAGCACAACAGGCAAACTCTCCCGAGTCCACACCCTCAGCCAAGTCACACTTAGCTGAAATAGTTTCTCCCAAAGAATGAAGAATTTTCCACCACAAATGTTGGACAACCAACTTTACATCTTGAAAAATCCTGCGATTCCTCTCTAGCCAAATATGCCAGATAGTAAAGGTCGGTTCAAGAGCCCAAGAAACTTGAAGAAAAGAGGTCTTAACAGGGGCCTTCCTCCATCGGGCAAAGAACTCCGCCAAAGAAGAGAATGCCAGCAAGCCTAGTTCCACACACCCCACCATAGGTGTCAAAGCCTACTAGAAAAGGAACATTGAAAGAAGAGATGGAAGACACTCTCCTCACTATTACCGCTCAAAACACACATCGAGGAATCTGAAACCCACGCTTGCACAAATTATCCCAAGTAAGACACAGATTTTAGACCATATTGCGCTGAATTCTATTTATATTAATTCATCTTGATTATAGACTTGGTACTACCAGACATTGTGGGTGTGTTTAAATAAGATATATTTATAAAAGAAGGAAAAAATTGTGTGACTTGGCATGTAGTTCAAACAATGAATCTTGGAAAGCTCACAAGATTGTTTTATCGACTGTTTCAAAAAAAATGAACGTGTCTTCTGGTTCTTCCCGGTAACAGGCCTTGGTTTCCATGTAGATTCGTCCTAGGTGAACCAGGACCGTCCCGCTCTGTATTTGGATCTGAACCCATTAGCAGAGATTGTTTTCATTAAAATTCCTAACTGTTTAATCAATAACATGTCTGTTCCTGTTGCTTAAGCAGAGATTCCTGAATTTGTATCCTCTTGCTCTTATGAGGCTTTGAGCAAAGTATTTGGAGAATCCCATGCCCTAGTTGAAGCAGCTCAGGCTATTGTAACCGGCATTCCATGTAATATCCATACTCTTCCTTCGCTGGTTACAAAGGAGGCTTTAAAGATTGCTAGTTGCAGCTACGAAACCAAAACTGCCTGGGGCAAAGTGGTAGACGCATTACCTTCTTTCTTTTCTTAAGTTGATTGCCATTGAATAACTGTGATCGCCTTGTATAGATTGGGTATTTGTCGCAAACTGCACAAATCTTCTATAGAAATGCTAATTATTTTGACTAGTTGGTTGCAGGTGGGATGGATGTATGGATCTACAGTTGAGGATGTTATGACCGGACTAAAAATTCATAGTCTAGGTTGGAATTCTATTATGTTCCAGCCAGAGAAACCAGTTTTCATGGGATGTGCAGCAAGCACTGCTCCAGATACTCTTGTTCAGCAGAAGAGATGGGCTACAGGACTGCTAGAGATATTTGTAAGCAAACTCTGTCCTTTCATAGGAATCAACAGAAGTATTAAACTGAGGCAGAGGATGCTTTATGCTTATTTCTGCCTATGGGCAATTTGGTCGGTACCGGTAATCTGCTATGCCTTACTTCCTGCTATGTGTCTACTACATGACAAATCATTCCTGCCCAAGGTAAGTTAATTACATATTAATGTATGTTAATTACATACTATTAACATTTTAGTTATTAGTGTCACCACGACATATGGGTTCTATTTAAACAGCATACTTTAAGTTTTGACTTGTTTAGGTGGTTCATCTTAAATCACATTATTAAATGAATTTTATTGAAAAACTAATATGATTTCAGATGATCTGTCTAAACACGCCAAAACTTAAAGTGTGCTATTTAAGCTGGACCGTAAAAATAGACTCATTTTTATTCAGAATTTTTCATACCATAATTTATAGAGATGGATGCATTTTAACATTAACTGAAATTGCTAATGCAGATTTCAGAGGTTTCTTTTCCAATTGCACTTGTACTCTTCCTATCAGTCTATGGATATCAGCTTGTGCAATACATTCTTTGTGGGTGCTCTGTCAGAGAGTGGTGGAATAACCAATTCATGTGGTTCATTGTGTCCACATCTTCATGTTTCCTTGCATTGTTTGATGTTGCAGTAAAGTTGTTGGGATTGTCTGAAACAGTTTTTGTTGTGACTCCAAAGGGGTCAGAGGAAGAAGAGAATGGTGACGAGGGCGAGTTTACATTTGATTCCTCTGCATTGTTCATTCTACCCACTACAATATTATTCTTAAACTTAGCAGGTCTTATTTGGAGCACTGTTTCACTTGTGGGTAGTGGAGATAAGATCAAAGAGACGCTGTTTGCAGAGTATTTGTGCAGTATTTGGGTAGTGATAAATCTCTGGCCGTTTGTGAAAGGATTAGTTAGAAAGGGCAAGAGAGGCATCCCTTGGAGTGTAATCATGAAATCTGGTGCTTTGGCTGTTTTCATATACACTACACTGGCTTAATTCAGTGGTGGTTATTTTCCGGTTTGCAAATCTCATCTACGATTAGTCTTCCATTAGAGAAATAAGCAATGAGGAGTTAGATATTCTTCTATTACAGAATGATTTCCCTTTCAGCCTTTCTCGTGAAGAGCTCTTCTTCCCAGAGACATTCCGTTTCTTATATTTTGTAGCGTTTCTCAATATGTATTTAATGGTCCACTGTGTTCTTCTTTCAGGAATAATTAGAAAACGATAACCTTAAATTCTTAGAAATTCAGTTCAAACTACGAAGAACTTTTCTTCATTTCTTTTACCTTTTTTGGGTACCACTTCGCAATACGCATGAGATAATTTTATTTTATTTGTATTTTTTGTTTTGGTAAAAAAATAAAATATATTAATTAAGAAATCTTAGAAAGTTACATAAAGATTTTTATTATTTATAGTAATACTATTCTCATGAAAATTCAAAGAGTAATAATTTAAGGAGGTTTTTCACAAATCGATTATCTTTAGAAACAAAAAACAATCACAAAATTAATAAAGGATAACAAATTAATATAAAATAAATCAACCTAATCAAACCAAATTATTTTGAAAATGCTGAAAAAATTGCAAGGATTGAGTAGAAGATAGAGATGCCCAGTCTATAATCTTCCAAGAATGATTGACATCAGAGGTCTGTTTGGCCAAATAGTTTACAATATCATTACATTCTCTAGGGATACGAACAAAGGAGACATACTAAATTTTTTGTGAAAGGCGAAGAATCATATCAACATAGGATGCCAACCTCCATAACGACTCTAGAGATCCTTTCATTATTCAGAGGGATAGTCAATATCATAGAATCCATCTCCCAAGATTTCTATAGAACCTTAATGAGTGTCCAAGCCTCCATTTGATTATTAGTATTGATCCCTAAAGTAGTAGAACAAATAAGAACCAATCCAACACTATCTCATCCAAATCCACCTATCCTCATAGCACCCAAGTTACCACAAGAGCCATCAAGGTTAATTTTGAAACCACCCAATGGAGGACTAGACCGTTTACCTATTATATTAACCTTATTAGAAGATTTTATCTTAGAGTTAGAAGAAATAGATCCAATTAAATGACCCAAATTAAGTTTCCACAAATTCTAAATATTAGATGGACCAAAGAATTCATCTATAGAACACTTAGTCAACAAAGTTTCTTTTAATGAGATAAAAATATTTTTCCAAACATGTTGAATAAGACTCTAATCATCATAAAAGATCTTATGATTTTTTTCATCTAGATTTTCTAAAAAGTAATGACAAGATAAATATTCTAGGCCACCAAAAGAACATAAAAAAAAGAAAGATGACAACCTAAATTAGCCCAAAACATAGATGATAAGTAGAATGAACAAGAGGATGGTTCCATATGTGTCATTGTTTCCTCCAAGAACCCTCACAAAAGGAACACTAAAAGAAGAGATGAGTGTCATAGTATTTAGTAACACCACAAAGAACACCTTTGGAAGGACCTTGAAAACCTCTCTCTTATGATGTCCTAGGTAAGAAATTTATTTTTGGCAAAGTAGCTAAAGAAGGAAATTACATTTTAGAAAAAATGTATTCCAAACCTATTTGATGGTTTATGATCTAATTACCAGGAGAAAACAAATAAAATCCTTAAGTATCACATCCCCAAGCAAGAGTATCAACCCCATCCAAGGAACAAGGTCTCTCACGTAGAATGGAAAATATGTTTATTTGATCTTGTAAACCTTCTCCTAGGTGCTAACAACTAGGATCCTTTCAAGAATAAATGCAAGATTACTATGCAAAATGAAATTATTTGAAGTTAAGACACTTTAGACAATCTATCATATCAAAATAATTTACTCAAAGGCATAAAATGAGGAGAAGAAGTAAGAATTGAGAGATAGAAATCCCACAAATCCAACCAAAAAAAAAACATTGTTATTAGAATTCACAATCTAGAAAAATATCTAATTTACAAGTAAAGAACCCTTCTTGAGAGTATTCCAAATCATAGAGCCTTTCTTAGTTAAAATCATTCCCTAGATCTAATCAATAATAATACCTCTTAAGAAATTATAGCTTAGAAGTTTGGATCAAGGCTAATCCTACCTTTTGCACCATCTCTAATAAAATTTACCAACCAAGGATTGACTATTCAACTCAAAAAGCCAAAGACCAAGATTACCATTTTGTCTTGGTCTACAAACTTAGTTGCAATTGATAAGAATATTTTCTGTATTCTAAATTCCTCACCTAAAGAAATTTCCCAAAAAGAGAATCGAACTCTTTTAGAAAACCTTTAAGAGAATAAAGCACTAAAAAACTGTAATGAAGAAGAGCTTGCAACATTGATTTTAAAATAGTGTAAGACAATCAACAAAAGGTAACTATCGGTAGGTATAATGAGAAAATTACATTCTAAACCTATCAAGAATCTATTTCCACTAGAGGTGAGTGGGAAAATCAAACAAAATAGGAGTACCAAGATAATATAAGGGTTAATATCCAACTCTAAACTAAAAAATAAGAGCAATTCTCTATTGAGTAGCCAAAGGAGTAATAAAAATTAAATATTTGATTTGCATTCATTAATGTTCTACCCAGAAGTCGTCAAAAATAAATTAAAACCACTTCTATGATTGATAGCCTCCTAGAATTTAGAAAATCCAACAAAGCTACTATCATCTAAAAATTGGAGATGAGAAAGAGAATTGTGATATTTAGCCACAATCCAACTTGAAGATTTCCATTAATTCTTGGATGATTGATGAACCTTTCCAATTCCTTAGTCATAAGAATGAAAAGATAGGGAGAGAGGGGGTCACTTTTCATAATCCTCTAGTAGTTAAACATAGAAGATGGAATTTCATTAACAAGAATAGAAAAAGAAGAAAATGTAAATTTTTCCCCTCAACCACTACAATTTTTTTACTTCATAGTTATTACCAACTTAATCGACTAAGAATTTTCCATCTAGCTTAGAAGTGCTAACTTCATAACTTATTCATTCACCACAGTGGCATTAACTCAACATCACCACTTATATACGGGCGGGTGCATGGAGATGGGTAGCCAATTTGTGACCACTTTCAAAAAAAAGTTTTGAAAAGTCATAAAGTGCTCGCATTATGACATGTTAAAAGCAAAAAAAAGTGAAACTCATTCATTCTTCATTTCGATTGTGTTTTTTGTTGTGCCCGTGGTCAAAACCCCCATTTTTTTGTGCTCGCATTCTAGGAGGAGGCATTGTGCAAAAATATTCACCAACGGTTGCTATTTCTTCGCAACGATGGTGCCACGACAAGGAGGAGGTGTGAGAGGTAAGGATTGTTTAATTTTTGTTTTGAATTTGTATTTGATTTTTTTTTTTTTTTAGGAGATGCAAATCAACCTACAAACCCTCAAAATCCTCAACAAGAAGAGCAACCAAATACTCAAGAAAAAAATCAACCACAACAACAACCTCCTCCACCAATCACTCAACCCCCTCCTGACACTCAACAAAATTTAATGAGTGAAATTGAGAACAACAAAAAGAAAATTGAGGATTTAATTAGTAGGTTGAGTGATCTAAATGGTTCAACCATAGAAAGAATGACCCTAGCAATTTCATTGAAAGATATGTTAAAAAATGTAGACTCAACTAGCAAACAAATAACTGGATGGCAAGATAGGAGGCAGAAGGCTAGAGCTTATTATGCAAATAAACTATCATATAATATGTAAAGGATTTTAAAATTACAAAAGGTGATTTGTACTCATTATTCACTGACCCACACACAAATCAAAATCTTACCCTCAATGTGAAGAGGTTTCCTATTCATTGGTGCCACCACCAATAGATTAGGAACCATATTTATGATAGGTGGTACATGGTCTTTGATTATCCATCCTGCAAAAATTATGAAGTCCTGCAATATTTCCTTAGGAAACTATATAGTGAGTTCATATTGAACAAAATCCCAAATTATTTTGATATGAGGGACTTCCAGGGGAGAGGTGGGGGGTCGGCTTAGGATAGACCTAGTGCACAACCAGATCCTACACGGTAAGGGAGATGAGCTCTCGCTAGGCCGCCTCGTGAGCACGTTGTTATGCCTTCTGTCACGAAGGAGAGTGTTGACATAGAGAAATTATAGGCGATCAACACTTTGACCCAAAGTTGCATCCATCATACTAGTCCTATTCTACAACGCCATCTAGGAGAGTCTTCTAGTGGTGGCCTCCAAACCCATGTGTGTCTGTCTTGTGGGGCAAATTGTTCATATGACCCCAACGACACTCAAGAGGCTGCTACATAGGATCCGTCTGCAACTATGGAGATGGAGAGGGAAACTGACATTTTGCATGAGGCGTATGGCATTGATAGTCAGGTAAAAGTTAGCATGTTCATTGAATTTAATTTATTAAATTTCGATTTTGAAATGCAAGATTAACTAAAAGTATTTTATGATTTTAATAAAATTGCAGGGTTACAGTGTTGAGACTGGATACACCGGCCCTCCACCTACTTATTTTTGTAGTACACCTATCAGTGGGGTATGTAGCTAGTAAGCAATTATAAATTTATTACATGTTAATAGAATTGTTTTACGAATGGTATTTTAATATGTGATTTTGGATGTTGAACAGGCTAATATTGGAGGTTTCGAGGGAACACCTCGCAATGCCATTGGATTTACTCAAACCTACACAGAGGTAATAGAATAAAGAGTTTAACTAATGAATTATACTTAATAGATTTGTGTAGTTTATATGCACACCGTTGATTACGTTGAATAATTTGTTGTTTTATTTTCAGATGTTGCAAGGACAAACACCTTTGAATGTGATGAGGGCAATGCAGATCATTGTTTCATCTGCTATACAATCCTCGATGGCTTTGACAGGGGAGGTATGAGGCAAATTAGTAAATTTCAATTTGCATTCGTTGTTATAGATGTTAGTTAGTGAAAAATAAAACCATTATTGATTTGTTGTTTAATTTCTATTTGGATGGTTTATACAAGGCTTGAGCATGGGCATGTGAATATTTCCCTCATGGAGAGAGATCATGAGATGGCGCTAAGTGATTATTTTGTCAAATATATCTTTTTTTATAATGTAATTTCTATATATTCATGTCTTTACTTTTTATTGTAATAGTTAAAACTTCACCATGAACTAAACACTAGGAGCAGCAGGAGCACTCCTCGAGCACAACACAAATGAGTGACAGACCTATCGCCATCCGATCGATAAGAAAAGAGAAATAATTTATTTCCAGAGCATGGAGAGCAATGACTTTTGATTCCAGAGCCCTTTGTTGTATGCCTACATGGTAATTTTGTACATATTTTGTATTGGAAATAATTGACATTGTATGCCTATATGGCATTCTCGTAAGGCTATATGGCTATTTTGTACATATATTTCATACTTATATCGACATATATTGATGTATGCCTACATGGCTATTTGGTTAACACAAATATTTTTTTATCGATGGTGTCCATATTTGTATTCTAAATTGATGGTTCAATAGATATGAGTTACATGTATTCAAGTGTATACTTTACAACTTAAGTGTATACTTTGTGACTTACGTGTGTTCCAATGTATACTTTGCAACTTACGTGTTTTCATGCATATACCTTGTATTCGTGCATATACTTTGTATGAATTTGTGTATACTATGTATTCGTGTGTATACTTCAAGGCTTACGTGTTTTTGAGTACTTGTGCTTCCCTTATTCACATGTACATGCTTGACTTATTCACGTGTATACTTATTAATTGGTTATCCCTAGCATTGATCATTGTTGTCCTTCATGGTTTGTCTTGAATATTAATTGATTGATGCTAAACAACTTTATCTAAAAGAAAAAAACATGTTTTCAATTGGTATTCCATGAAATTATTCATAAAAAGATTCCAATATTTTCTTGATGCGTCACCATATAAACACTTTGAAAGATTTATATGTCAACTTTTTGCAATATTATTTCTTGTATATGAAATGGATTCGGGAGAAAGCAAGTTATAATTTATAATACAAATAAGAAATGGACTCAACGTTGTCTTAGACCCTCGAATAGGTCTATTTAACAAAGCAACACACTCTCAATCACTCTTCCAATTGCAAAACACCATTGGGCAACTTTTACCAGTCTGCAAATCCACAAAATCCATAATTTTTTAGGGCGTGATTGGCCCTCTAACCCCACTATCCTCTAAACCCTCACTTTTCTCAAATTTCACTAGGTTTTATTGAAAACCCCATATCTAGACATCATACAACCTCAAAAACTCTTCCAACACTCTTCATTCTAACTGCACAAACTTAATTGACCACCAAATTATGTTGCCCCTTGACTTTACCCATTTTTACTCCCTCAAACCTCTCTTTTTCATTCAAAACCCCTCTATTACCAATTAGGGCATCATGCCATAACATACTTTTGACCTCCCTTGTCCTTGTAGACCATTTGAACACATCAAACTCCACAACCTCACCCTATTTCCAACCTATTCTAACTTATTCTCAAGCAATTTCTTCTCTTCACCTCGTCTAGCCTTGCTTTTAAGGCCTAAATTCTGAATTTTGAATAGGGGCAATGTTAGTAATATCTTCCAAATATATGTTAGTATTACTATTTCATTCTTATTTTTAGTTACATAATTGACTCAAATGACCCCACACTAGCTCAAAACTAAAAGCAAGATTATAGAATGGGTTATCATGGCCTTATTTGACATTATAATGACTAAAACCATTGAACTAGACCTTCTTCCTCAAATGGAGGAACAAGGTGCTCTACACCAATGATCATATGCTTTTTGTTTGAAATACTCAGACTTCTCAATCGTCATGTGTATGTTTTTATTTTCCATTGTTTTGCATGTCATCATAAGGGATCAAGCCGGTTGAATGCAACTCAGATCAATTCCGTGTGTTTGGGTGTGAAAGAGGACCATGCCTAGCATAAACCTGCCTATCGGGACATGTTGGAGCAGTTATTTTGGTCACACAAATTACAAACTGAAAGTTGCACCACTTTGCAACTTTACACTACTTCCATTTGACACTTTTTCCATCAAGTGAAAACTAGACACCATAGGAAAATAAGAGAGGTTACTGTAGAGGGGCCCAACGTAATCCCGTAGGCTTAGATGAAGAGTTTGGTAGCATCACGGTTTTTGAGTAATAGCCCGTCAAATTTTGCTTACCTTTTGCACTTTGGACCCTTAAGGGATCGATCTGGTTGAACGTAGCTCAAAGAAATTTCGTGTGTTTGGGTGTGAAAGAGGACCATGCCTAGCGTAAACATACCTATTGAAATGTGTTGGAACAATCTATTTGGTCACACGAGTTGTAGAACAAAAGTTGCACTGCTTGCATTTGACACTTTTTCCATCAAGTGAAAATCCACCGCCACAGGAAATCCACTCTGAGATAGCCAGAACCGAGAGAGGTTTTTGTAGAGGGGCCCAACACGATCTTGTAGAATCAGATGAGAAGTTTTTAAGCATCACAGTATCTGAGTAACAACATGCTAAAGTTTCAAGCCATTTTGTACTTTGGACCCTTAAGGGATCAATCTGGTGGAACGTAGCTCAGAGCAATTCTGCGTGTTTGAGTGTGAAAGATAACCATTCCTAGCATAAATATACCTATTCAGACGTGTTGGAATAGTCCGCTTGGTCACACGAGCTGTAGAACGAAAGTTGCACCACTTTGCAACTTTGCACTGCTTGCATTGGACACTTTTTCCATCAAGTGAAAATCCATCGCCACAGGAAAACCACTTCGAGATAGCCAAAACCAAGAGAGGTTTTTCTAGAGGGGCCCAACACAATCTTGTAGGATTAGATGAGAAGTTTCTAAGTGTCACGGTATTCGAGTAAAAACATGCTGAAGTTTGCAGGCATTTAGCACTTTGGACTCTTAAGGGATTGATCTGGTTGAACATACCTCAGAGCGATTCCGCATGTTTGGGTGCGAAAGAGGACCATGCCTAGCATAAAAATACCTATTCAGATGTGTTGGAACAATCCTTTTGTTCACACAATTTGTAGAATGAAATTTGCACCACTTTGTAACTTTGCACTACTTCCATTTGACACTTTTTCCATCAAGTGAAAACCCACCGCCACGGGAAAACCACTCTGAGATAGCCAAAACCGAGAGATTTTTTTGTAGAGGGACCCAACATAATCTTGTAGGACCAGATGAGAATTTTCTAAGCATCATGGTATCCGAGTAACAACATGCTAAAGTTTGTAGCCATTTTGCACTTTGGACCCTTAAGGTATCGATCCGATGGAACGTATGAGAAAGAAAACCATGCCTAGCGTAAAAATACCTATTCAGATGCGTTGGAACAATCCTTTTGGTCACACAATTTGTAGAATGAAATTTGCACCACTTTGTAACTTTGCACTACTTCCATTTGACACTTTTTCCATCAAGTGAAAACCCACCGCCACAGGAAAACCACTCTGAGATAGCCAAAACCGAGAGATTTTTTTGTAGAGGGACCCAACATAATCTTGTAGGACCAGATGAGAATTTTCTAAGCATCATGGTATCTGAGTAACAAAATGCTAAAGTTTGTAGCCATTTTGCACTTTGGACCCTTAAGGTATCGATCCGGTGGAACGTATGAGAAAGAAAACCATGCCTAGCGTAAAAATACCTATTCAAACATGTTGGAACAATATTCTTGGTCACATGATTTGTAGAACGAAAGTTGCACCACTTTGCAACTTTGCACTACTTGCATTGGACACTTTTTTCATCAAGCGAAAATCCACCACCACGGGAAAACCACTCCGAGATAGCCAAAACCGAGAGAGGTTTTTGTAGAGAGGCCCAATGCAGTCCTGTCAAATCAGCCTAGAAGTTTCTAAGCATCACAATATCTGAGTAACAAAATGTTGAAGTTTGCAGCCATTTAGCACTTTGGACTCTTAAGGGATCGATCTGGTTGAACGTACCTCAGAGTGATTTCGCGTGTTTGGGTGCGAAAGAGGACCATGCCTAACATAAAAATACCTATTCAGACATGTTAGAATAGTCTGCTTGGTCACACGAGTTGCAGAAAGAAAGTTGCACCACTTTGCAACTTTGCACTGCTTGCATTTGACACTTTTTCCATCAAGTGAAAATCCGCCGCCATGGGAAAATCACTCTGAGATAGCCAAAACCGAGATAATTTTTTGTAGAGGGGTCCAACACGATCTTGTAGTATCAAACGAGAAGTTTCTAAGTGTCACGGTATCCGAGTAACAACATGTTGAAGTTTGTAGCTATTTAGCACTTTGGACTCATAAGGGATCAATCCAGTTGAATGTACCTCGAAGCGATTCTGCATGTTTGGGTGCGAAAGAGGACCATGCCTAGCATAATTGTACCATGCCTATTAGAAGAATATCAATAAAATTCATTGTTTCCTTGCATTTTTCTGTATTTTTACCAAAAATCTGATGTTTCCTTAAACTGTACGGTTCTATACAGGGTGATTGTGTTCTCTTTTTCAATCTCTTTGTGTTTCCAAAGACCCAATACATATTTAAAAACCTATTTTTATGGTAGGGTTATTATTTGGTGAAAGGGAATAAGTTTTATGGGGTTTGTGTTGCTGCCCCTGTAGATTTTGATGGAAAAAGGGCATGAAGAATGAGGTTTCACCCTAGGGTTTGATAAAATATTGCATGTAGAGGTTGGGTGATTGTCTTTTGAGTTTGTGTAGGTTATTTTAAGAAGGTCTGAGGTAGTGGCATGTTCTGGTAAGGTGTGAAACCATTCCTTTCAATAAACCCTCCTCATACTGGCATAAAATAAGGGTTTTGTGGTTTGGCATGGTGGAATGAGTTTCTCCTAAGACAAATTGCAGATCTGAGGGTTTGGATACATGATAATTTCTATCCCAACAATTTCAGGGGGTTTTTGAATGTTTAAAGGTATGTTCCTTTGTAAATTAGGCCTAGTTAGCCTAATGAGGATAATGAAGAAGGTCATTTTGATGCACATGTTCCAAGACAATCACTATTGATTTTGAAGTTTTTTTTGTAACTCAATAATAGCTATCTAGATTAGTCATTTTTTTGTGAAGTCATTTGATAAGTTTTCCTCAAAACACCACTTGGAGCCACACTTTTCACTTGGAAATTCATCATAAAACCCTATTGCAACAACTCCACCTTTGTTTCTTGAATTCCCCTACACAGATAAACACACACACACACACCTAAAAAGTCCTAATAATAACTTAATCCACTGATCTAAACTATCAAATTTGGTGGAGTAGTCATTATTGGTTATCTAGACTCTCAAAACCCCAATCTTGAGGGTTTATAGACCGAGTTGAGAAAAATCAGTTCAAACTAATGATAAACTCAATGGTTACCCTCCTAAATAGATTCAAATGAAAGATACTTTACTATTCTACCTTAAACAACAAGATTCAAGGCCTTAAACTACTGTACAAGCCGTACAAGATAATGAACAAATGGAAAACTCATAAAATCACTAAAATAGGGACTTTATTGATTGTAAATCTTCAAGAATACAAAAGATCTCAAGTTTGCTCGACCTTACATGCTTTATATCACTTCTCTAATCACCTAATGACCTCTTTGAGAATTTTAATACATTACATATGACCTTCACATGACCATTTTCACATTGTTTACATTTCAAAATTCAAATTTTGCAAATTTTCCTATTGAAGGCATTTAGAGAACAAGGTGCTACTGCACCAACAATGAACTCCAAAATTATATTATTTGAGTAAATCTATTACAAGTAAATCTCATTACAATGCCTTAGGTTTTTTGTTCTCACAGATCTTTTACAATGTCACTCGTACATTCGAGATTCTCTTTAAATGTCTACATCATAGCTGCTCATTATGAGGTTAACTTCAATTGAGTAACTTGAGATTCCATCGCTAAGCTTCACATGCTCTTTTATAATGGCTCGAAATCAGAATTGCGATTTTTCAAGATCATCAAAATAAGGATGTTGCATTGCTTTTTTGATTGGGATTCTCTTTGATGGCTCATAAATCAACATTTTTTGCAACAAGAGACCAATCAATTTTTAGTAGTTTACTTACAAATACACAAAGTAAAAGAGAAAAAGAAATAGAATAGGGTGAAGCCACAATAGTGGTTTAAAATTCAAGTGAGGAAGGAAAACTCACAAAAAATGACCCCAAGACAAAAAAAAGTGATTTTAGGGGTTCGAACAAACCTACTAGTTCGACTGAACCAAAAAGGGGTTCGCTCGAACAAGGGTTCAACCGAACCCCTTTGAATCTTGGCCGCCAAAAAAACCAAAAAAATGCATAGGAAATGGGTTCGAGTGAACCCCTTCAAAGAGGTTCGCTCGAACCCCTATGGGTTCGAGTGAACCCCTTCAAAGAGGTTTGCTCAAACCCCTATGGGTTCGAACAAACCCCCTTATCCCTCATCCCCCATCTCAGACACAAAACAAAAATAAAAAATTGGCACTTCGGAGCTCGGGTTGAGGATGAAAATGTAGGAATCTTCACAAACCCAACTAGAATTAGGTAGTCCTCAGAATAAGCTATCCAACAAATATAATTTTAATATGCTTTGGTTTTATTATGTATGTGTTTTTTTAGTTTTATTAAACATAGGTTTTTCACTGAAAATCAAGCTCTCTGTTCTGCACATGTGGAAAAATAGTAGATTATCAAAATAAAATTTTAAAAAATATGTTCGGGCTGGGTATTGATGTCCTTGATCCATTAAAAAAAATTTTGAATTTCGATACATACATAAAAAGTTATGTTGTATACAGTCTGCCTATGTCTGAATTTCAATTGGTTTGACTTTGAAACTTGATTAAGAAAAAACTATTCAATAAAAAACTATGAGACCAAATGAAAGTGCTAGATATCATAGTTACAAATCTAAATTCGAAAAAATTAGAATTTTATCCTTCATACAAAAAAAATTATGTTGTATGTACGGTGAGCGTCACTTTTTAAAAATGTTGTTTTCTGAAAAAAAACCAGTTTTCGTGGGAGATGGAAAAAAAAGTTCAATCTGATTTCAAAAAATTTGAAAAAAATATTTTTAGAATCTACAGACAAAATGTGATGAGACTCTAGTTTGCATCATCTTCAAATTCCTCACGGTTTAGCCGCTATAGGTGCCCGAATATGAAGATTTAGTTAAAAATAATAATTTCAGTGTCCAGTTTGGCCAAAAATTGTAAACCACTATTGTGGGATCACCCAATACAAAATGGAAATGAAATGAAAATAGATGGAAGACACTTACATATAGGCATGCAGGTCTCACAACTTAGTCACTCCTAGTCATACATCTTCACTGGGAAATCCAAAATACCTATTGCACACAACACCTCTCATGAATAGAGTAAGTTGAAATTTGAGATGCTCTTATAATGTCTACATCATAGCTGCTCATGATAAGGTTAACTTCAAATGAATAACTCGAAATTCCCTCACCAAGCTTTGCACACACTTTTTTAATGGCTTAAAATCATGATTGAGATTTGCCAAGATCATCAAAATAAGGATGTTGCATTGCTTTTCTGACTAACATTCTCTTGGATGGCTCATAAATTTGCATTTTCTACAAGGGGACACCAATCAATTTCTAGTAGGTTACTTACAAATAGGAAAAGTAAAAGAAGATGATAACATTGCCATCAAACAAATTAATGTGCAAACAAGTATAAATTAAAAAGAACCAATGTGTATATACTTACAAATTAATCCAACGAACCATCCGGGTTTGCTCTACTCTTTATTGTGTCAAGTATTGCCTCATGGTGAGACTAGTAGACCTTCCACAGGGTCTTGTTCAAAGGTCTACCCCCATATTTGGTCAAATGAACACTGGATCCCACGACAAGGTTTGAGTAATGAAGAATCTTACGATCCGTGTCAAATCCTTGAAATAGCCAACATTTAACACTCGAATGTGGGTACCTTCTAAGCCATGTTCCAGTAACCACAACTGAGCCTGTATGGTATTTGATGTTTTCTCCATCTATAACTGGGGCCTCCAATTTATTTTTGGCCTCAAAACAATGACACAAGTAATAGTTTTTTCCCTCTTCATTGTGTTCATTTTCAATAACTGCATAAACATGCCCTGCATTGATATGTGCAACAAATCTCTTGAAATTAGTCAACATTATGAATACACTACAAAGTAAGATAATGATATGGAATTTCAACAACTAAGCAAGTAGATATATTTCCCGGTTGAACTAGATCTGATACATGGTTAAAGTCGATCGATGATTCCATCTGTGTTAGTTCCAACTCCGTCAGAGGGCGATACGTGTGAAGTGGGATAAGATAACTTGTCAACCATTTGTCAACCCACTCCCCTGACTCACAATCATTCCAGGCTTGCATTGTACATGAAGAACAAAAGCATGCTATCTTTCATGTATCGATACTCCATGGACCTGCATTTGAGCTAAGGAAAGAGTGTAGCTCACTCGATCTTGTTAGTGTACAACATTCCTCATATGGTGCAATGTTAGTATCATCCATCAACCAAAAAATTTTATGAGCTGAAGACATACCTTCATTACCTAGACCCATCAAAGCATTACACCACTCGACGATTGATCTTGCATCTATCAAATTTGCACCGTCTTTATACTTTAACTCTTCTCGTGCTAATGCTCTTTTCACACATGTTCCTGCACCATCATGCTCCCCCTTTCCATGTCCAACCTCACAAAATTTCCACATATATTGAACACCTGTAATGAAATGCATCATGCACAACCAGTAAAACATGTGCGAGTTCTTGAACTATGTTGCATAGTTATCTGACCATATTATATGTTGACCATATGCTATGCCCCTCTGAACCAAACCATTGTAGAACATCTGGAAGGAACCTTGCACAAACTCTGGAGAATGTGTGCAATCATCACTAATGTAAAAGTGGTACTCCCTCAATACATTCCTTTGGTCCTATGTACTATCAGATGCATAAATGAATGCTATGTGCATAAATATCGAAACCTATGTGGAGTTGTAATACAATGACTGCACCTCACATTGTGGTTGTAGAGTGTAGTTCTCTGCAAATTCAACCACTGATACTATGCTGCCAATTGGAAAGGTGTCCTTGCATAGCTTGAATTGCGTGTCCAGCCATCAGGCTCTATGGGTATGCATTGCATACTCAAATAGTATATCGTCATGAAACATGGACATAAATTGATACACTAGAATCTTCTGAATAACCAAATCACACATTTTTCCTTGAGATCCATCTTTTGTAGCATATGCCACTATTTCATACTTCCCGAACTCTACTAGTTTTTGTCCCACCTCATCTGTGCTTTCCATATGTTGACATACTGGCATACGCTGCAAGCCACCACAACGCTCGCATGAACCATCCAAGCATTTTGTCCTGTAGAATATCTGGCCATCCTCTATTTCACATAAGTTTTTTGATAAGAACTCTCTTCAATATTTTGGTGGGGCTTCTATGCCACAATCCTACAAAACAACGTTAGTATGCAAATCTAAACATATAAAACGATTTAAACATCATAATGGTTAGAGAATTCAATATGTAATATACAACAAGTAGTGCGTGTGTGATTTATCTTGACATAAAAATGTTTAAGAATTTCAAAAAATCTTTGAGAAATATTGATTTGAGGATAATCATTTTGAAATTTATGAAAAAATTGGGTTTGTCATATCCAAAAAATGCTTTGGATGTGGCTCACGGTTCCGACTACCGATTCTCCTTCTTACCACATCCCTTTGATTTAGAGATGGCCTTGTGTTATTCTTCCAATACTCTTCAATTAGTGTTCTCAAGGCTTCAACAACTTCTTTATCTTTTCATGGCAGTCTCCCCAAGAATGCCCATAATTCATTTGAATTGGTGCCCTCAATTCTTTACCGCCTTGGAATGTCTCTTGATAATTTTTTTCTACTAATTCCCGTTTGTTCACTCGTCTTTCTAATGAGACAAGCTCTCTTTGTTTGAAAACTTACCAAAGTAGATGTCATGACACGTCGGTTGACATTACTATCCTTTGAGCATGAGGTCTTACTCACACTCTCATAAGCATCCATTATATTCTTCACAATAGTGTCTTCACTCGATGCATTCGATGTTCTCAACCCAAGAGTCTTCATGATGTCCCTATAATTTACACCCCGCATCATTTCAAAAAATATTTGACATCTTGCGGTCTCATTTAGCCTTTCAAAGAAGAATTTCCAAATCTTATCAACATATCTTCTACAAGTGTGTGTTGAAATGTTACCTTTCATGTGCTACAAAATCTCATCAACAATATTAATCAAATACTTTGGATTTCTATGCAAAATTCTAGGTGGTGTTCTCCTAGGTACATACATCTCAACATTAGGAGTTTCATCAATATTTAATTGAGGTGGGCTAGATTGCGTACCTTCGATTGAGGGTGGAGAAGAAGACATACCTTGAGGTTCATGTGGGGATGATGGCATACCTTCTTTGTCAAATCCGAGTAATGATGTACTCTCAACTTGAGATGCATTGGATGGTGTCCAAAAATATTCACTTGCAGTAGATGGTGTCTCTCCATATTCACTTGCGGTAGATGGTGTCCCTCCATATTCGCTTGTGCTTAATGGTTTCCCTTCATATTCACTTGTTGTAGAGGGTGTGTCTCCAACTATGGTATCTGAATCTATCTTACCATGATAATTTTGCATTCGTGCCTTTTGTGCTGCCAATTCCTTTTCTATTTGTGACAGTTGAGTTTCCTCTTCAATTTTCTTTTTTTCATCAATCGTTGCCAACTTCTTCTTTTCATGATATACCGCCACCCGAACTCTCTCCTTTTCTTTGAAGGTTTCATTCTCTTCGTCTGTTAGTTTCTTCAGCATGGCGGATAATTTTACCTGTAGCATGGTAATGAGATGAATATTAGTTCCTAAAAAATGTATCCATTCAAGTTAATCAAAATATATGTCATTCAAGGCTTCATAAATAATACTTACAATCATATTGTACAAGAGTTAACCTAGCATAGACAAAGGTCACATGATTTTTTTCAATCCAAAATGCCTTAAAGAAATGTGGTAATGTGGCATGCCATGATTGCAAGATAGGATAAAAATGGAAGCATGGAAAAGCATACAAAATTTCAACTTATGTCATATATATATATATGTATACAAAATGTGGAAGCATACATGGTGCGGGAGCACCATTGAATGAAAATTGTCAATTCAAGAAGTTGTTGTCTAGGCTTTAGGATTTTTGAATTTTTGCATTAAGTAAGGTCAATAAGACCATTTTACATTGTAATGAGTCATTTTTGATGTTTCCTAGGTTTTTAGAAGGTTTAGAGTTCAAAATTGCAAAAAAACATTGGTAAGTTGCCAATTGTGCAAAAGGGCAAAATTGTAAAGTTGTAAAAAGCAAATTTTGAGGAAGGCAAACGGTCATACCATTTTAAATTTCAGTTGAAGGTGTTAGGAAAGTTTGTTTTTTGGGAAAAATCATATATATTCTAGAGAACATCGATGCAAAGACTAATTTAGAAGATTTGAAGGAAGATTGAATTGAAAAATTACTGTTTTTCAGATTTTATGTATTTCTTTGTCTTTTGCAACCTTGGCTCGGACCGTATAGAGACGTTTTGAATATAAATCTTCTTGAATCACTTTGAGGCATGTGTTACAGTGTTTTTCATTTGATTTGAAACTTTAACTCCAATTATATTGGTAGTTTGGATTGAATCTCTTGCTGCAGGTCTGTGTGTGCTGATTAAAGGGTTTTGAAGGTCTCAATTATGTAAATTGACCCATTCCATTCACTGTGATTACTATAATTGGTGGAATGGGTTTGTATCATAAATAAATAGGTGAGGGAATATTTTTTGTGTGCAGGGGAGGTCTAAAAGGGTGTTGGGCATGAAGCCCTAGAGTGAAATTTTGAGCTTTCCATGAGATTTCGAGTGGTTTTGATATGCTAAAGTGTGTTTTGTGTTGGGGTAGCATGGTTTCTTGTTGAATTGAGTTTGTGCAGGCCATTTTAGACCTGTTTGAAGTATTCATAATATTGTGTGAGGGTTGGATGAGTGTTTTTTAATAAACCCCTAGTTTCTTATGTAAAAAGGAGGGTTTTGTGATTTGGCACTTTGGTGAGTGATTTTATGAAAACAAATGGTGGAATCCTTGGTTTGATAACATATATACTGATGCCCTATTGAGTTTGGTGTTTTGGAAAAGTATTTAAGATAAGGTCCTTTGTAAAAGAGGCCTAATTTGAGGTCTAGTTGGTGTATAAATCCAGCTTTGATGAAATTGTAACAAAGAAGCCTATTGTGGATTGCCCTATTGGGACTTTGAGAAGGGTCAGGTCTTTGTCTGAGAATACCTTCTCTAAAATATATACTTGATTGAGTGAGTTAGCTATGCTACAAGAATGGCTGTTGAATTAGTGAAAGTGAAGAATTGTATGAATTGTTAATTGTGAATTGTTGTTGTTGGTTGATTTTGTGTTGAGTTGTGTTACACGACCTCACCTGATTGCATCAATACACAAGGTAAGTCAATTGTTAAATAAAAAAATGCCTCAAAGAGATGTGGTTTTGGTGCACTAGGGGGGTTTGAGAGTCTAAGAAGGTTCATTATGACTACTCCATGATCTAGGATCTGTAGTTCAGTGGAGTAGGTTAGTTTTGGGCTATGTAAGGTGTGTGCATGTTGTTTTGTGTAGGGGAAAACAAGAATCCATTGTTTGGTTGTTGTCCTCTCAAGAAATACAAAAGTTGACTCCATGTGCAAAATGATGTTATGACTGCAAGAATTAAAGAGCCTGATGGATCAGTGGTTTGTGAATGTGTATTTGTTTATTTTAATCAATAACATGTTGATTATAGTGTCTTGGACGTCTGGATAAAGGTTGGTAGTTACCTTCCATGATTTGTTGTTATTTTTCCACGTAAGTTGCATTGAAGAGTGAATTAGTGAATCATGAACGAATTGAATGGTTCTGAGTTTCTAATTAGGTTTATGCTATGTTACAATCAATTTTATGATGGTTAATCTATTTTTGAGTCTGACAAAGAGTTGAAGCCAAGTTCTAATGTTTTGTGGAAATATGAAATCAAGTGAAATTGAAGGATTTTGATGAAAATATGACTAAGTTTGTTGGTTGATCTTCTTCAATTTAAGTTAGGGTCAAAAGTACCCTTGATGATTTGTGGATCCTGGTAGATGCTCTGTATCAAGTTTAAAAATGTAAGTGGAAAGTGTATATAATTGTGTAATTTAAAATGTTCATTGACAACCTAAGGTTATATTGACAAAAAAACAATGATCAACATGCAATATGCAAAATAACAAAAATGAAAGCAAGCCATAATATAATGAAAGAAAATGAATAAAGAATTCACATACCTATAAAACCAGAGCTTCAAATGTAGGAGTTCAACCCAATTATGAAGCCTTTAATTATTCTTTCTTAAAAATCCTCAACAATTTGAATTTTTCAAAAGCTTGTTCCCATCCAAAATTCAATTGTATACCACTTTTGAGTGGAATTCAGACTTGAATTGATATTATATGCCTTTCAATGTGAAAAATATGCTATTTCATGCAAAGGTGGTCGAAAGATCATAAAAAAGGTGGTGGAATGTGACAAACATGCATGCACACTTCACAACATCATCATAAATCATCTTTTTGTCGTAGCACGTGCAAAACTAGGAAAATATGCAAAATGTGAGCCTTGAGATCATGAGTATATTGAGGCTTTTTACCATTTTTATTGGAAGAAAAAACACACTCGTGTTATAACGCAAGCACGTTATAACGTGAACGCGTTATTTCTTACTAAAATGGGCATATCTCTACTTCTTCAAAACGCGCTCATGTTATATGAAATATGGTTTTTTAGATGGATTTTTTTTCTCCTTTGTCTATACCCTCTACCCTAATTCTATATCTCTCCCCTATACCCTTATAGTAGAGGATATATAGGTGAGTGTCTGTGTGTGTGTGTGTGTGTGTGAGAGAGAGAGAGAGAGGTAGAGGGAGGGAGGGGGGAGATATATAGTAGAGAGGAGGGTTGAGAGGTGGGTTTAAGGGGTCACAGGGTAGAGGGTGTAAGGAAGGTTGAGAGAGAGATAGAGAGTGGGGGAGAAAGAGAGAGTGGGAGAGAGAGGGAGAGTGGGAGAGAGATAAAGGGTAGATGATTAAGAGTTAGAGGGAGAGAGAGAGGGAGATAAATAGGGAGATAGAGGGAGAGGGAGATAAATAGGGAGAGAGAGGGAGAGGGAGATTGGGAGAAAGAGATAGTGGGAGAGAGGGAGATAAAGAGGGAGGGAGAGAGGGGGAGAGTGGGAGAAAGAGATAGTGGGAGAGTGGGAGAGGGGGAGAGTGGGAGAAAGAGAGAGTGGGAGAGAGGGAGAGAGGGAGAGTGGGAGAGAGGGAGAGTGGGAGGGAGAGGGAGAGCAGAGAGAGATAGGGGTGAAAGAGGGTTTAAGGCAAGCATGGGGTTTGCAAGTGTTATGGGTTAAGGATAAAGGGAGAGATTTGAGAGAGAGGGAGTGGGAGAGAGATAGCGGGTAGAGGGTTAAGAGTTAAGGGTTTATGGGTTAAGGGTTTAAAGGGTTGAGGG
>VCHN02000014.1:133505323-133539190 GCA_007115665.2 Sequoiadendron giganteum | reverse complement strand
AACCCCTATACCATCTTAATACCTTAACCCTTAAACCCTATTCCCTCGACCCCTATACCCTCTACCCTATACATTGGACCCTCAACCCTAATCCCCTAACCCTATACCCTCAATCTTCTACCCTCAACCTTAAACCCTCTACCCTCAAACCCTCTACCCTCTACCCTCTACCCTATAAACCCTTAAACACTCAACCCTAAACCCTAAACCCTCAACCCTTAAACCCTATACCCTTAAACCCTCTACCCTCTACCCTCAATCCTCTACCCTCTACTCTCAACCCTAATCCTCCAAGCATTAAACCCTTAAACCCACTTAGTAAACTCTCTACCCTAATCTCTCAACCCTCTCAACCTGTAATCCCTCAATCCCTCAATCCTTAAACCCTATTCCCTCAATCCCTATACCCTCTACCCTATACATTAGATCCTCAGCCCTAATCCCCTAACTCTATACCCTCAATCCTCTACCCTCAACCTTAAAACCTCAACCCTTAAACCCTCTACCCTCTACCCTCTACTCTCTACCCTCTACCCTATAAAACCTTACAATCAACCCTAAACCCTGAACCCTTAAACCGTCTACCCTCTACCCTCAATCCTCTACCCTCTACCCTCAACCCTAATAACCCAACCCTTAAACCCACTTAGTAAACTCTCTACCATCATCCCTCAACCCTTAAACACTAATCCCTCAACCCCTATACCCTCTACCCTATACATTGGACCCTCAACCCTAATCCCCCAACCCTATACCCTCAATCCTCTATCCTCAACCCTATACCATCTGCCCTATAAACCTTTAAACACTCAACCTTAAACCCTAAACCCTAAACCCTTAAAACCTCTACCCTCAACCCTAATCCCTCAACCCTTAAACTCCCTACCCCAATCCCTCAACCCCTATACCCTCTACCATATACATTTGACCCTCAAACCTAATCCCCCCAACCCTATACCCTCAATTGTCCACCCTCAACCCTCAACCCTTAAACCCTCTACCCTCCACCCTCTACCCTATACATTAAACAACCAACCCTCAATTCTCAACCCTCAACCCTCAACCCTTAATCCCTCAATCCTCAAACCTTAAACCCTAAACCCTCAACCCCGATACCCTCTACCCTATACATTGGAATCTTAACCCCAATCCTTCAACCATATGTACCCACAACCCTAATCTGTCAACCGTATACCCTCATCCCAATACCCTAATCCCTCAACCCTATAGGTCGTTAACCCTATACCCTCTATTCTCAACCCTCTACCCTATATGTTGGATCCTCAACCCTCATATATCTATGTCGCTCCCTCCTCTTCTCTCCTCTCTATCCATCCATACCTCCCTCTATACCCTAATCCATCAACCCTAAACCCTTAAACCCTTAAACAGTCAACCCTAAACCCTCAACCCTCAACCCTCAACCCTTAAACCCAAAACACTTAAACCCTCTACCCTCTACCCTCTACCCTCAACCCTCAACCCAATACCCTCTACCCTCTACCCTAATCCCTCAACCCTAATCTCTCAACCCTTACACCCTTAAATCCAAGAAAAATCTCTACCCTAATCCCTAAACCCTCAACAATTAATCCATCAACCCTTAAACCCTCAAACCTTAAACCATAATCCCTCAACCCCTATAACCTCTACCCTATACATTGGACCCTCAACCCTAATCCCTCGACCCTATACCCTATACCCTATACCCTCAATTCTCTACCCTCAACCCTCAACCCTCAACCCTCAACCTCTCAACCTAAACCCTTAAAACCCTCTACCCTCTACCCTCTACCCTATACATTAAACCCTCAACCCTCAATTCTCAACCCTCAACCCTTAATCCCTCAACCCTCAATCCTTAAACCCTAAACCCCCAACCCCTATACCCTCTACCCTTTACATTGGACCCTGAACCTAATCCTTCAACCATATACCCTAAACCCTCTACCCTCAACCCTAAACCCTTAACCCTAAACCCTTCAACCCTAAACCCTTAAACCTTCTACCCTATACCCTCAACCCAATATCCTCTACCATTGACCCTATTCCCTCAACCCTCAACCCTTAAACCCTAATACCCTAGAAACCATCAACCCTATAGGTCCTCCACCCTAATCCCTCAACCCTATACCCTCAACCCCCATCACTTTCTCTCTATCTATAAATCTCACCTCTCCCTCTCTGCCACCCTCTCTAATTTTCTCTATCTATCCTCTCCCTCTTTCTATGTACCTCTCATTCAATCAATCCCTACCACCCTACCTCGCTCCCTCTATCCATCTCTCTCTATGTCCCTCCCACTCTCTCCCACTCTCTTCCACTCCCTCTCTCTCCCTCTCTCATGTCTCTCCCTCCCACCCCCTCTCTCTCTTAGGTCTCTCCCTCTGGAAACCTACCTAGGTAACTCTCTTTGTCTCTCTCTCCTCTCTCTATCTATCCCTCCCACGCTACCTAGATAAGTCCCTCTCACTCCACTCCCCTCTTTCTCTACCTCTATCAGGTCACTCCCTCCCACACCCTCTCCCTCTCTCAAGTCTTTCACTCACACTCCCTCTCTCTCCCACTCCCTCTCTCTCACACTCCCTCTCACTACCTATCTCTCAAGTCTCTCCATATCACCCCCCTCACACTCTCAAGTCTCCCTTTGACACCCTACCTACATAACTCTCTCTTTCTCTCCATCTCTCTCTCACCCCCTCTCTCTCTCCCTCTCTCTCACTTCTCTCTCTCCCACCCCCCTCTCTCTCTCCTTCCCTCCCTCTATCCCTCCCACCCTACCTAGCTAAGTCCCTCTCATTGCAACCCCTTCTCTCCCACTCCCTCTCTCTTAAACTCTCACTTCCACCCCCTCTCCCTCTCTCTAGACTCTCTCTCTCTCTCTTAAAATTCTCCCTCCCTCTAAAGACATATGTAAATACATAAAAGCATAATAGATATGTACATACAATCCTACATCCATACAAGCATACATACATACATGTGTAGATACAATCTTACATACATATAGGCATACATACAATATACATGCATTGATACATACAGGCATACGTACATACATACAAACATGAATACATACATGACATACAAGCACACATGTACATACAAACATACAAATATATCAACATACATTCAATAGAATGTCATTTCACATAAAGGAGGACATAACGTGAGTGCGTTATAACGTGCTCGTGTTATGTCTTGGTTGACATGTTTCTCGCAGAAGCAAAAAACCATGTCAAAACTGAGATATAACGTGAGCACGTTATAACAAGATTGCTTTATATCTTGCTTTGGGAATCCACAAGCATTAGGATTGGTATTTTCCTTGGAATATCAAGCCAAAGGCTTGGAGGGCATTCCCAACGATCAGAGACATGTTTTTGCAAATTCTACAATATTTCACATAATCGAGTTTGTGCTCACCATCAGGATTGCACGTGGTTCAATATCAAAAAAATCGAACATCTGGGTAATGTTACGTTTTCTCTTAGCTATCCAACGATGTAATATTTTTTCATTTTCTAACAATGCTAAGCCTTTCATCCATAATTTTTTTTGTTTGTATGTCTCTTTTTTGGCAAAAAGCAGTGTTTGGTGTTTTTTTTATTATAAATTAACTGCTCATGAAAATTTCAAATAAATTACATTTTTAGAAACTAGACTCCATTCCACTATTTTTTTTTTTTTTAAAAATTCAATTATTTTCCAAAATTCGTAGGGGTAGCATGACCAAAATTCTATTTTTTAGGAAGTGTCCACTTCGAAAATTAGTAAAAAATTAAACATTCATTAAAAAATTATCAGAAAAATCGTGCATCAACTAGATACTGTTAGCTAACTTATGACCGTTGCGATTTTAAAAATACTAAAAAAAAGTTCACCATACGAGGGTCGTACAAGAGTTGCTATGTTATGTTTTTCAGACAAAAACAACACCAATTTGTGTATGTCCCTCTTTTCAACCCCTTAATCTAAACCATTTTAAAAATAAATTAGTAGTTTATAAAGTAGACTAGGAGCACTTCGATCCTTTTTTTTGTTCCATCTCAAAATTTTGAGTGTAACTATCCTCAATTTCACGTCCAAGGTCAGTATTTCCTGATTTTAGAAAAAGGATGTCCACTTAAGTCCCCTTTTTGGGAACCATCTTTCCGCACTTACCCATACTTCCATAAGAACGTGTTAAGCTCCTAAGGTTAGGTCCATCCATAGACCTACACCTAAATATTGAGGGTTCAATCATGATGACCCTACCTATGTATCCCCTTTGGAAAATCATAGGCTTCATAGTTCCTACTCCAATGATAGAGAAAGTTCATCCTCTTCTCTTGTATGAGATATTTGATCTATCTTTAAATCTTGACTATTAATTAAGTGTAAGATTTCAATTTAGTCTAATTAGCTAATAAATTATCATCAAGTTTCAATTTCATACCAATAAATATCAATCTTTAATGTACAAACATACATAATTACACATAGGCATAATATAATTTTATAAAACTCAATGGTGATTATCATCAAGTGTCGGTTTCATACCAATACATACCAATCTTTAATGTACAAACATACATAATTACACATAGGAATTATATAATTTCATAATCCTAAGATCACACACAATGAAATTGTCTTAAGCATACATCAAATATTTGCAATGTGACTAACTCATACATGTAATATGTATACTCAACTTTCAAAATAGGAATTACTTTATGAATTACCATATATAAGTAAATAATCACATGCTAAAAATACGATAGTAGATTTTTTAAACTTTCATATAAAATTTATTTAACATGATCCATACTAAAATGTATACTACAACATGAATTTGCAATGCAATAATTACAATTTGGAAAAATAAGATAATCTTCTCTTTTACAAAACATAGATGAATTTCATTTAAGTAAACAAATTTACAATACGTACTAAGTGTTATAAAGTCTTTCATATCTAGAAATATGTATCTGTCTCACAAGTCTCGATGAGGTGATGTGCAAGAGGGAGAGCATCACCCGAGTGCTTTACCTCCAACCACAGACTGGTGGTCCACCACTCACCTTCCATCTGGAAGTGGTCCTACCTTTTAGGAAGAATATAGAAAAATGAAACCAACCAATAGATGTCATATGAGTCCTAGTATTGTGTTCTACACAACCAATCAATCATAAAACTTTAGACAACGTCTAACTAAGTATGAAAAATCTAACTAGTGTTGAATGCACAAGAAAACTGAGAGGGGGGTGAATTGGTTGTACATTAAATCATCAAAATCCTCATTATCATTCATGTCCTTATTAGTATTTAAACCCTTAATCAAATTTATCATGAAATAAAATATTTGAAACAAAAACACATCAAACACCATGAATAAAAGAACACAAGATTTACTTGGAAAACTCAAGAAGGGGAAAACCACGATGAGGATTAGCTCACAATATAAAGTAATTGCAACATTGAATACAATAGGCTCACTGCCAGAGGGCACACTGCCCAAAAAAAAGAAAGGATCACTACCAAAGGCACACTACCGGATTAGAAAGAAGAAGAAAGAAGATTGTTATAATGAGAAATCCATCTCAGAGCAACAAAAAAGATCCACCACTACAAATTTTAGACCATCTAAAACCTTCATCTCATTGCCTCCAATAACATAAGGTATCTTGAAGAATGTAGACACCTTTTGCTCATTACTTCTAGTAGTCATAATCATTAAATATCGCACTGCACTTTGGGTGATCCCACAATACTGGTTTACAATTTTTGGTCAAACTAGACACTGAATTGATTTTTTCTAACTAAATCTTCACTTTCAGACACCTATAGCGGCTAAACCGTGAGGAATTTGAAGATTATGCAAACTAGTGATTTGTGACATTTTGTCTGTAGATTCTAAATATATATTTTTCAAAAAAATTGGAATCATATTGCACTTCTTTTTCCATCTCTTTGAAAACTAGTTTTTTCAGTAAACACCATTTTTAAGGAGTGACACTCACCGTATAACACAATTTTTTTTCCATGAAGGATAAAATTCTATTTTTTTCAAATTTAGATTTGTAACTATGATATCTAGTGCTTCCAATTGGTTTCATAGTGTTTTATTGAATATTTTTTCCTTAATCAAGTTTTGAAGTCAAACCAATTACAATTCAGACATAGGCGGACTGTATAACACAAATTTTTTGTATGTATCGAAATTCAATTTTTTTTTGTTGGATCAAGGACTTCAATATATATTGCACTCATATTTTTCAAATTTTTTTTTTGATAATCTTCTATTTTTCCACATGTGCAAAACAAAGAGCTTGATTTTCGTTGAAAAACCTATGTTTTAAAAAAAAATACATAATAAAACCAAAACATATTAAAACTATATTCATTGGAAAGATCGTTCCGAGGACTACCATGATCATTTGAAATAAATTTTAAATGAATTCATTTCATTCCCCAAAAGGTAAATCAAAAATGATTTTTTATCAACATTTTGAAAGGTGTAAACGAAACTCCTTTATAGGTATGGTTTAAAACTAGCGGGGTTCTATCCAAGGGGGTTTGATTTAAGGTGGTTTGGTCAAACCCTCTTCAATTTGAATCCTTAAAATGGAACTTTTTAAGGCTTAAACCATTATATTTTCTAAAAATATATGATTTCAGCAAAAATCAGAATCTCCTAGAAATTGTAAACCAACATTGTGGGATCACCCCTTTATGATTTTTCATACCTTAAAACATTTCACATCACTCACACACTGGAATCACAACTCCTCTACCAATTCATCACACATATATACCATTTGCAACCTTGAAAACAATCTCCAAGGTCGGATATGCACCTCAAACATGCAAATTCAAAATAGGTCAGCACCATACACTTTCATAGTGGAAAGAAGTGAAGGCGCACCATACCACAACTTAACCAAAAATCAAATATATAATATTCCATGCCACACTTCAACAAACATCGAAGCATATCCATAATTAGTGGTAACACACCAAGTCGGTCAAACCTGAGTTAACACCCTTAATCATTCAAGCACACACTTCAACAATTCCAAAGATGACATGTAGACCACACATAACACTTAACAACAATCTGGAAAATTCCATCAACACCTTGAAATCCAAGAAAACTTTTGCAACTTCATATACTTGAAGAATGTAAACATTATGTATAACCAGTTAATCTTCCACACACTACAACTTATGAATCCAACCTTGTGGAGCACCAAAAATCAAACAACTCTAAAAGAAGATAGATACAAATATTGTAAAAAAATTCCCAAATCCACAAGACTAGAAACCGCAACATGGAGAAATGTGGAGCAATTCCATTTCTCCCATATAACCCTGCTTCACAATTCACACATTGTTGAGCACAACTTTTGTTGAATGATCCAAAACATGAAATCCTAGATATAACACCTTTGATCAACATATTTGAACCACACAAGCATAGCTTCAATATAGAAGAAATGTGGAGTAAAAATTGGAACACCACTCTGCCACATTGAACTCTCTTTTATTCAAATTTTCTCAAAATCACTTGAAAACCAAGCACCACAAACATCATCTCAATACCTATTAACACTTTCTCAACATCTCAACCACATAAGAGGTTGATATCCACAAAAAAAATACTCATCATTTCTACATTATAGGTTGACACTAGTGACAATACTAATGACAACATAATGCAGCCAACACACTTACTTCCTCAAGGGTTGACATCAATGCAACAATAGTTTGTTGACATCAATGACAACAAAAGTTTCCAAAAATATCCCCCTATGTCATTGATGGCAACACATGATACGAAAAACCATAAAAAACAACAACTCTAATCAACCACATATACTAAACATCAGTACACATTGCTTCCCCTTACACAGGCATTTATTCTTCCCAACACTTTCTCTTTCTCCCCCTTTCTTCATATGGTTTTTTAGCTAACTTTCTCCCCCTTTGACATCAATGGAAAAGGGAACACATAGTTTCTTTTCTTTTACTCCCCCTTTATCATCACTCATGTATACTTTCTCTCCCCCAAAGGTAAAAACTATAAGGGACAACAACTGCTCTCACTTTTCACTATTCTACAAATTTTTCTCTTACTCCCTTTGACAAACTTCAAAGGACAACATCAACAAACAAATCCTTTTCTTTCACTACACTCCCTTTTCTTCACACCTTTTTTGGACACCTTTTCATAGAAATTTCCTACATTCTCCCCCTTAGGGACACACAATATGCTCCATCTGGTTGCACCAGCCAACAACCACTACTACCTACTCCCCCAAAGAGGTATCCTTTAGCATTAGTCTAGGACCAATAGATATATCTAGAAATGCCTCCCAGAAAAATGCACACATTTATGCATCTAGTTGAATGAAGGAAGGACAATAACCCCCAACTTATTCCAGAGATACTATTGGGATTTCTGCCTCAAATTATTGGCTTGATATACTCCTTGAAGTCTTGTTCCTATCTCTTATCGGCCCGAATTCCTCATAGGACCTTGTTCTTTGTACGAGTGATGGTCCGATGAAATTTTCTTTAGCGTGGCATATATTGGCAATCAGATATTGGCATGTTGGTGATCACGTGTTAAGAAGACTTGTTACTTAGTCTACTTTGGAGTATCAACAATCGACTGTTGGGTGGTTCAGTGATTGGAGTTCGGTTGTTGAAAGTTCTTAAATGTTGCAAAGTCTCTGACATCCCTGACCTCCAATAGCTCTGATGGTACCTTGGTCCGACAGTCGAGTATTGACTTATCAGAGATGTCATGTGTTTGGGTGGAATTTATGGCAATGTTTGCTAGGCACTCGATCCTCCAATATCTCTGAAACTCCCATGACCCGATAGGATGGTGGATCGTGACGAAGGCCGACAGGTGGCGATGATGTGGAGGACATATGGCATATGGGCCCATGTGCTCGGTGGACATCAGTGAGATGGTAATGAATGTCTCTTCGACTGGGCGACATGGTGCTAGGTGGAGAACCCTAAGTTCGATGATGGAGATTTGTTCAACTACTTATTCGATGACCAAAAATAAATGTTGGATGATGACATGTGGCTCGAGGTGTAACCCTAAAGGGGTGCAATAGTTGAAGAGTCTAAGGTGATAGAAAAAGACCATCTTAGAGAGACGATTACTAGGGGTGTTGGCGGAGAGGTTGGGTAGCCGAGAGAGAGATGAATCTTGCAGAAGGTGAAGGCCAAGTGACTGTGTGACAAAAAGGTTGAGAGGCCAGTAGTCAAGTCATGAGGTTGTGTAGCCGAATGAGATATCTCTCGTTGAGGGAGGTGGTCATGATGGGTTATGCGTCTGAATACTCTCCAGGTGGAACAAGATGTAAACTCCTTTATAAAGGTCGTGAGCCTGATATTGTATTGTCTATTTTTATTGTTGAATAATACAATGGCGATCTAGGCTTTTGGAGTGTGGGTTTTTTTAATCGTAAGAGTTTTCCCCATGTATATATGTGTGTTCATGTCTTTCGTTTCATCTTTCATGGTTGTTGGTTATGTTTTCTGAATCTGTTAATGGTGTTCTTGAAATTAATTATTTTTGCATGAGTTTCTCTCAAAAGGATTAATGTAGGAAATGAACTATGTATTTTTCCACTTTATGGCATAGTAGTTTGTGTCTTTGAGGTAATATGATGAAATTAAAATTACTAAAGGCACTACTATTCTCAGATGTTCATTCTAGGATGACCATCATTTACTTACAAGTGGTATCAAAGCCTTCTTCTAGGATGTGTTTCTTCCTAGTGTGTTGCTAGTTTTGGGTATTCCTTTTGTGAATATTTCTTAGTCTGCCAAGCTTGAGGAAATCTAGAGGAATCGACTAATGTATTGATCCTTTGATGAGTGGAAGTTCTTTCTTTTCTGTTTAAGTTTCTATGACAACACACAACATGGAAGATGGAGAAGATGGAGAAACTCGAGTTGGTCATATTGAAATGATGTGACTTGAAGCTCGTGAGTTGGCAGCAGTATAGCCCTGATGCATGGGGTGGAATATTTTTGCTTCGTGGTTGTGTTGTAGCAAAAGTTTTCATATTGGGTGTCTTTGTGAGAGGCTCCCTGATCATATGGAGAAGCTTGGGTTATTTTTCAGTCATGGAGTAATGTGCTTATGCTGGGTGTTTTTCCTGGTATTGGAAGGCACAATATTATCGTACCCTGATTGCATGTAGGCTATGGAGTTGATCATTGGATGATCTAGAAGCTTCTGAAATAGCTTGTCTCTCTCAAATGCATGTGCACGTTGGTGGTTTTATGAGTTGGCTTGAAATGCGCCTAGAGTTTCTGACTGCCTTTTCCTCTCATGGATTTTTTGAACCTGCATGGTTCAAACTCATGCTTCTGTGTCTGAGAGGTTTTTTATAGGTTTTCTTAAAAAATCTATGGTGATGCTCATTCATGATAATCCATTTTCTATTTTTACTGTTATGGTTTTTATGTTTCAGACTTTTGAGTCATCCAGATGTGAAGTGGATATGGATGTGCATATGTGTTCTCGAACACAGTGGTTTTGTAATTTTTACACGGTCAAAAAAAAAAAACTTGTGGTTTTGTGCTGCTATTATTAAACTAGTTTTCTAGACCCTAGCTTTTGGGGGCGTTGCTGGATGAGATAGTTGCAGTTCTGAATACATGCTTTATGCATGGTAAGAGAAGGAATGTTTTCTTCTCTGCATGGGAGTGTTGGTATATGATTAGCCATTCAACATTTTTTTGGTGATTCTTGGTGGACTCCTTAACTATGGTGCTTGTTGTGGATGTGATTGGCTAATTAGAGCTGAGATTGATTTGGTGTTTGAGTCATGATGGTCTATGTGGTAAATTCTCTTTGAGATATCAGTTATTTGCAATTTTTAGTGTGATGATGGGTTTTCATGTTTTAGTGTCTGGATCTATGAGTTATGTAGTTGTATGGACTGATCACCCATTTAGTTGCAGTGGGATAACTCAGAAGTGGACTATCTATATCCACGAGGTTGTTTCAGTGTTGATGCAGACTTGTTAGTTGGCCTTGTCTTTGGTCACTTGTGCATTGGCGTGGTTGCTTTGAGATGAGAGGTTAGATGATAAGAGAGTACCTGGGTAGTCAGTGTTGGGGCCTTGTAGCATGTCATATCATGATGTCATGGATAGCTTGGATACACTACTTTGTGTAAGCTTTTGATGGTGATGGTAATTCTTCTACTTGGTTTTGGAGATCCTAGTGCCCCTTGGTATTATTATAATATGGAAATGTTAATGTGTGGACCTAAAGAATTTTCAGATTAGTAGATGTTAGGTCATGATGCTTGAGATCTCAATGTCATGGTTCAATGGGAGCTTTAGCAGTGACTGTGGATTCATCACTTGGTGGTGAATGATCTTCTTTAGTGTTGCAGATGTTACTAGGAGGGACTCTTAGATCTTGTTGTTGTAGAAGAGTTCTTCTGCATTTGCATGGAAACTATTTCAAGATGTGCAACATCTCAAAACCATGGAGGATTCTTGGAGTCTTTGGTTGAGGTGTTTGGTGGTGCTTGACAGGTGATGTTGGTCTAGATTTTGTTGTGTTTCATGTCATGGTATACTCTTTTTTGTGCATTAGAGTTTTGGCATGATGTATTGCTCTTGAGACCATGGTAAGTTCACCTGGAGCATGGGATCTCCTAAAGGGGATGTAAAGATCGTCGTGTCATGATAAGTTCCTGATTCAGATGATTGGAGCTTTTGATAGTGGTGTGGTAATTCTCCGTGTTTTGGTTGCATTGATCATATGCTTGAGAACTTCATGATGGTGCAATGATGAATTTGGAGTTTAGTATGAGATGATCGGTTGTAGGTGCTCATGGATACATGAAGAATAAGGTGATGTTGTAGTTCTCTTGAGAAGAGAGAAGTGTTATTGATGGTTACTCTTGGCGAGTTTTTCAACAAAACGTCTGAGGAGCCTACACCTTGGTTGGACATGAGTTCAATAGATACCAATGAGGAGAATGCTCTTGGATGAGTCATGGTGGCTTGTATATCTTGGAGGAGCTTTCTCAATTCCCACTCTTGGTCTACTCAACAGTAAAGACTATTTGAGAGGTATTTGCCTATTATATCTTTCAGATGTGTTCTATGCTTTCTTTTACGATATGTATTTTGAACCATTGTTTAATGGTCATGGAGGATTCATAGTGAAATATGGATAGAATAGTTATCTCCTTGTGAATTTAAGTTTATGATATCTTTTGTTGATAAGAACAATTAGGAGATGCTTTATGGGTGTGTTTTCCTAAGATGGAAATTGAAGTAGTTTTATCTTCTTTGAGAGGATTACATCTATATGTTGTGTTTGATCTCTTAAGGTTGAATGGTTGGATTTTGTTAAGGATTTTCTCTTGGGGTTGTGAAGGAGATCATACTTGACATGCAGTTGGCATTCATAGGTGTATACAAGAGGATTTTCTACAAGTTCATGATGTGCAGAGTTACTCTCTTTGGTCTTGGTTGTCTTCCTAGATGTTTGGTTTAACATTACATTGGTTTGAGGTTTGGTCAAAGCTATAGTGATCACTAGCTTGTGTTCATGTGTTTTCACTCATGTTCTTGGGTGATGAAATGTAGGTTCTTTATCTCTTTCCTTTGTTATATGCGAAGAACTTGGGAGAGTTGTGCAAACTTGTGGTGAGAGTTATTGATTTACAGATTGTGCATATCATTTTGGATGTTTCCTTGGTACTACATGATATGGTTTACACCTCTTGTATGATGCTATTGGTAGAATCATTATGCCTTTGATCTTTTAGATTTAGCATTAACCATGCAGTGGGAGTTCCTTAATGTGTTTTGTCTTGTTCGACTGGTTGTACATGGAGCTTGTATCTGCATTTGATGGGTTGGTTGTGTTGCTGACATGAGTTTACTAATGAGGATACCTTGGAGGTATGTAAGATTGGATGGATTAGCACTTGCTCTGGGTGCTATTTTCAGTCACGTGGGTTGATCAGTTGGATGGAAGCAACTAGTTTTTTTTTCTGGTTATTGTTCTAGTTGATGTTCTATCTTGTTTCTAGAGATGGCTTCACGATTGTGTTATGTTTGTGGCTTTGAAGTTGGTGCTTCTGTACAAGCTATGAGCATAATAGAGTGGTGGAAGTGAGCTGTAATTATTATTGTATGTTGGTCCTGGAGATGGTTTTCTTTTAGACTGGTGCATATACACCATGGTGAGTTCCTTTCCTTTTGGAGGATGGCTAGACCAATTGTTGGAGATGGTGAAAATTTTAAATGTTGTTGCATATGTCTTGGAGATAGGGAATTCGATCTATGATTAGGAGAAGCCAATAAGTTCTTCATTAAGTGGGAGCATGTTGGGATTTGTGCCTCAAATTATTGGCTTGATATACTCCTTGAAGTCTAGTTCCTATCTCTTATCGGCCTGACTTCCTCACATAACCTTGTTCTTTGTCCGAACAATGGTCCGATGAAATTTGCTTTAGTGTGGCCTATATCGGTGATCGGGCATCGGCATGTCGACAGTCACATGTTAAGCAGACTTGTTGCTTAGTTTGCCTTGGAGTATCGGTGATCGGTTGTCAAGTGGGTCAGCAATCGAAGTTCAGTCATTGAAATTTTTTTAAATGTTGTGAAGTCTATGACATCCTCGACCTCTGATAGCTCTAATAGTAACTTGGTCTGATAGTAGGGTATCGACTTATCGGAGATGTTAGGGGTTTTGGTGGAATGTCTAGAAATGTTTGCTAGACACCCGATCCTCCGATGCTCTGATAGCTCCGACACTCCAATGACCCGATAGGATGCTGGATCACGACGAAGGCCAACAAGTGGAGATGAAGTGGAGGACACATGGCATGTGGACCCATGTGCTTGGTGGACACCAGTGAGACAATAATGAATGTCTCTTCGACTGGGAAACATGGTGTTAGGTGGATAACCCTAAGTTTGACAATGGAGATTTGTTCAACTGCTTATCCGATGGACAAAATAAAATGTTAGATGATGACATGTGGCTCAAGGTGTAACCCTAAAGGGGTGCGATAGTTGAAGAGTCGAAGGTGATAGAAAAATATGATATCAAAGTGGCGGTTGTCGCGGGTGCTGGCTAAGAGGCTAGGTAGCTAAGAGAGAGATGAATCTTGTAGAAGGTGAAGGCCGAGTGGTTGCATGACAGAGAGGCTGAGAGGCCAATGGTTGAGCCATGAGGCTATGTAGACAAATGAGACGTCTCTTGCTGAGGGAGGTGGCCATGATGGGTTATGCTATCGAATACTCTTGGGATGGAACAATATGTAAACTCCTGTAAAGGTCGTGAGCCTGATATTGTATTGTAACTGTTTTTGTTGTTGAATAATACAATGACAATCTGGGCTTTTGGAGTGTGGATTTTTTTACCCATAAGGTTTTTCCAGATGTATATCTTTGTGTTCATGTCTTTTGTTTCATCTTTAATGGTTGTTGGTTTTGTTTTTTGAATTTGTTAATGGTGTTGTTGAAACTGGTTGTTTTTGCATGAGTTTCTCTCAAAAGGATTAATTTGGGAAATGAGCTATGTCAGTTTCTGCTTTATGACATAGTAGCCCATGTCTTTGAGGTAATCTGATAAAATTAAAATTACTGAAGGCACTTCTATTCTTAGATGTTCATTCTGGGATGACCATCATTTCCTTATAGATACTCAAATTATGTATCTTTTGGAAGAGCCTTAGTGAAAATATGTATAACTTGATCCTTTGCAGGCACATACTCCAAATTCACTTCATTCTCTATGACCTTCTCTGTTAAAAAGTGATACTGGATTGAGATATGTTTTGTCCTTGAGTGCATTACTAGATTCTTTGAAATATTGATAGCACTTGAGTTATCACATAGCATATAAATAGGTTCATCATATGATACGTTGATATCCTTCAAATTTTGTTTCATCCACAACACCTATATGTAGAAAGATGTTGCAACAATATATTCTTCTTCTGTAGTAGATAATGACACTGAATCCTATTTTTTTCTTAGCCAAGACACCAACCTACTTCCAAAAAAGAAATCACCACCACTTATACTTATTTTATCATCCACACAACCTGCCCAATCTACATATATATATATATATATATATATATATAGACACTTAGAGAGAAATTAGTATCCTTTGGATACCACAAGTCATATTCTAGAGTGCCCTTCAAGTATCTGAATATTCTTTTTACTACTACCACATGTGACTCTTTGGGATCTTCTTGAAATCTAGCCACATGACAAATTGCAGCCATGATATCTAGTCTAGTAGCAGTTAGGTATATAAGTCCACCAATCATTGATCTATATTTTCTCTGATCAACCTTAGGAGATTCATCATGCTTGCTCAACTTGCAATCAGTAACCATGGGAGTGCGTATTGGTTTAGAGTCTTATGGATTCCAAACTTCTTTAGTATTTCCTTGACATACTTTGATTGTGAAATGAAGATACCTTTTTCTATCTAATTGATTTGTAGCCCAAGGAAGAAGTTTATCTCCACAAGCATTGACATTTCAAACTCATTCTACATCTTCTCTACAAATCTCTTGCACATTGCTTCATTTCCTCCAAATATTGTATCATCATACACAACCACAATAAAGATTTAATCTTTCTCAACTTTGAAATAAAGATTGCTATCTTTGGTAATTTTATTAAATCCCTTCTGCAACAAGTATCTATCCAATATTGCATACCAAATCTCTCTAGGAGCTTGCTTGAGTCCATTTAATGCCTTATTTAATCTGTAGACCATATTAGGGTTATCTAATAACTAAAAGTATTTTGATTATTCAATGTATACCTCTTCTTCCAACACACCATTCAAGAATGCAGACTTCACATCCATTTGATAAAATTCAAAACCCTTATGTGTTGCAACAACCAAAAAAATCCTAATAGCATCCATTCTTTCCACCGGATCAAATGTCTCCTCAAAGTCTATTCCTTCTATTTGTGAGTAGCCTTTACATACAAGGCTTGCCTTGTTCTTAACAACTTCTCCATTCTCATTTAGCTTGTTTCAAAATAACTATCTAGTTCCAATTACATTATTTTTTGTTGGTCTTGGGAAAAGTTCCCAAGCCTGATTCTTCTCAATCTGTATTAATTCTTCTTCCATAACCTTGATCTGATATTCATCTTAACATGCCTCAACCACTATTTTAGGTTCAACTTTTGGAAGGAAACCTAGATTGACCTTTTCTTCTATCATAGCATCCTTTCTTCTTGTCAATACACCTCTTCTTCTGTCACCAATGATCTAATCTTCATAATGATTCTTCTGCACATACCTTAGGAGTCATAGGGATCATTTTTAGAGCCTCTTCCTCTTCAACCTATACTTCTTTTTCCTTTCCTTCATCTTTTTCTTCTTCTTTGTAAAAGGACTCATTTGATTCATATCCTTCTATCAGCACTAAAATTTTATGTAAGTCTTCATCCACTTTGAAAATTGCACTTTCAACAATCTTTTTTAGCCTCTTGTTGTATCACAAGTAAGCTTTGATTCTTGTAGATTATCCAAGGAAAATTACTTCATCACATCTTGCATAAAACTTTCCTAAGTTTTCTTCATCTCTCTTGATATAGAATTTTCTTCCATATACTCTGAAATATTTGACAGTAGGAATTCTTCCATACCATAACTCATACTAGGGAGTCTTTGAACTATTTGTCCTTGCTTGTGCTTTTTTAAGTATGTAAACTACATTATGAATTTCTTCTCTCGAGTAGACATCTATTAGATTTTCTTGTCTCATCATTTTTCTTGCTGCTTCCTGAATAGTCTTGTTCTTCCTTTCCACTACTCTATTCTATTAAGGAGTCCTAGGAGCTGAAAAATGCCTCTTTATTCCATGATCTTCACAAAAACCACTAAACTCATTGGAGGTAAACTCTCCACCTCTGCCAGATCTTAAAAATTTGATTTTCATATCCATTTAATTCTCAACTGTAGCTTTAAATGCCTAAATTATGTACATCTTTTGATTTTTCTTTGATAAAATTTACCCAAGTGATTCTAGAGTAATCATCAATCAATAACATGAAATACCTATCACCTTGAAAGCTTCTTCTTTTGGTAGGTCCACAAAGATCTGTATGCACCAAATCTAAAGGTCATGTGGTAGAATATTCTTTGATTTTGAGCCTCTTTCTATTTTTCTTCCCAACCTGACATTCCTTGCAAATTGCATTGATAGGATTTGTAATGTTTGATAGATCTCTCACAACTTGAGTAGAGTTGATCCTCACTAGGCTATCAAATTTGATGTGACACATTCTCCTATGCCATAGCCAACTTTCATTGATTTGAGTAATAAAGAACTTACTATTAGAACCTTTGAGCTAATAAACATCTCCATCTGTCCTTGTTCCTACAACAACCAGAGTTCTAGAGCCTTTTGTGATCTCACAACCATTATCCTAAAACATAAGATTATATCCTTTGGTACACATTTGTCCTACACTTAGAATATTATTCTAGAGACCCTTAACATAAAGAACATCATCTATGTTATGCTTGCCATCAATACTAATTGAACCTTTTCCAAATATCTTAGTAGATGTATCATCACCAAATTTGGCAAGACCACCTTCAAACTTCTCAAGTTTAAAAAGCTTACTCTTATCACCTATCATATGATTTGAGCATTCAGTACCAATAACCCATTAGTTTTTATCCTTGCTTACATGAAAAAAAGTCACCATAGCCCCTCTGATATTATGACCTCCTTTCGAAGCAATTTCCTTCATACATATCTTAGAGTCAGTAGAATTAGTTCCAACATTTTGATCCATGAACAAGCATTCATAATTTTCATCATCTAGGTAATTAGATTCATCATCAGATATATTGGCATCTTCTTTAACATAATAACTCCCCTTAATTGATTTATCTTTATTCTCTTTATATTTGTCATTTGAAGCTTTGACAAGACATCTTGAGGCATAATGACCTACCATTCCACAACTGAAACATTTGAAAGGTAACTTACCTTTGTATTTTGTACTGCCCTTTTTCAATCTCCTCAAAAAACTTTCTTCTCTCATCAAAATCATCTGGATCTAATTCCCAATTCTTCTCAGCTTTGCCAACTTTAAAAGAAATCTCTTTTCTTGAATCACTTGGACCAAACTCTCTTAACTCAAAAGTAGTTAAAGAACCAAACAACTGATCTCTAGAATATTGATCTAAATTATGAGCTTCATCAATAGTAGAAAATTTAGAGCTATAAGATTTAGGTTGAGTTACCATAGAAGCAGAAATCTGCAAAAACACGCGATTATGAAAAAACCGTAGCCTCCACGTTTTTTCCCCAAAATCTGGAAAAAAATGTTGACTAAAGTCAACGATTTTTTGGGGGTTTAAAATGGGAATTAATTGGCAAAAAAACACGATTAAACCTCTCACCAACTTGCGTCGAAATTAAAACCCTAAATCCCGTGCAAAATACTATAAGTTTGCAGCTGCGTTTTGCTGGGAAGTAACCAAGCTTGGCGACAACAACGAAAATCACAGTCTTTGGCGGTGGCGATAGACATCAGTGTCTTTGGCGGTGGACATCAAATATTTTAAGGCTCGTGTGATCAGAGTTTCAAAGCTCGCGGACATTCTTCATTGCTTTCATATTGCAAGGTAGGCTCACCTTTACAAGGCTCGATTTTTTCACTGTATTTCCATGCTCAAATCTTTCGAATTTTTTACTATTATTCCGTGCTCGAATCTTCATTTTTTTTTGTATTTTTGGCCTCTGTAATTCCGTGTGTTTTAGAAATGTTATTTTTTTATCAATTTTTTTTTCTTCTCATAAGTCTAAAATGAGGTAAATATTTTAATAATATTTACTATTAAAATATAATTTAGTATTAATATAATAATATATAGCCTTTTAATATAGGTATATATATTAAATAATATATATAAGTTATAACTATTATATCTTTCAGAAATATTTATATTTTATTTTATAATTTTAAATTGTTTTTTAGATATTTTAAGTTTTAACATTAATATTATATCTTTTAGAGATATTTATATTTATTATATAATTTTTTAGAAATATTTATATTTATATTTTAATTATATACTATGTAAAATTATTAAATTTATAATTTTTTTTAGAAATATAAATTATATATCTATACAAATTAAAATATTACTATACAAATTAAAAAATCATATCAATAAAAAAAACACATGTAAAATTATTAGACTTAGTAAAATAATTATATAATATTGTTTTATGTTAGTGTTTCTTAGATCAGATTATTTAATCAATTGAACAAAAGAAATGCAACACATAAGACAATGAACACAACAAGATACCCTGGGAAAACCCTCCTCTTGAGGGAGAAAAACCCAGCAAATATATCTCTTATATATTGAAGGAATAAGAGCAGAAATCTGCTTGAACTCAGACCCAACACAATGCCGAATTTGATACAATGAATAATAGCATCTCTCCTAGATGCAAAGATACAAATGAATATGTTTCCCCTTGAAATCGGTCTGCTGCTACAAAATGATGATCTGCTGTTCAAGTATGAACTTCTTCTAGGTATGCGAATCCAAGTATGAGCTTCTTCTAGGTATGCGAATCCAAGTATGAGCTTCTTCTAAGACTGCGAATTCTGCTCTGCCAAAATAGCGAACTTCTTTGTGTATTCGAATATATCTTAACATCAAAAGGTAACCTTGTATATATACCTTCTTGGCGCCTCTTCATATAGGTCGGCCTTTTGATAAATATTTTAATAACAAGTAAAGTCGGCCAGAATAAGTACATTGTATAACTTAAAGATAAGGTCGGCCCATGTACTAGTGAAGACCGACGCTACATTAACATCAACATTTTATCTGGTATAATAAAAAATTCAGAACAGTAACTAATAACTTATTATTCTAAATTTCTATTATACAATGTTGCTTGTAACTTTTATTGTTTTTTACACCTGCCATTGATGTTAAAAGTTTTTGGACTGCAACACCTTTGCTCACTCCCTGTAGATGAAGTCTTTAACTCTAGGAAATTTACAAGAAACATTTATAGACTGCCTATCTAGGATATTTACAAGAAACACTTAATTTATATTCAGCATATTCCAATACCAATTTACCATGCTTTGTGGATTGCTGCCAATCATACAATGAAGTGAAATGATTATGTTTTTCTTTGTTACATATGAGAAGTTAACAATGTTGTAGAAGGTGTTGAATGATTCAACTTTAATCAATGTTCAAATGCTTTTGCAGAATACGTCATAATGCCATGTGTAAAAGACTTTGCATGGACACATTGCACACCAATACCAGGTTCAACGAAGGTTAAATGCAATTGGTGTTTGAGTGACATCAATGGTGGCATTTATCGCTTCAAATGGCATTTGGCAAAGGAGCTAGGAAATAACACCATTATTTGCACAAAATGCCCTCCAGAAGTCACGTACCAAGCAAAACAAGCTCTTGAAGGGATTGCAGAGAGTAAGGCTAAAAAGGCAAGAACTGGGAATGAAGTAGATTCCGATCCTACAGAAGGTAGGAGGAATCACTTGGATGGGGAAGATGGTACACAAGATTGTGGGTCGACACCTTCTTCTACAGCACGTGGCCCAAACACAGGTGGAGGAAACATAAATTCTTTCTTCGCACCTCGTACTACACCAGGATCACAGACCACTTTGGAGAGTACAGGATGGAAGAAGGCTGTCCATGAACAAGCAAAGAAGGCAATAGCAAATTTTTGGTACTACTCTAGCTTGCCATTCCATATTGCCAGGTCTCCATATTGGCAAGGTATGGTGGATGCCATTGCATCTGCAGGTCCTGGGTTCAAAGCCCCATCTTATGAGTCATTGAGGTTTTCTTTGCTTAATGATGCAGTACAGGATGTTAATGATGTTGTTGCTGAACATCGATTGATTTGGGCAAAGACTGGTTGCAGCATACAGTCAGATGGATGGACAGATAGGAGGAATCAAACACTCATCAACTTCCTTGTGTCTTGTGATATCGGTACAATTTTTTTGAAATCTGTGGATGCATCAGACATAATCAAATCTGCAGCTACATTGTTTGACATGTATGACTCAGTGGTCGAAGAAATAGGGCCACAAAATGTGGTTCAATTTATAACAGATAATGCTGCTGCTTGTGTTGCTGCTGGGAGACTTCTGACAAACAAATACCCCTCCATCTTTTTTACTCCATGTGCAGCACATTGCATTGATCTAACCCTAGAGGACATTGGTAAACTTGAGTGGGTTAAGGAGGTATTACACAAGGCTCACTCAATTACCAAATTTATCTATAATCACACAAGGGTTTTGTGTTTGATGCGCACTTTCACAGAGGGCAAGGAGTTAGTTCGACCAGGGGTGACAAGATTTGCAACACACTTCCTTGCATTACAAACTCTATGTGAACAAAAAATGAATTTGAAACGAATGTTTGTTTCAAGCGAGTGGATGGCATGTGGCTTCTCAAATCAAGCAAATGGTATAGCAATATCAGATCACATTTATTCTGCTAGTTTTTGGGATGCAATAGAAGAAGTTGTACAATTTTCAGAGCCTCTAGTGAAAGTCTTGAGACTAGTGGATGGGGATAAATCCCCCATGGGATATTTGTACGAGGCCATGGATAGGGCCAAGGAGGTGATGAGGAGTAGGATGGAAAATGACAGGGACAGGTATATGCCACTATGGGACATAATTGATAGAAGATGGGATCGACAGATGCATTCTCCTCTCCATGCTGCAGGATACTATCTTAATCCAAGTATGTACTATAGCTCTTCATTTAGAGATGATGATGGTGAGGTTGCACAAGGCTTGTTCATATGCATGGAAAAAATGTTTGCTACCACAGAACAATTAACGACAGCTATGCAAGAGCTAGCCATGTACAAGCAAGCAAATGGTTTTTTCTCATCCAAGGCTGCCATAGAAGGCAGGAAGACTGTGCAACCAGGTAGACTCTATACAATTTTGATAATCTCTCTATTTCGTGGACAAAATCATAAAATGTCTAAAAATTTAAGATATTCTTACGTGACATCATCTCCATATAATGTGTTTTTCAGCGCTATGGTGGGATTTTTTTGGTCACGAAACCAAAAATCTTAGGTGGTTAGCAAAACGCATTTTGAGCCAGCCATGCAGTTCATCCGCTTGTGAGCGTACTTGGAGTGTTTTTGAACACATACATTCGAAGAAACGCAATCGCCTAACACAGCAACGGATGAATGACTTGGTGTTTGTTCACCACAACCTCCGCTTGAAGCTAAAGAAAGCTCAAGGTTAGACTTTTAGTATACTTGCAATCGTAGTTGTAAATTTGTAATTGTATTCATAATGTTTTTGCTTGTAATCCAAAGACTAACTTGTCCATGGGAAAAACTAGGTACCATTGAGGATGCTGAGCCAATTGACCTTGATGAGATTGATCCAGACAATGAGTGGATTGCTAATGATGACGAAGCTCTTGAGGTTGAGGATTTTGAGATCCTAGAGGAGGTCAACTTTGATCCTCGTGTGATTGATAAACTTAGGAGGTCAGGCAAAGCCCCAGGAGCTTCATCATCAGGGCCTGCAAGCCTCTAGCATAGCTCTATTTAATAATTTATAGTAGCAACTAGTAAGAGTCATAGGCTACTTTCGATTTTTGAAACTTTGTACTACAAAGTACAAAGTCAAACTATATTGTAATTGAAATTTTGTCATCTATCAGTTATGCATTGTGAACTAATGCTTTGAAAAATGTGTAATGCAATGTAATCAGCGATATGAATATAAACATCAAAATCTATTTTCTATGATTCATTAGTTAAACTCTGTATTTTATTTGCTCTCTATATCTCTATTGCTATGGAAATGTCTTTCAATTAAAAAAAAATCAGTTTTTGTCTATTATTCTACATTTTTTTACGTTTTTTCTAAAATCCGTTTTTTTCCCGATTTTTTCAAAAAATCTTGAACTTTTGGTTTGCCGATTTATTCCCCAGAAGATTTTTGCTGCTATGATATAAACCTCAATGGTATATCAGTTGGTTGAGGGTACTTACCCCCGATCGTTGAACTAACTAGACTTCTTCCAGACCTATTTCCCAGAGCCCGATCCGTCTTCTTTCTTTGATGCGATGATGTATCTTCCTAAGATGCAATTGTTCTTGTTTCTTTGCACTCAAAAGATATCGTTAGTGTAACTCAACAGATAACAATCTATTATCCGTAATTATATTAAGCATCATAACTATTTATAAGGTTCCATAATTGCTGCAAGCATCATTATTGTATAATCATATATAATTCACATATCTAAACATATACATATATATCCCTAATTATTATTAAGTAATTTTAAGGCTTACAATGATTAATTTTGTAGATACATATTATTTATGTGTATATTTACTTATTCATATATATATATATATATTCCTATTCCTATTCCTATTCATATATTAACAACTTTAATATCTCTTTCAAACTTGGTATTTACTTGAATTTAAATATTTGATATTTTGATATGAAAGCATAAATATCAATAATTTTATTCTAATGTCTTACAATCCTGGGAGGTATATGACACATCTATTGACTGTCCTATGATTTTACTATATATTATTATTCCTAATTGATTCACAAGAATTACCTTTAATTAACATAATCTTGAAGTCATAATTTAATTACTTTTATTAATCTTGAAATCATGGATTAATCATCATTGAGTATTATGATTCACAATCCATAAATTAGTTACTATCATCTATAGAGTTCTATATTCAAAAATTTATTTTTACTAACTACAAAAAATCTGGAATTATGAATTAATATTAACTATAGCATTTTCTGAAAAGACACATATTCAAACCTTACTAGAGAGCCGTTTGACCAATCTGCAGTAGTCTCTTCTTATTTTCTCCAGCCAGTGATTCCTTTGTTCAGAATATATTCATATATTTTTCCTTTATTTCCCATCGATCCTACCTGGTTTCAAATGGGCTTCTTTTTATAATCTGTTTACTAGTCAATGGATACGTTCCTTTCTAAGGGACATGCCTTTTGGTTTTGGAGGTTCGTGACCTAGCTTGATCGCTGCTTTTCCAACAGCAATGTCTTTCCATGTTTTAATCGTTGTACTTTATGTATCTTATTTAATATATATATATATTATGATATTTATTTAGTGTTTTAATACTTCATATTAATATAACAATAAATTGTCAATTTCGATTATTATTTCCTTACAAATTGTACTTCACATTAATATATTATAATGATTATAATATTTGGTATTTATATTTTGGTAATTACAATACTATATTAATATTTATAATTATAATAATATTAAATAGTTAATGTTTTAATATGTATTTTGTTTACCTTATTTTTGATGCTTTATATTTCAATGCTACAATTTTGGGGGGCATGACAATCGTCAAGCAAGGTCACCTGATTCATCAATCACCGACGAACGTAAGCGAAGTTAGGAGATGCTGCAAGCAAGTACTATAAAAAATGGCAGTCAAACATGAAAAAAAAAAGAGCCCCTGCTGACCAGGGGCACCCAAGAACAAGATGAACCAGATGTCAGTTTTGAACAAGCGTGTCTTCAGGTGATCTCCCTGGCATCAACTCAGCTTTGCAACGAGCTTGTTCGCTAGCCTACAAGACACATCAAACAACAATTGTTGATCAATCAAGCATGCAAAACGGAGGGAAAATCAATGCACATCAAGGCAAAAGCGCCCTTGCAAGCCAGGGGCGCCCTTCATTTTGGGTCACCTAATGAGCTTTTCAACGACTTCTTTCTACAAGGAATCTGCTCAGCACCCTCTCAACTTTGCGATCAATCCAGTTGCACATTCGCATGACCTGTCAGGCATTCACAAACGAAGATCAAGCAAAAAACACCAAAGGTGAAGACGAGATGAAAGACATGAAAAATTGACTATCAAGGAAAATGCATCTTCCTAGAAATAGGCACCCATCTTTTTGGGCAATCAAATGCAATCTATAAGCTCAGTAGCCTCTACGATGACCTTCTCAGTTATGATCAATCTCAACAATGACACCGTCAGTGAAGACAATAGATAAATCAAACATCTGACGACGGAGTTCAAACTAGGACCATTCATGAAAGTTTGCAACATGAAAATAACAAGTCAAAAGGTTAAAGGTGCCCTTGCAGGCCAAGGGCGCACAAGATTTTGAGGCACTTAAATCAACTTTCAGGATTCGCAAAGCCAGTCATCTTTTTTGGGATAGAACTGGTTACTCATCCCATGTTTCAACAAGATCATCGAGATCATCAATCTTCAGTGATCTCAGATCTGAGCACGGAGGGTCAAACTGGAGGAATTGAATAACACTAAAAAAATTGACTAAATCTAGTGAAAAAAGCACCTTCTTGGGAAAAGGTGCCCAAGAATTGGAGGCATCAGACTCAGGGTTTGAGCTTTGCGGTTCCCAAACACACTTCATTAGAGTTGTTTCATCTCAGCAGTGCATCTGTTAGCAACACTTCAAGATCAACTGAGCAACCAGAATCAGGGATCGAATAGAGGCACTTCATTACAGAAAAATAATGAAGAAGTGTTCAACACTTCAAAGGGACGCCTAAAGTCAAAATAAGGCTCAATTGTTGAAGTTGACTATTTAGAAAGCCTTTCCATGTCTAAAAACGTCCCAAATGAGTGGAAATTAGTGCTATGAACTCCAGATCAAGCAAATGAACTTCTCCATCAAGAGTTGGCACCCTAAACTTGATTGCTTCAACATCAAATGATATTTATCAAGTCAAGGCATCATTATTCATCATTTGTCTTTGCAGGTTGAAGCCAAGAACGGTTATTTTCTCTCCAAAACATCTTTTGAAGATCTGGCAGAGGGGTTTTCATTGTTCTTCATATTTTCAAAGATCAATTGCACAGAGTGATAGTTCATGAAAGTCTACATTTTGAGGCATAATTTTCTTGAAGATCCAGAGAGGCAGTTGATAACTTCCAAACTTCTTGTCTTTTTCCTTTATTCTTGTCTTAGATCTTCTTGCATGTCCAAGAAAACAACAAATAATTCACAGATTTGACCTTCTAGGTATGATCAGCATAGCTTTTTCAACAAAACCCACGTGTTAAATTTTTCCAAAAAAAGTAGCCTTGCTGCCCCTATTTTTTAGGTTTCCGGAAAGAGTCATAATTTTGAAAAACAGACAAACTAGGTTTGTTCAGCTTTGAAGCACAAACAAAACCCATGTGTTGGATTTTTTTGGGGAAAAATAATTTTTTGATGCCTCGTTGCCTCTGCCACCGAAGGGCTCTTGCATGTCATAGAAAAAATCATTTTTTCGAATTTCTGACGAATTGGGTTTGTTTAGAAAATTATTCTCAACAAAACCCACGTCTCAAATTTTTTCATAAAAATTACCCCCAGCAAGGTTATTTTTAGCAATTCCAAAAAAGGTTGTCTGAATAGTATCGTGTGCACAGTCAATCATCAAGGTTTTCAAAATGCAGTTCTCCCAAGCCCAAGAACAAGGCCAAGACAGTCTTATTCCATAACTTCTTGAAAACAACTAACACCGATCCGTGTCGAGCACACCCAGAGGTCAATTTGGACAAATTGACAAGCATAGACACACAAGTCCACAAGTTCCATAATGGTTTCACCTCGTATATTTGATAGCCTTCCAAGGCCAGTTTAGAGAATTGTAATTGTTGGAATTTTGTGTGTGAAGCGAGTTCATGTGCATTTCTCACGGCTGGAGTGTTCGTAGTCCAACTTCGCGGTTTCATCATACAACACTCTTCCATTGGGAAAGATCAAGGAAAATGTCAAAAATGTAAAGTTGCAAAAGAACGCGGAAGGTAGTCATTCCCAATATAGAGCCACCACCGGTTAATACTACACTACCTTCCACGTCAAAATGGAAACACAGACAAAAAGACAAGGAGTAACCCTCCTAAGGGAAGCAAAATGAAGGAGATACATACATCAAGTTGCTGACAAATAGTACGCTGACAGTTGAGGCATACGATGATCTTTGTATGAAGAAGTCAACGACTAGTTAGAAGAATTGTTGACTAGAATTGATGAGGTGTAGACTCTCAGTTAAGGATGTTCTACCCCTCCATGATAGCATTTATGACAAACAGTTAACTTGATACCTCTTTCCAAGTTAACTCACTGTCCCACTAATCATGCATGTCTAATCCCACTAATTGTGGATCTCTATTTTGGAGGCACTTTGTAGATTGGAGTTCACTTTTGGTTTAGAATCAATTAAATGAAGTAAACTTTCCAATTAACTACTAGGTCACCTACTTTTAGACATAGGAATAAATCTTGTAGATTGGCAAGAACTCATTGTTAACTCAAGGAGATTTTAGGGTTGCCTACTCCTTTGAGCTTCTATAAATAAGAGTCTTTGCTCATTCTTTTGTAACCTTTATTTACTACACAAAATTGTTGAGCCATTGTGCTAACAAGCTTGCAAGTTTATATTTGTTCACTCTTGGATGAGAGTTGTTTGATTTGATCGCAATTGTGTATGATTTCGTACCTTTGCTGTCCCAAATCTTTGTAATTTGTTGAGAAGGTTTGAAGAAAATAAATCAAAAGGCACATGCAATTTGATCAGAAGTTTCAAGTTCTATCAACGTCTTGTTCTTACAATCTATTGTTTCAATCTCCCCCTTGGACAGGTGTCGTCACCTCCTTGGGTATTTTGATGTTAATGATTGCCATTTGACGTTGTGTAATGATCTGTATTTTAGCCTACACTTTGGACAGTTGTCGTCAGCTCCTCGAGAATCCTATTAGCCAATTCATCGTACTTTGTTGTTTCTAGTAAGTTGCATCTCAGCCTAAACCTCGGATAGGGGTTCCTCCTCCTTGGCAATCCTGAAACTCAGCTTACCGTAACGAGTGATTGCTTGCATAATACCTTACTCCAACATAGATTTGAGAGTTCAAAGCCTCAGACACATTCTAAGAGATAGTCGATCCAAGTGATCCAACCAATCCATTCCCGCTCCTATGCCCTCATGCTCTGTTTATCTTGAGGAGATAGGATAGATTAAAATTTAGCTTAGTTGTAGTTAAGATCTGCAGAAACCAGAGAAAACCTTAGCTGCAACGCATTGTGTTTATGCACCCTTGTGTCCTGCCTGCTGAGTAAAAAAGATAGGAACATTTAGTCTATTTTACTTTTACGCAAACATCAACAAACAAGAGTGAGCTTCCCCTCCATAATTTGAAGAGCAATCATCACGCACTGTGCATAGCTATTTGTTTCCAATAAGCACTCCAAAGGTGGTAATTGAAACACCAACAAGCACTATGAGAATGAATGAGGAAAGTTATTGTAGAAAATGATTAGTGTTGAATGAAAAACTATCCTTTAATATAGTTTTGTTGATTTCCTGATATCATGTCTTGTACTATGATAAATGCAAGGATTTCCCTTGCCCTTGTTAAATTCTTCATTTGAAAAAGCAGTAGCACCCATTGATCGATGATTTGATCCTCACACTGAATGTGAAAATTCGTGAGGTGACAAGCAAGGAAAGGGAAAATGTTACAAAGATGATATTTGTAGGGTTGTAGGCAGAGTTGGGTGTCTTAGAGTTAGTGGCTTACAGATAGGATGCCACAAATTCCCTTGTGAAATAATGTGGAATGGGCATAATGCTAGGGTGATGTGTGGGGTTCAAGAAAGGGAAACATAAGAATAAAAGGAGTAGCAAATGGGATTATGTAGGTAATGATAAAAAATTTAAGATAAAAATTGGGAATAGAGACATGAGGAGGGAAGTATACTAGCAAGGAAGAGCATGCGTTAGGATTTGAGGGGCATGAAGGGGTAGGATGTGTCCTCAAAGGTAAACAGGGTTGGGAAAGAAGGATTAAAAATAAGAACTAACTTTTTAATTTTTTCTATATATATAAGGATTCAGATGATTTTAAAATTGTCTTCAATAATTAGGTTCAAGGCATTGATTTTTCTGGCTGGGAAAACTACTCATAAAGAGAAGTTCAATTGATCGGATTATTTGTTTGGTGCCCCCAAAGCCTATTGATAGCTTATGATATGACTACCCCAAGCGATTCCATATTATCCCTCCCATGCCATTTGCACCAAGGTTGGCACTAGAAGTGCCATCGAATTTTAATTTATACTAGTACTCGGAGGGAGGATCCCATGCACCTTTTGAGAAACTTCAATAGGGCTTGTCCTATAATGGTGTTGAAATACGGTAGCTTCGGTCAAATATAGAAATGATGATCGATTTGATAATATGTGTGTATATATATGTCAGTATGTACTAACATATGTATACACACACACACACACACACATATATATATATATATATATATATAATTGTATATATTTTCATGTTTCATTTAGGATCCCGATCGAGCATCATTATCGGTGATCATTACCAAATTGGATATTATTTATTTGTGCAAGATAAATACAGATCGAACTTGGTAAGCATTTATGTTTATGAAGAAACAAACCCCGATTAGAGATCGGGTGTTTAGTTAAGATGAAAAGGCACAATTCATGAGACATCTCATGAACGGACATGGCTCCACTTTGTGGAGACATGTCCGCTCATGGGATGTGTCTCTTCCTTATATATTTAATGCAGATCCGATCCACAATAGGAGACATTGAAATCAATAAATGTTCTGCTCTTGTAGATCAGTACCATCAAGGAAAAATGTACAGTGATTGTAAGAATCATATTCTGAAAATAGAAAAGCCATAGATAGATCAAATCTGAAAGTAATTTAATAAATTCAACATGGTATCAAAGCCGTGTTTAAGGTCCGATCAGATTTGTAGAGGGCAGCTTCCTTGGGTTCAAGGAATGACAATACAGAATTAACATTGGTTCTTGTTGACTTGGAGCAGACTTAGCCATTAGTCGAATTGTTTCTGGCGAGTGCTCAGATGTACCAAGCGTTGGAGGAAGCAAATTACCATCGCTGTGACCAAGCCTCACGGCTTTGGCCAAGCGATCTGCGCAATTGCTTGAGACTCTTGTGGATAGTCATCCTGGGTGCATTCTTCACACCGGTTGAGGGTTCACGGGATCTTCACAGTGGATGAGTACTTTGGAAGATTGCTATCGGAGGGAAACTCGTCACCATAAGCTATAGGGTGTCGACTTGTTACATCCATGGAACATCATTATCACAATCGGGTGTTTGCGATTTAAGTTATGTGCTACTCTATTGTGGATCGTCACTTCTTGAATCGAGAATTCTATAAGAAATATGGTTGAATAAATAAGAGATTTAGGAAAATCATGATCGTTCTTGTCATCACACATCAGTGATGGTTTTGCAATTCATTGAAGTCATATGTATAACTGCTAACATCAGACTTGGAGGGAGGCATTAATGATTGTCGTTAGCTTGTGATATGTATATGCTTCAAGCTTCATCAATACTTAGAAGTCATCATCGAGCCCGCTTCAGCTTACACTGGCTCTATCTATGTGCGTCAGAGACTCTGCTCAAGAACCACTTCTAATGCCGAGTTGAGGCCCGTCGACTCTTTGCCAAGCCGTTCATAATGGCTAAAGGAAATTGAAATTATTGGTCCCTTTGAGGATCTCTCGAAGATGGGTGTCTTCTTTGCAGCAACACTTCCCGTACATTCAAATGCCATAGTTCTTCACTCTGCAAGAATCGGGCCTGTTATCTTGCCATCTTGGTTGCACCTTTTCAGTGCAGCCATTATCAGAATTATCGTTCACTGATTTCCTTTACTACATCTGAGGAAAGCTTAAAGAGTTTGAATGAGAAGTTGTTTCAGACCCTTGTTGTCTAAGATTAGCTGAACATCCTGACAGAGAAGTCGCCATCAATACTTAGAGCAGACATATTGACTGGGTAAAGGATATCTTGACCTTCTTTTGATATTCAGTTGCAATCGAAGTCAAAGAGTTTGCATTGAGAGCAGCAGCGATCGATGCCACTGCAAAGGGCGGAGAGAGCAAATATTGTGATCATTGATATCAATTCCTCATTGTCTACGTATAGGATTATGATTTCAATGAGATAAGTATTGCATGGTTGAATAATGTTCATGAATTGTATATAGTTATTAATTCATGCTATAACATTGAAATAATAAATCATGTATGCTTCTAGCATTGGTATTTCTCTTCGAAATAGTTGAGTTATATGAACTATTAAGTAATCTCTTCTTAATGTGCATTAGGATGGACCAAGAGATTGCTTTCAAGAGAAGAAGAGACTGGAGTCACAGCGTGCAGCCATGGGGCTGAGTTGGTGACTGAAGACATCTCTCGAAAAGGAAGAACCCCTTCAGGTTGTCATTGTGATCAATCTTTTCGAAGCAGAGAAATTAACCTTCAGAGGGAGTTATGTGATTTACAGAGAAGAAGTTGGAAGGCCTGATGCTTGAAGACCTCTTCAGCTATTGAGATCAGAATTGCACAAGACAGACAGTCATTTGGATTTGACATTGGTAGCTCCGCAAACCTATTTAGAATAGGGTGATCTAGGATGAGGTCGAGGAGGACAGTCCTAGACTCGAGCAATTCAATAGTATCAGAATTGTGCGTTGGTAACCATTTCTCTAAAGCAAGTGTTGCAGGCAATCTTGGACGATGAGGTTAGAAGGTTGATGCAAGTGCCTGAAGATTTAGAGGAAGCCTACTAAACCTAAAGAAGATGATCAAAAGAGCACCTCTGGATGTTGTTTCAGGTTGAGGTCTACGATGATATCCTGGTGTAGCAGGAAGCAATCTTTTGTGGCACTGAGTACAACGGAAGCCGAATATATTGCAGCCTCTAAGGGAGCAAAAGAAGCAGTATGGCTCCGGAAATTGCTTGTGGGATTATTTGATCAAAGCATATAGAGATTCCTTACCACTATGTGAGAAACATGGTAGAAAGGAATGTGATCTAGTTGAAGTATATTAGTACAAGCGATCAAACAGCAGACATTCTCTCAAAACCTCTCTCCAGAGTTAAAGTTGAACACTCCAGGAAGAAACTTGGTATGGTTGAAATGTAAGTTATTGTTGAGATTAAGACTCAAATTGTTTATTTTGTACTAATATATTTAAAAGATGTTTAATGTGTAAACTCTTTTGTCATGTGTGTGACTCCATGACTTTATGGGCCGCCCCTCCCCCCCCCCTCCCCATTTACATTATTGAAAGGTGACGATCTTTTTGATAATGAACACTTGTATTTGACATTGTAAGGTGACGACTTTACAATGATTAATTTCACTATCATGATGGATATCATGTGACTTGATATCCATGGATATGTCATGATAGTATCTCTTGGACATTTTGATAGATATCATGAGACTTGATATCAGTTGAAGATCATTATGATCCTTATGAGATAATCATGGTGGATAAATGTATCCTTGGATATGCCATGATTTATTATGGTAGACATCATGAGACTTGATGTCAGTGCACATACCATAATGAGGATGTGTTATGAAGAATGTCATGTGACTTGACACTCTTAGAAGCATACCATATCTTCTGATATCACGAGTAAGGTGATATCACTATATACTTGGTTAGTTTTATCTTCCCTAGCTAAGAGGGAGTGTTGAAATATGGTAGCTTCGATCAAATATAGAAATGATGATCGATTTGATAATATGTGTGTGTATATATATGTCAGTATGTACTGACATATGTATACACACATATATATTTAATTGTATATATTTTCATGTTTCATATAGGATCCCGATCGAGCATCATTATCAGTGATCATTTCCAGATTGGATATTATTTATTTGTGCAAGATAAATACAGATCGAACTTGGTAAGCATTTATGTTTATTAAGAAACAAACCCCGATTAGAGATCGGGTGTTTAGTTAAGATGAAAAGGCACAATTCATGAGACATCTCATGAACGGATATGCCTCCACTTTGTGGAGACATGTCCGCTCATGGGATGTGTCTCTTCCTTATATATTTAATGCAGATCCAATCCACAATAGGAGACATCGAAAGCAATAAATGTTCTGCTCTTGTAGATCAGTACCATCAAGGAAAAATGTACAGTGATTGTAAGAATCATATTCTGAAAATAGAAAAGCCATAGATAGATCAAATCTGAAAGTAGTTATTAATTCAACAAATGGAAAGGGAGATTACATTCCCTACTATTTTGGAGTTCTATCAAGAAGGATGCTTGGAATTTATATTTGATATGATTAGATGATATTAGGGCCATACTTATAGTGTTGGTAGAAATTTTCCTTATAATTTGGTCTTCCATACCATAGTTCACAAAATCAGACTTGGCAAACCAAAAATTTCTAATTCAAAAAAACACAACTTAAAAAATACTTCAATTTTTGAAAAAATATATATTTTATGCAAAATATAATTACAAAATATATCACATAAGTTTGGTTAGGGTTTGGGGGCAGCAACCCTCGAAGGGTCCGAGGGCAATGCACCTGTCACATTCCCTGTTACAATACAAGGCAAGGTCAACTAGTAGAGCCCTTGTCACCAAGCCCAAATGAAGACCTTACAAACCCTATAGACCTTCATGGCGCTCACCATTTTCATTATTATTTATTAGGCAAAAAAAATGCTTATAAAGCCAAAAACCAATATTTTGTAGCATTTAATCCACCATTTTTATGTGTAGTATGAGTAGCAAAATCAAACACACTAAGTACCCTAGGGTGGCCATTTCCTAGGCATCCCCAAACCATCCTCAAAACAAGAATAGGCTAAAAAATATTGGGGATGCATCCCTAGGGAACATAGTTTTCAAGCAA
>VCHN02000014.1:133470840-133505223 GCA_007115665.2 Sequoiadendron giganteum | reverse complement strand
TGAGTTGGCAGCAGTATAGCCCTGATGCATGGGGTGGAATATTTTTGCTTCGTGGTTGTGTTGTAGCAAAAGTTTTCATATTGGGTGTCTTTGTGAGAGGCTCCCTGATCATATGGAGAAGCTTGGGTTATTTTTCAGTCATGGAGTAATGTGCTTATGCTGGGTGTTTTTCCTGGTATTGGAAGGCACAATATTATCGTACCCTGATTGCATGTAGGCTATGGAGTTGATCATTGGATGATCTAGAAGCTTCTGAAATAGCTTGTCTCTCTCAAATGCATGTGCACGTTGGTGGTTTTATGAGTTGGCTTGAAATGCGCCTAGAGTTTCTGACTGCCTTTTCCTCTCATGGATTTTTTGAACCTGCATGGTTCAAACTCATGCTTCTGTGTCTGAGAGGTTTTTTATAGGTTTTCTTAAAAAATCTATGGTGATGCTCATTCATGATAATCCATTTTCTATTTTTACTGTTATGGTTTTTATGTTTCAGACTTTTGAGTCATCCAGATGTGAAGTGGATATGGATGTGCATATGTGTTCTCGAACACAGTGGTTTTGTAATTTTTACACGGTCAAAAAAAAAAAACTTGTGGTTTTGTGCTGCTATTATTAAACTAGTTTTCTAGACCCTAGCTTTTGGGGGCGTTGCTGGATGAGATAGTTGCAGTTCTGAATACATGCTTTATGCATGGTAAGAGAAGGAATGTTTTCTTCTCTGCATGGGAGTGTTGGTATATGATTAGCCATTCAACATTTTTTTGGTGATTCTTGGTGGACTCCTTAACTATGGTGCTTGTTGTGGATGTGATTGGCTAATTAGAGCTGAGATTGATTTGGTGTTTGAGTCATGATGGTCTATGTGGTAAATTCTCTTTGAGATATCAGTTATTTGCAATTTTTAGTGTGATGATGGGTTTTCATGTTTTAGTGTCTGGATCTATGAGTTATGTAGTTGTATGGACTGATCACCCATTTAGTTGCAGTGGGATAACTCAGAAGTGGACTATCTATATCCACGAGGTTGTTTCAGTGTTGATGCAGACTTGTTAGTTGGCCTTGTCTTTGGTCACTTGTGCATTGGCGTGGTTGCTTTGAGATGAGAGGTTAGATGATAAGAGAGTACCTGGGTAGTCAGTGTTGGGGCCTTGTAGCATGTCATATCATGATGTCATGGATAGCTTGGATACACTACTTTGTGTAAGCTTTTGATGGTGATGGTAATTCTTCTACTTGGTTTTGGAGATCCTAGTGCCCCTTGGTATTATTATAATATGGAAATGTTAATGTGTGGACCTAAAGAATTTTCAGATTAGTAGATGTTAGGTCATGATGCTTGAGATCTCAATGTCATGGTTCAATGGGAGCTTTAGCAGTGACTGTGGATTCATCACTTGGTGGTGAATGATCTTCTTTAGTGTTGCAGATGTTACTAGGAGGGACTCTTAGATCTTGTTGTTGTAGAAGAGTTCTTCTGCATTTGCATGGAAACTATTTCAAGATGTGCAACATCTCAAAACCATGGAGGATTCTTGGAGTCTTTGGTTGAGGTGTTTGGTGGTGCTTGACAGGTGATGTTGGTCTAGATTTTGTTGTGTTTCATGTCATGGTATACTCTTTTTTGTGCATTAGAGTTTTGGCATGATGTATTGCTCTTGAGACCATGGTAAGTTCACCTGGAGCATGGGATCTCCTAAAGGGGATGTAAAGATCGTCGTGTCATGATAAGTTCCTGATTCAGATGATTGGAGCTTTTGATAGTGGTGTGGTAATTCTCCGTGTTTTGGTTGCATTGATCATATGCTTGAGAACTTCATGATGGTGCAATGATGAATTTGGAGTTTAGTATGAGATGATCGGTTGTAGGTGCTCATGGATACATGAAGAATAAGGTGATGTTGTAGTTCTCTTGAGAAGAGAGAAGTGTTATTGATGGTTACTCTTGGCGAGTTTTTCAACAAAACGTCTGAGGAGCCTACACCTTGGTTGGACATGAGTTCAATAGATACCAATGAGGAGAATGCTCTTGGATGAGTCATGGTGGCTTGTATATCTTGGAGGAGCTTTCTCAATTCCCACTCTTGGTCTACTCAACAGTAAAGACTATTTGAGAGGTATTTGCCTATTATATCTTTCAGATGTGTTCTATGCTTTCTTTTACGATATGTATTTTGAACCATTGTTTAATGGTCATGGAGGATTCATAGTGAAATATGGATAGAATAGTTATCTCCTTGTGAATTTAAGTTTATGATATCTTTTGTTGATAAGAACAATTAGGAGATGCTTTATGGGTGTGTTTTCCTAAGATGGAAATTGAAGTAGTTTTATCTTCTTTGAGAGGATTACATCTATATGTTGTGTTTGATCTCTTAAGGTTGAATGGTTGGATTTTGTTAAGGATTTTCTCTTGGGGTTGTGAAGGAGATCATACTTGACATGCAGTTGGCATTCATAGGTGTATACAAGAGGATTTTCTACAAGTTCATGATGTGCAGAGTTACTCTCTTTGGTCTTGGTTGTCTTCCTAGATGTTTGGTTTAACATTACATTGGTTTGAGGTTTGGTCAAAGCTATAGTGATCACTAGCTTGTGTTCATGTGTTTTCACTCATGTTCTTGGGTGATGAAATGTAGGTTCTTTATCTCTTTCCTTTGTTATATGCGAAGAACTTGGGAGAGTTGTGCAAACTTGTGGTGAGAGTTATTGATTTACAGATTGTGCATATCATTTTGGATGTTTCCTTGGTACTACATGATATGGTTTACACCTCTTGTATGATGCTATTGGTAGAATCATTATGCCTTTGATCTTTTAGATTTAGCATTAACCATGCAGTGGGAGTTCCTTAATGTGTTTTGTCTTGTTCGACTGGTTGTACATGGAGCTTGTATCTGCATTTGATGGGTTGGTTGTGTTGCTGACATGAGTTTACTAATGAGGATACCTTGGAGGTATGTAAGATTGGATGGATTAGCACTTGCTCTGGGTGCTATTTTCAGTCACGTGGGTTGATCAGTTGGATGGAAGCAACTAGTTTTTTTTTCTGGTTATTGTTCTAGTTGATGTTCTATCTTGTTTCTAGAGATGGCTTCACGATTGTGTTATGTTTGTGGCTTTGAAGTTGGTGCTTCTGTACAAGCTATGAGCATAATAGAGTGGTGGAAGTGAGCTGTAATTATTATTGTATGTTGGTCCTGGAGATGGTTTTCTTTTAGACTGGTGCATATACACCATGGTGAGTTCCTTTCCTTTTGGAGGATGGCTAGACCAATTGTTGGAGATGGTGAAAATTTTAAATGTTGTTGCATATGTCTTGGAGATAGGGAATTCGATCTATGATTAGGAGAAGCCAATAAGTTCTTCATTAAGTGGGAGCATGTTGGGATTTGTGCCTCAAATTATTGGCTTGATATACTCCTTGAAGTCTAGTTCCTATCTCTTATCGGCCTGACTTCCTCACATAACCTTGTTCTTTGTCCGAACAATGGTCCGATGAAATTTGCTTTAGTGTGGCCTATATCGGTGATCGGGCATCGGCATGTCGACAGTCACATGTTAAGCAGACTTGTTGCTTAGTTTGCCTTGGAGTATCGGTGATCGGTTGTCAAGTGGGTCAGCAATCGAAGTTCAGTCATTGAAATTTTTTTAAATGTTGTGAAGTCTATGACATCCTCGACCTCTGATAGCTCTAATAGTAACTTGGTCTGATAGTAGGGTATCGACTTATCGGAGATGTTAGGGGTTTTGGTGGAATGTCTAGAAATGTTTGCTAGACACCCGATCCTCCGATGCTCTGATAGCTCCGACACTCCAATGACCCGATAGGATGCTGGATCACGACGAAGGCCAACAAGTGGAGATGAAGTGGAGGACACATGGCATGTGGACCCATGTGCTTGGTGGACACCAGTGAGACAATAATGAATGTCTCTTCGACTGGGAAACATGGTGTTAGGTGGATAACCCTAAGTTTGACAATGGAGATTTGTTCAACTGCTTATCCGATGGACAAAATAAAATGTTAGATGATGACATGTGGCTCAAGGTGTAACCCTAAAGGGGTGCGATAGTTGAAGAGTCGAAGGTGATAGAAAAATATGATATCAAAGTGGCGGTTGTCGCGGGTGCTGGCTAAGAGGCTAGGTAGCTAAGAGAGAGATGAATCTTGTAGAAGGTGAAGGCCGAGTGGTTGCATGACAGAGAGGCTGAGAGGCCAATGGTTGAGCCATGAGGCTATGTAGACAAATGAGACGTCTCTTGCTGAGGGAGGTGGCCATGATGGGTTATGCTATCGAATACTCTTGGGATGGAACAATATGTAAACTCCTGTAAAGGTCGTGAGCCTGATATTGTATTGTAACTGTTTTTGTTGTTGAATAATACAATGACAATCTGGGCTTTTGGAGTGTGGATTTTTTTACCCATAAGGTTTTTCCAGATGTATATCTTTGTGTTCATGTCTTTTGTTTCATCTTTAATGGTTGTTGGTTTTGTTTTTTGAATTTGTTAATGGTGTTGTTGAAACTGGTTGTTTTTGCATGAGTTTCTCTCAAAAGGATTAATTTGGGAAATGAGCTATGTCAGTTTCTGCTTTATGACATAGTAGCCCATGTCTTTGAGGTAATCTGATAAAATTAAAATTACTGAAGGCACTTCTATTCTTAGATGTTCATTCTGGGATGACCATCATTTCCTTATAGATACTCAAATTATGTATCTTTTGGAAGAGCCTTAGTGAAAATATGTATAACTTGATCCTTTGCAGGCACATACTCCAAATTCACTTCATTCTCTATGACCTTCTCTGTTAAAAAGTGATACTGGATTGAGATATGTTTTGTCCTTGAGTGCATTACTAGATTCTTTGAAATATTGATAGCACTTGAGTTATCACATAGCATATAAATAGGTTCATCATATGATACGTTGATATCCTTCAAATTTTGTTTCATCCACAACACCTATATGTAGAAAGATGTTGCAACAATATATTCTTCTTCTGTAGTAGATAATGACACTGAATCCTATTTTTTTCTTAGCCAAGACACCAACCTACTTCCAAAAAAGAAATCACCACCACTTATACTTATTTTATCATCCACACAACCTGCCCAATCTACATATATATATATATATATATATATATATAGACACTTAGAGAGAAATTAGTATCCTTTGGATACCACAAGTCATATTCTAGAGTGCCCTTCAAGTATCTGAATATTCTTTTTACTACTACCACATGTGACTCTTTGGGATCTTCTTGAAATCTAGCCACATGACAAATTGCAGCCATGATATCTAGTCTAGTAGCAGTTAGGTATATAAGTCCACCAATCATTGATCTATATTTTCTCTGATCAACCTTAGGAGATTCATCATGCTTGCTCAACTTGCAATCAGTAACCATGGGAGTGCGTATTGGTTTAGAGTCTTATGGATTCCAAACTTCTTTAGTATTTCCTTGACATACTTTGATTGTGAAATGAAGATACCTTTTTCTATCTAATTGATTTGTAGCCCAAGGAAGAAGTTTATCTCCACAAGCATTGACATTTCAAACTCATTCTACATCTTCTCTACAAATCTCTTGCACATTGCTTCATTTCCTCCAAATATTGTATCATCATACACAACCACAATAAAGATTTAATCTTTCTCAACTTTGAAATAAAGATTGCTATCTTTGGTAATTTTATTAAATCCCTTCTGCAACAAGTATCTATCCAATATTGCATACCAAATCTCTCTAGGAGCTTGCTTGAGTCCATTTAATGCCTTATTTAATCTGTAGACCATATTAGGGTTATCTAATAACTAAAAGTATTTTGATTATTCAATGTATACCTCTTCTTCCAACACACCATTCAAGAATGCAGACTTCACATCCATTTGATAAAATTCAAAACCCTTATGTGTTGCAACAACCAAAAAAATCCTAATAGCATCCATTCTTTCCACCGGATCAAATGTCTCCTCAAAGTCTATTCCTTCTATTTGTGAGTAGCCTTTACATACAAGGCTTGCCTTGTTCTTAACAACTTCTCCATTCTCATTTAGCTTGTTTCAAAATAACTATCTAGTTCCAATTACATTATTTTTTGTTGGTCTTGGGAAAAGTTCCCAAGCCTGATTCTTCTCAATCTGTATTAATTCTTCTTCCATAACCTTGATCTGATATTCATCTTAACATGCCTCAACCACTATTTTAGGTTCAACTTTTGGAAGGAAACCTAGATTGACCTTTTCTTCTATCATAGCATCCTTTCTTCTTGTCAATACACCTCTTCTTCTGTCACCAATGATCTAATCTTCATAATGATTCTTCTGCACATACCTTAGGAGTCATAGGGATCATTTTTAGAGCCTCTTCCTCTTCAACCTATACTTCTTTTTCCTTTCCTTCATCTTTTTCTTCTTCTTTGTAAAAGGACTCATTTGATTCATATCCTTCTATCAGCACTAAAATTTTATGTAAGTCTTCATCCACTTTGAAAATTGCACTTTCAACAATCTTTTTTAGCCTCTTGTTGTATCACAAGTAAGCTTTGATTCTTGTAGATTATCCAAGGAAAATTACTTCATCACATCTTGCATAAAACTTTCCTAAGTTTTCTTCATCTCTCTTGATATAGAATTTTCTTCCATATACTCTGAAATATTTGACAGTAGGAATTCTTCCATACCATAACTCATACTAGGGAGTCTTTGAACTATTTGTCCTTGCTTGTGCTTTTTTAAGTATGTAAACTACATTATGAATTTCTTCTCTCGAGTAGACATCTATTAGATTTTCTTGTCTCATCATTTTTCTTGCTGCTTCCTGAATAGTCTTGTTCTTCCTTTCCACTACTCTATTCTATTAAGGAGTCCTAGGAGCTGAAAAATGCCTCTTTATTCCATGATCTTCACAAAAACCACTAAACTCATTGGAGGTAAACTCTCCACCTCTGCCAGATCTTAAAAATTTGATTTTCATATCCATTTAATTCTCAACTGTAGCTTTAAATGCCTAAATTATGTACATCTTTTGATTTTTCTTTGATAAAATTTACCCAAGTGATTCTAGAGTAATCATCAATCAATAACATGAAATACCTATCACCTTGAAAGCTTCTTCTTTTGGTAGGTCCACAAAGATCTGTATGCACCAAATCTAAAGGTCATGTGGTAGAATATTCTTTGATTTTGAGCCTCTTTCTATTTTTCTTCCCAACCTGACATTCCTTGCAAATTGCATTGATAGGATTTGTAATGTTTGATAGATCTCTCACAACTTGAGTAGAGTTGATCCTCACTAGGCTATCAAATTTGATGTGACACATTCTCCTATGCCATAGCCAACTTTCATTGATTTGAGTAATAAAGAACTTACTATTAGAACCTTTGAGCTAATAAACATCTCCATCTGTCCTTGTTCCTACAACAACCAGAGTTCTAGAGCCTTTTGTGATCTCACAACCATTATCCTAAAACATAAGATTATATCCTTTGGTACACATTTGTCCTACACTTAGAATATTATTCTAGAGACCCTTAACATAAAGAACATCATCTATGTTATGCTTGCCATCAATACTAATTGAACCTTTTCCAAATATCTTAGTAGATGTATCATCACCAAATTTGGCAAGACCACCTTCAAACTTCTCAAGTTTAAAAAGCTTACTCTTATCACCTATCATATGATTTGAGCATTCAGTACCAATAACCCATTAGTTTTTATCCTTGCTTACATGAAAAAAAGTCACCATAGCCCCTCTGATATTATGACCTCCTTTCGAAGCAATTTCCTTCATACATATCTTAGAGTCAGTAGAATTAGTTCCAACATTTTGATCCATGAACAAGCATTCATAATTTTCATCATCTAGGTAATTAGATTCATCATCAGATATATTGGCATCTTCTTTAACATAATAACTCCCCTTAATTGATTTATCTTTATTCTCTTTATATTTGTCATTTGAAGCTTTGACAAGACATCTTGAGGCATAATGACCTACCATTCCACAACTGAAACATTTGAAAGGTAACTTACCTTTGTATTTTGTACTGCCCTTTTTCAATCTCCTCAAAAAACTTTCTTCTCTCATCAAAATCATCTGGATCTAATTCCCAATTCTTCTCAGCTTTGCCAACTTTAAAAGAAATCTCTTTTCTTGAATCACTTGGACCAAACTCTCTTAACTCAAAAGTAGTTAAAGAACCAAACAACTGATCTCTAGAATATTGATCTAAATTATGAGCTTCATCAATAGTAGAAAATTTAGAGCTATAAGATTTAGGTTGAGTTACCATAGAAGCAGAAATCTGCAAAAACACGCGATTATGAAAAAACCGTAGCCTCCACGTTTTTTCCCCAAAATCTGGAAAAAAATGTTGACTAAAGTCAACGATTTTTTGGGGGTTTAAAATGGGAATTAATTGGCAAAAAAACACGATTAAACCTCTCACCAACTTGCGTCGAAATTAAAACCCTAAATCCCGTGCAAAATACTATAAGTTTGCAGCTGCGTTTTGCTGGGAAGTAACCAAGCTTGGCGACAACAACGAAAATCACAGTCTTTGGCGGTGGCGATAGACATCAGTGTCTTTGGCGGTGGACATCAAATATTTTAAGGCTCGTGTGATCAGAGTTTCAAAGCTCGCGGACATTCTTCATTGCTTTCATATTGCAAGGTAGGCTCACCTTTACAAGGCTCGATTTTTTCACTGTATTTCCATGCTCAAATCTTTCGAATTTTTTACTATTATTCCGTGCTCGAATCTTCATTTTTTTTTGTATTTTTGGCCTCTGTAATTCCGTGTGTTTTAGAAATGTTATTTTTTTATCAATTTTTTTTTCTTCTCATAAGTCTAAAATGAGGTAAATATTTTAATAATATTTACTATTAAAATATAATTTAGTATTAATATAATAATATATAGCCTTTTAATATAGGTATATATATTAAATAATATATATAAGTTATAACTATTATATCTTTCAGAAATATTTATATTTTATTTTATAATTTTAAATTGTTTTTTAGATATTTTAAGTTTTAACATTAATATTATATCTTTTAGAGATATTTATATTTATTATATAATTTTTTAGAAATATTTATATTTATATTTTAATTATATACTATGTAAAATTATTAAATTTATAATTTTTTTTAGAAATATAAATTATATATCTATACAAATTAAAATATTACTATACAAATTAAAAAATCATATCAATAAAAAAAACACATGTAAAATTATTAGACTTAGTAAAATAATTATATAATATTGTTTTTTATACAAGCACTGTATAATAAAAAATTCAGAACAATAACTAATAACTTATTATTCTAAATTTCTATTATACAATGTTGCTTGTAACTTTTATTGTTTTTTACACCTGCCATTGATGTTAAAATTTTGTGGAATGCAACACCTTTGCTCCCTCCCTGCAGATGAAGTCTTTCACTCTAGGAAATTTACAAGAAACATTTATAGACTACCTATCTAGGAAATTTACAAGAAACACTTAATTTATATTCAACATATTCCAATACCAATTTACCATGCTTTGTGGATTGCTGCCAATCATACAATGAAGTGAAATGATTATGTTTTTCTTTGTTACATATGAGAAGTTAACAATGTTGTAGAAGGTGTTGAATGATTCAACTTTAATCAATGTTCAATGTATGTTATACTAGACTTAATTAAAATGCTTTTGCAGAATACGTTATAATGCCATGTGTAAAAGACTTTGCATGGACACATTGCACACCAATACCAGGTTCAACGAAGGTTAAATGCAATTGGTGTTTGAGTGACATCAATGGTGGCATTTATCGCTTCAAATGGCATTTGGCAAAGGAGCCAGGAAATAACACCATTATTTGCACAAAATGCCCTCCAGAAGCCACGTACTAGGCAAAACAAGATCTTGAAGGGATTGCAAAGAGTAAGGCTAAAAAGGCAAGAACTGGGAATGAAGTAGATTCCAATCCTACAGAAGGTAGGAGGAATCACTTGGATGGGGAAGATGGTACACAAGAATTTGGGTTGACGCCTTCTTCTACAACACATGGCCCAAACATAGGTGGAGGAAACATAAATTATTTCTTCGTACCTCGTACTACACTAGGATCACATACCACTTTGGAGAGTACAAGATGGAAGAAGGCTATCCATGAACAAGTAAAGAAGGCAATAGGAAATTTCTGGTACTACTCTAGCTTGCCATTCCATATTGCCAGGTCTCCATATTGGCAAGGTATAGTGGATGCTATTGCATCTGCAGGTCCTGGGTTCAAAGCCCCATCTTATGAGTCATTGAGGCTTCCTTTGCTTAATGATGCAATACATGATGTTAATGATGTTGTTGTTGAACATCAATTGATTTGGGCAAATACTGGTTGCAACATACAGTCAGATGGATGGACAGATAGGAGGAATCAAACACTCATCAACTTCCTTGTGTCTTGTGATATCGGTACAATTTTTTTGAAATCTATGGATGCATTAGACACAATCAAATCTGCAGCTACATTGTTTGACATGTATGACTCAATGGTCAAAGAAATAGGGCCACAAAATGTGGTTCAATTTATAACAGATAATGTTGCTGCTGGGAGACTTCTGACAAACAAATACCCCTCCATCTTTTTTACTCCATGTGCAACACATTGCATTGATCTAACCCTAGAGGACATTGGTAAACTTGAGTGGATTAAGGAGGTATTACACAAGGCTCACTCAATTACCAAATTTATCTATAATCACACAAGGATTTTGTGTTTGATGCACACTTTCACAGAGGGCAAGGAGTTAGTTTGACCAGGGGTGACAAGATTTGCAACACACTTCCTTGCATTACAAACTCTATGTGAACAAAAAATGAATTTGAAACAAATGTTTGTTTCAGGCGAGTGGATGGCATGTGGCTTCTCAAATCAAGCAAATGGTATAGCAATATTAGATCACATTTATTCTGCTAGTTTTTGGGATGCAATAGAAGAAGTTGTACAATTTTTAGAGCCTCTAGTGAAAGTCTTGAGACTAGTGGATGGGGATAAATCCCCCATGGGATATTTGTATGAGGCCATGGATAGGGCCAAGGAGGTGATGAGGAGTAGGATGGAAAATGACAGGGACGGGTATATGCCACTATGGGACATAATTGATAGAAGATGGGATCGACAAATGCATTCTCCTCTCCATGCTGCAGGATACTATCTTAATACAAGTATGTACTATAACTCTTCATTTACAGATGATGATGGTGAGGTTGCACAGGGCTAGTTCATATGCATGGAAAAAATGTTTGCTACCACAAAACAATTAATGACAACTATGCAAGAGCTAGTTGTGCACAAGCAAGCAAATGGTTTTTTCTCATCCAATGCTGCCATAGAAGGTAGGAAGACTGTGCAACCAGGTAGACTCTATAAAATTTTGATAATCTCTCTATTTCGTGGGAAAAATCATAAAATGTCTAAAAATTTAAGATATTCTTACGTGACATCATCCCCATATAATGTGTTTTTCAGCGCTATGGTGGGATTTTTTTGGTCACGAAACCAAAAATTTTGAGCCAGCCATGCAGTTCATCCACTTGTGAGTGTACTTGGAGTGTTTTTGAACACATACATTCAAAGAAACACAATCACCTAACACAACAATGGATGAATGACTTGGTGTTTGTTTACCACAACCTCCACTTGAAGCTAAAGAAAGCTCAAGGTTAGAATTTTAGTATACTTGCAATCGTAGTTGTAAATTTGTAATTGTATTCATAATTTTTTTGCACTTGTAATCCAAAGACTAACTTGTCCATCGTAAAAACTAGGTACCATTGAGGATGCTGAGCCAATTGACCTTGATGAGATTGATCCAGACAATGAGTGGATTGCTAATGATGACAAACCTCTTGAGGATGTGGATTTTGAGATCCTAGAGGAGGTCAACTATGATCCTCATGCGCTTGATGAACTTAGGAGGCTAGGCAAAGCCTCAGGAGCTTCATCATCAAGGCCTGCAAGCCTCTAGCATAGCTCTATTTATAGTAGCAACTAGAAAGAGTCATAGACTACTTTTGATTTTTGAAACTTTGTACTACAAAGTACAAAATATATTGTAATTGAAATTTTATCATCTATCAGTTATGCATTATGAACTAATGCTTTGAAAAATGTGTAATGCAATATAATCAACGATATGAATATAAACATCAAAATCTATTTTCTATGATTCATTAGTTAAACTCTCTATTTTATTTGCTCTCTATATCTCTATTGCTATGGAAATGCCTTTCAATTAAAAAAAAATCAGTTTTTGTCTATTATTCTACATTTTTTTACGTTTTTTTTTAAATCCGATTTTTCCCCAATTTTTTCAAAAAATCTTGAACTTTTGGTTTGCCGATTTATTCCCCAAAAGATTTTTTCTGCTATGCATAGTACCTTATTTACCACCTCATCTTCTTCTAGTTTTCCACTAAGGCCTCTAATGGAATTAACAACTTCATCCTCTCTATGTATGTAGCTTGCAATATCTTCATCCTCTAACATCCATAGGGTTTCAAATTTAGTCTTTAGATTTTGCATCTTTTCTTGCTTGACCTTATCATCTCCTTCATAGATACTTTCTAGATTTTTCTATATCTCTCTAGCATATTTGCAGCTCATAACTTGTACAAGTCTTGAATTAGCAAGACCAATCAAGAGAGAATATCTTGCTTTTCCATTGTTCTCATAAGCCTTGATCTCATCATCGATTGTCAACCATTTGTAAGCATGGTATATCCATATTCAATTGACTTGTAAAATCTAAACCCTAGGGAGATAAGGAAACCTTTCATCCTAGTCTTCTAAAATGCATAATTTGATCCATCAAATAGAGGAGCCTCTTTATTGTGCACCATCTGGATCTACCTAAAGAAACTAATCTTTCTTTTAAGGAACCTTGCTTTGATACCAATTGTTGAATACACAAGACAACTGAGAGGGGGGTGAATCAATTGTACATTAAAACATTAAAAGCCTCATTATTATTCAGATCCGTATTAGTCCTTAAACCCTTAATCATATTTATCATGAAAGAAAATAAATGAAATAGCAACACATCAAACACCATTCACAAAAAAATACCATATTTACATGGAAAATCCAAGAAGGGAAAAACCATAGTGAGGATTAGCTCATAATATGAAGTAATTTCAACACTGAATACAATAGGCTCACTGTTGGTGGGCACACTACCCAAAAGAAATAAGGGCTCACTACCAAAGGCACACTAGTATCATATTAGAAAGAAGAAGAAAGAAGGTTGTTACAATGAGAAATCTATCTCAAAGCAACAAAAATGGTCCATCACTACAACTCTTAGACTATTTGAAACCTTTAGCTCACTGCCTCCAATAACATTAGGTATCCTAAAGAATGTATACACCTTGTACTCATTGTTGGACAATAGTCTTAATTGTTAAAGCTCTCATTGCACTTAATCAATTTTCATGCCTCAACACATTTTGCATCACTCACACACAACTCACAAGTCCACCAATTCATCATACATTTATACTATCTCCAACCTTGAAAATAATCTCCAATGTTAGCTATGCACCTCAAATGTGCAAATTCAAAATAGGTCGGCACCAAACACTTCCGTAGTGGAAAGAAGTGAAGGTGCACCACACCATAACTTAACTCAGACCCAAATCTATACTGACATGGAATGCCACACTTCCACAAACACTGAAGCATATCCACAATTAGTGCTAACATGCTAGGTTAGTCGGACCTGAATTAACACCCTTAATCATTCAAGTACATGCTTCAATAAATCCAAAGATGACTCGTGAACCACACATAACACTTTAATTTTTTTTAAAATATTCCATCAACACCTTGAAATCCAACAAAACTTTCGCAACTTCATATACTTGAAGAATATAAACATTATGTATAACTAGTTAACCTTCCACACACTACAACTTATGAATCCAATCATACAAAGAAATAATACTCAAACAATTCTGATGGAAGATAAGATACAAAAATTGTAGAAACATTGCCAAATCCACAAGACCAAAAACTACAACACGAAAAAATACAAAGAAATTCCATTTCTTCCAAACAACACTAATTCACAGTTCCCACATTGGTGAACACAACTTCTTCTGCTGAATGATCCAAAAAAGGAAACTCTACATATAACACCTATGAACACCTCTGATCAAAATATCCAAACAACACAAGCATAGTTTCAATACAGAAGAAATTTGAAGCACAAACCGGAACACCACTCTACCACATTGAACTCTCTTTTATTCATTTTTTCTCAAAAGAACTTGGAAACCAAGCACCAAAAACATCATCTCAATATCTGCAACACTTTCTCAACATCTCAACCATACAAGAGGTTGATAGCTAGAAGCACTTACTCATCATTTCTACATTAGAGGTTGACACTAGTGACAATACAAATGACAACATAACGCAACCAACACACTTACTTCCTCAAGGGTTGACGATCAATGCAACAATACTCTGTTGACATCAATGACAACACAAGTTTCCATTAACTACATTATGCAATGTGGATCACTGTGAACTGACTAATGCAAGTAGAGAATTTTGCATTACTTTCGCCAAATTTTTAAAATAAAATAAACACTTCCATAGGAAATATAGTCATGAGTTTACACACCTCTACCTCGACTTTGAAACAACCTTTCACCTAAGGTTTAACACATGGTTGAATTATTTGATTGTTTTTCTAACTTTTTCTCAAGGATTTAGGATTTAAAATGTATAACTTTCTATAGTTAGTAAATGACTAAGGTCATGGAAACATATTCTTGACAATGAACATTTGTATTGCATACTTGCAATATCTCAAACCTTGGCTATTGCCACTTGTTCATAAGTTTTTGCATTCATTTTCAAGAGTGAAATACTCTCCTATTTTTATACACAATACTTTTAAAATTCTTTTACAAGTTATAGTATTTTCGAATAATGACACTGACTTGAGACACCTTGTCTATCTCATGAGTTATTTTCAACTCAAAACACAAGTAAAATAAAAATTATTTTCACTAATAACAAAATAACTTCTTCATAAATAATTGTGATTTCTCTATGTTTTCCTCTTCATTCTCCGTACCAAAACACATTTTATAATGCTTCAATAAATGTTCAATATATTGCCAAATTCTTTTGCAAGAATAAGCACATAAATACGATGTTTAAATATTTTAAAATTTGTATATTAATATAATTTCTTTCACTCAAAATATATCAATATAAGCTTCAAGTTTATCATACAAATTTATAAATATATTATAGAATATTCTTTTCATGCTCTCTATATATTTATCCATATATGTATATACATATGTATATCAATCTACTTATTTATATTCTTGAGAAAGTAGAATAATTTATTCAACTTACCATAGCAGGGTAGTAAAACTTTTCTCTGGTATCTTATACAATCCTAATAGAGAATTTTAATAATTTCATGCATATCTAATACTTTAGAAATAATCAATATATAAACTCATATTAACTATTCAAATCTGAAACTTCATCTGCAAAATACGAAAAAATAAAAGAGAGAACAAATTTTGTGTTCATGCATGTATTAATACTATACTTATGCACTTCCAAATGTTCAATGCACAACTACAGTTCACTATTGTTGGCCTTATCCAAGTAAGAAAAGCTTTCTTACACTCTAAAACTCTGCTCTTCCTTGTATATCTTCCACAATATAAACCTCAACTTAATAATATATTAAATTCTGAAGACACAAGACCTCAAGAACTACCTGCATCAAACGTATATCTTAACCTTCTGCAATCACAAAGCTCTTCTCCTCCAAAAACTTATGACTGCTCCTCCTCTTTTTTGCCAACGTTGATGAGAATGAATGAAAAATAATAATCATCATGCTCTATAAAACCCTTCGACTTGTTCTTAATAACCACTTCTAATAATAGAAAAACTGAAACTTAATGGCATGCCCTCCATTATGCCCTCATCAATGGCATTGATATCACATTTAAAATGTAGGAATATAGCCTATGCTGGAGGCTTTTTGTCTCTACGTGAAGTTTATACAGTTTGATTTTATTTAATTCCCATTACATGCTTTGCATGGTATGCTAACTGCTAGTTAACAGTCGTGGCCTCCCTTAATGCTAACTGATGTTTTTTCAAGTTTCTTTGTTGATCAATAGCTTTTTATTTTGTTCTAAATCTATGATTTGTTCTAATGTGTTATTATATATTGAATTATAAGAAAACAAAGTTTCACTTGAGGTGGCTCATTTATAGGTGTTATTAGATCATTGGAATAATGGTCCTTGAGATTGGTCTCCTCATTAAGGATGTTACTATGGGAATAGCTATTTTATCCATGGCCCTTGTGAGGCTCACTATCCTTCTCCTGTGAGAAGGACTTATGCTCGATGGGGTTAGTCATGGCTACCTATTAGGCACTCTACCTATTTGCCACTTGTTGGTGGAGGAAATTTTGGCTTTCTTGACTCTAACAAATTTTCTCATTTGGCTCTTACTATTTCTTTTGCTTGAGTGGTCAACAAAGAATTTCAAGAGAAATTTCTAATAATGACAATGATGGACGGGACTCTTGCTCTAGCCACTTAGCAACTTATTTTATGCTTTATGCTATCTTGCTTCAAGTTGATGTCCTATTAATTTTTTCACTCATCTTTTTTTGTTAATATGTGAAACACTATTTTATAAATGTTAATATAGATATTATTTATTGAAAAAATAATGTTTAAAAGGTAAAGAAATTTGGTTTCTTTCCATTGTCAATTTGACACATTAATCTAATCTATAAGACCACCTTAATTAAAATTGGGAAGAAGATTATTTTTCCATTTACTTCATATACAATCCTAAAACTTATACATATCATACCCCTTTTTAAAATCAAAATCATATCTCCAAATTACCCTTTACACCTCTAATGCATAATCATTTATTTATCTATTAAATTGTAGGTGTTAATTAAAACCTAATTTAAGAATATATACTACTTTTCAAGCCAACATACCTCCATTAATTTGATCAAAAGAAATTGTTATAGTTGTCAAAAAAAATCATAATGAACAATAAGACTCATCTCAAAAATTAATGATTTATTAAGCTCAAAACTTTCGTGCCTATTTATGTTGAATATAGTGAATGTTATGAATTTATTCTAATTTTAAAATAAAATTTGAACATTATTAAAAAATAAATACCTTTAACTTTTTTCAAATAATCTAATAAACATTGTATAATAAAATATTTTCAACATTTTACACCCATTCAATTAATTTATCTTAATATAATTATAATTACCCTTTTAAATTTAAAAAAAAAATATACATATATACACTCTCATCCATTTATATTTACTTACACTCTTATCGTTTCTTATATACCCTATCTTATCTATTTACATTTACTTACACTTCTCTCCTTTCTTATATATACTCTCTTACTCTTATCCTTTCTTGTCATAACCTCTCCATGTGCAACCAATAAATATGCATTTTTGTATTGTTCTGCAGCTTACCAAAGCATATAGGATAGCAATTTTGTATTGTTCTAGAAGATTACCACATAAATCCGGTCTCCTGCAAGAGTTCTAAGACATGAATGATAATAATAATTTCATTGCCCTGTTGTCTTATCTCTCTTACAAAAAAATCTCCTCCACTGGAACAGCATCTCGATCTGACCAAGAAGCGACAAAATTGTTATTTCCTGATGTTCTAGAAATATTCTGCAGAACCAAGCCAAGATGTTTCTGGGAGTACCCTTAATGCCAAGAAAGCATAAGGTCATAATTCATGCAGATTGTTTCTACAAGTATGAACTTCAAGACAAGAAAATAGATCGTTACAATTCAATTAGGCTTCCTCTCTATAAAAATCACAACTACAAAGACAGTACCCACATAAAACTATATATTCTCTCAAATAATTTGGACAGTGGTTAGTAATCTCATTGAGTAATGGAGAGAACACTAAGTTCCAGTAATAGTAATCCTTTGTACGAGAAGTGCATTCACAAGTTCTATGTCTATAGAGCTTATGTATGCCTTCACCTGCTGCTTTTGCTGAGTTTCTTGACTTGTCGTTTATTGTATTCTCTGGATGAATGGTGTGGAGTATTAGGGATCATTTCTTTTTGCTGCGAGCTTTGGTTTTCTTTGCAATTTGTTCTTTATCACAACTTGATATGGCTGTCGATTGAATATAAAGCATACCCAGAGAGGCTTGCACGCAGGTGAACGAAAAAGAATAACCACCCATGTATAGTATGAGTAATATAAGATTTGTATTCATTTAAAACTGAAGTTTATGAATTGATTTTTATTATTTATTATTATCTGTGTTGCAGGTATGGTGGAGAATCTGCTTCTAGGCTTCTCCCTGTGGATATAATTATCACTACAACCGACCCTTATAAGGAGCCTGCTATAATAACTGCCAATACTGTTCTTTCAGTGCTTGCATTGGATTACCCAGTAGAAAAAAATGCATGTTATGTATCAGATGATGGTGGGTCTCCTATTACTTTCTACTCTCTGGTAGAAACCTTGAAATTTGCCAAAAAAAAATGGGTGCCCTTCTGCAGGAGTTTCAATATTGAGTTGAGGATTCCATTAATGTATTTCTCCAATATACCCGAGTCATCAGATCCAAAATTTCTCCAACAATGGCAGTGCATGAAGGTATTATAATACCTATTCAAATTTCACTAGACCTAAAACTGTAAGATACGGCGATTTTTCACATCTTTTAGGCCAAATTTGATGTAAACCCACTAAAAATCTAATTAATTTGAAGATTATTTTTATGGGTGTTAAGTTAAATTCAAATAAATTTCCTTTGTTGTGTTTTACTGTCTTGCTTTATGATTTCAAGTACTAGATTAAATCTGCAAGTGAAGGATCATTTATGTAAGCAGCTCTTAAAATAGTTAGCATTTTTTTTTTGCAGGATGAATATGAAAGTATGAAGAGAAGGATTGCTGATGCATTGGAGACAGGACATGTTACATTGGAATCTGTTTCTGAAAATGGTGTTAATGATTTTATGTACAAAAGCTCAGATGTTAAAAACCATTCAAGTATAGTGAAGGTGATTACAAATTATTAGAAACACAACCAAAAAACGAAACTTTTTTGGAATACTACTTATTTTTATTCTAATTTCTATGACTTCTAACGAATTGTCTTATATTTAATACAGATTGTATTCTAACTTTAAATATGTTTTATTTATATGCACAGGTTATCCATGAAAACAATGTAGGCCAAGCAAAGGAAGGTCTCGTTCTGCCACACTTAATATATGTTGCAAGAGAAAAAAGACCTAAGTTTAATCATCATTATAAAGCTGGAGCAATGAATGTTATGGTACTAATTCTATTTCACTTATTTTTTATTTTTCTGTAGGGATGTTTTCTTAGAGTTTTAAAGTCTTTTTATTCTGTAAATATAATAGGGAAGAAAAGTTTTTCGAAATATGTTTTTCAGTTTTAACTCTAGATTAAGGATGTAAGAATTGATAGGTTTGACTATAGTATTGTTTAGTTTCTTTGTGTCTTCGTTTGTTTCTTGCAGTGTTTCTGTAATTGTGCTGTTGTCCTACACTTGAGTGTCCTTGTTTTACTTTATTTATGATTTTTGCTATTTTCAAAAAGTTAGTGCCTCTTGCATATTGAAATATGGGTTAGTCTCATATATTTCAAACGGTTTGTAGATCCAAAAAAATAGATTTAGAAAACATGGACTATAAAAAAATTCGACTTTCATCAATAATTTATAAAGACTGAGGCCCAGTCAAAAACTTCTTTTTACTTAAATAAAAACAAGAAAAACATTAATTTCCTTTTTTAACGATAAAAATATTGATTGAAAGCCTGTAGGTAGTAAGCATATTCTGTTTCAGTGTCCATTTGATATGTAGTACTTATTTGTCTTGCATATAGGTAATGGTAATGCAAACAAATGCATTCTGAATTTATCGTCATTATATAATGTTGGTGGTGGTGGATTTTCAGGCAAGAGTATCGGGACTGATTACCAACGCTCCTTTCATTTTCAATTTGGATTGTGATATGCATTTCTGCAACCCAAAAGTTATACAACATGCCATGTGCTTTTATTTGGACTGTCCTTCCGAAAGAGATTGTGCGTTTGTTCAATTTCCGCAGTTGTTTTATGGAACTCTTAAGGATGACCCATTTGGAAATCAGTTAAAATCCATGTTCAATGTAAGTGAATTTAAATATTGTAATCTGTCTAGTTAGGAAAATTGCTCTATAGTGTTACCCTTAACTAACAAGGGGTCAGAATTTCTTGGAAATATCTGTAGACCTTGTTCAAAGGAATGAATGGAATCCAAGGCCCCTTTTATGGAGGAACATGCTGCTTCCATAGAAGAAAAGGTTATACTGAGTCCCACCACGAACATCACCTGCAGATCGACAATACAGTAAAGAAAAGTGTGTTAGTATCAAGGAAAAGGGTAAGGAAACAACGAAGCAATGCCAAAAAGATGATATTTTTATCGCATGAAATGGTGATTTGAACCTTTTGCTAAAGCTCCTTTATAACGTTTGTAGAATTTATTTCATCACTTGGACTCTGGACTGATCTCCCACTTATCTTTAGGAAAAACTAAGTTTGGAAAGTTATTCATTCTAAAATATGCGCTCTTTTGTTTTTTTGCAGAGTTTCAAGATGAAGATATAAGAAGTGCATTTGGAGTATCTTCTGCTCTTGTAGCATCTGCTCAGGCCATTATGAGAGACGATGGATGCCAAAATAAGTCATATCCTTCGCTGGCTATAGAGGAGGCCTTGAAGGTTGCTAGTTGTAGCTATGAAGCTAACACTGCTTGGGGAAAAGAGGTAAAGCTTGCTTTCTATTTGAAGAAATAGATAAGGAATGCAAACAATAAACAGTAATGATCTGTAGATTAAACACAATATAAATATATAAAGTTTTAATTTACAGAGGTAATATATTTATTATATAAAAAATTACAAAATAGTACAATGAAAACTAAATGCAATCTATTGACTAACTCATTTAATCTTTCAAGCTCTTTATAAATGATTTTTTTTCCTATAAATATGTTCCCCAAAACTTCTATATTTCATCTTTTCAATTTTTCCTTTATCAGCTTATGTGATAATGTATACATCACTAAGTTATGCATTACAACCTTCCTACGGGTACACACTATATAGGTATAAATTACCTCTCTCTATATACCACCTTATATTCCTTGTGATAATAACACCCACACGATCAAGCTAGAAAAATAGATGAGTAATGCAAACAGTTCAAAAAGACAATATAAATATGAAGTTTTAATTTTTATAAATTATAAAAATGAAATATATTTATTATATAAAAAATTACAAAAATCTGAAAAACTACATACAATCTGTTGATTGTGAATCATCATTCTTATCCATTTATCCCTAGACAATATACATACAGGTGGGATGGATGTATGGATCCTCTGTTGAGGATGTTATGACAGGGCTGAAAATTCACAGCTTAGGTTGGCATTCTATATTTTACGCCCCTGAGAAGCCTGCCTTCATGGGATGTGCGCCAGGGAACGGTCCAGACAGTCTTGTGCAGTACAAGAGATGGGCCACACGATTGCTAGAAATATTCATAAGCAGATTATGCCCTTTCTTAGATAAGAATAGACAACTGACACTTCGCCAGAGGATGTTTTATGCTCATCTTACCCTCTCTCCAATCACCTCAATGGCAGCATTGGGTTATGTGCTATTGCCCGCCTTCAGTCTGCTAAGTGGCAAATCATTCCTTCCCAAGGTAAGCTCCTGGTCATAGTTCTCAGATGAAATTAGGTTTCTTTTATTCTACTAGTGCCTTGTACTGTCCTATCTCATTGAACTACTTTGGTTATTTCCGGACATTGCTGTTAATTTCTTTCCCTCTATGTAATGGATGTAAATTATTGTTTCTGCAGATTGAGGACCCCGCATTTCTGGTTGCAGCTGCTTTATTCCTTTCAATGTATGGAAATGAGCTTTATGTATATGTTGTGTGTGGTTGTTCTGTAAGAGAATGGTGGAATACTCAGAGGATGGCGTTGATAGCGATATTATCTTCACGGTTGTTTGCATTATTTGATATTGTGATGAAGTTAATAGGATTATCTGAAACAGGTTTTGTTGTAACCCCAAAAGGTGGTGAGAATGAGGAGGGTAATGAGGTTGATTTCACCTTTAATTCTTCTCCTTTGTTCATTCCACCAACTGCAGTTTTATTGATAAACTTAGCAGCTTTAGCTAAGGGCACTTTGCAAATTGTGGGTGAGCAATGGGAATTTAAAGACAAGCAATTTGCAGAGTATTTTTGCAGCGCTTGGGTGGTGATTAATCTGTGGCCGTTCTTGAAAGGACTGGTCAAAAGGGGTAAGCGTGGACTTCCATGGAGTGTGGTCATGAAGGCTAGTGCTTTGGCTGTATTTCTGAGCAGAACATGGCTTCATTAAGTAATTATTTTGTAGGGTGACTTTCTGGGAAGTAGTAGTGTTTCCCCTGAACATCCCTGGGATGCACTAAGTGTTACATGGGCTCTTATGTTCGCCAACCACTACTCAAATTGACGCAAAACAAGCCAATCAATTTCAATAATCATGTCACATAAATGGCTCGTAAACATTCTTGTCTCTTAATTATTATTACTTTAATTATTTAAACTATGCAATCTCAACCACTCATATTTAATTTTGTATTGTTCATCCTCAAACATGTAATGCATAAAGATGAATAATATCTATAACAGGAAGCCACTTCTTCATTTAATGGAGATACCATTTTTAAAAAGACAAAACTACCCTTTCCTGCCTTCAATCTATTCTACAACATACCTTTATCTTGTCAGCATTATAATTACTTGCTGTTCATACCTCTGCAAGAATTGGTAGATGTAAACAACATTTCCAATTTGTAGAAAATATATAGCATCATAGTTCAATCAAAAAAATATTGTGTGAAGCGTAAATAGTTCAATGAATAGAAAGGAATAATATATTTATTATAGTATTTTTTTTTATCTTTTTTATTTTTTTTTCATTTCATATCATATTATCAATAGCATATATAAATCTTATTAATATTCAAATTCCTCAATTTATTTGTAAGAATTATGATTATTGATCAATCACAATGAAGGTTTTGTTCAATTCTCAAGAAATATGGGAGCTTGTAGAGAATGAGTTCTCTGGAGCTATAGATGTTGTAGCATTTAATGCATTATCTTAGGTAAGGAATGATTTTCTCAGGCATAAGAGAAGAAAGGACTCTAAGGCTCTCTTCTACATTTTAGGCAATGCAAGAACCTTTCTTTCCAAGGGTTGCAAAAACTTAAATACAAATAAATATAAACAAAATTCATACAACATAATAATTTACATGGGGAAAATCTTTTTAGGAGAAAAAACCACACTCTAAAAGTCATTCAATATATTATTCAAAATTCTTCAAGATTACAATATACTTGTCGAACAAGATTTCTCACAAGAGTATCACAAACCAGAGATCTAGAGGCAACTCAATGGCTATAAGACTCTTTCAATGAACCTCCATCACATGCATCTAATATATGGGAGATACAATACATGAAAACATCAAATGGTATTACAAAACCATGAGCTAAAACTACCTAAACAATGATGCCCATCCTTATCTCCAATAACAAATACCTATGGTGTGACAAAACAAACACCACTACATGTAACTCCCCATTTACAACTCATTTATGTGTCCTACACATTTTTTATATCTCCCATTTTAGGAGACCCAACTTTCAGAGGCCATAAATTATGTACCTTTAATTATAGATGGAAGATTTTATCTTGTAGAAGACAAAGAAATTTCTCACTTTGCTCTCTAGTTACATCTATAATTTTGTTCTCCGCTTTCGCCTTCTTTTTTAAATTATCCATAAAATAAACTCAATCAAGGAAATAAATCCCAATTAATAGGCAGATAATTAATTTTCTCATGCTTCAAAATTATATTAATTGCTCCTTAAATTTTGACACATACCATCTATCATTTATTTTTCACATGTGCTCTTTTCTTCTTGAATTTTGCTCCATCAAAAGTTTAAATGGTTTTCATAACTAGGATGACTTCTGACGTAGTTCTCAAAACCACCTATTTCTATGAAAGAATATTTGGTTTCTTAACTACTTCAAAAAAATTACTATTTCACTCACAACAGGCACTTTTCAAAATTGGAATTGGTTATAAGAACCTTGGTGGAAGCTGAAAAAGTTTGTAGAACCTCATTGACTTCCAAAATAGTTTTAAGAATTAGTTCAAACATCGATACAATTTTCATTCCTTTTGATATCCTAGCAATTCGTACAACTTGGTTCCATCCTTTCTCCTTTAAAATATTTGAAATGCCTTTAACCAATGAACCTTTTCGAAGCTACACTTGGTTCTAAAAACCTTGCTAGCTCCTGACAAGGTTTTGAGAACCTCTTCGGATGTTGATGCATTGATGCCAAAAGTATGAACACAAGAGAAAATATATCGAAAGCCTTGTAGATGCAATACAAATAGTTCTTTCACTTGGGACTAAGGTTTCAAAAACTTATTCGGCTCTCGACATGGTTTGACTAACCTCTTTGGGAGCCAATGAGGTTTTATGAAATTTGGTACGAACCAAAAAAATCCTTTTAACACTTCAAGGATGATTTATGGACGGGGACTTAAAGTAGATAATAAAAATGACGACACCCAAATAATTTCTTTGATAATTAAGACATAAAAATCAAAGCAACATCATGTTTAATTTTTCATTTCATCTAGCTTAGAGTATCCTTATTGGTGCCATAAAGTTTGTTTCAATATAGAGTTTTAGATTTCAAGTTTTTTGCATGGCATTCGCACAAAGAGGGGAATACAAAGAAGATACAACATCAACCTATCTTATTCAAGTGGGCGTGTTTGGATTGTAATCCCACCAATATACCTCAAGATATGCAATAAGTAACTTCTTAGGGATAATTTTTTACATGTATGCATCATGAGTTAAAACTGGCCAATAGTTGTTTATAAAAGGTTTTAAATAGGCTTAACTAAGGGATTCCTTGATATACTTAATTATATGTGAGGATCAAATATATGAAAGGATATTGTTATCTAAGGTATGTGAAGATGAGCTAACAAACCTTCTCAGTTTACTCCATTCCCTTTCACTAGAGCTTCACCAAAAAATAACAATTTCAACTTAAATGAGTGTTGTCTAATGCTTGAGTATTGGTGGATGAAACCATCTTACATCATAGTGGACTTAAAAAATGTAATTACTTAGCTAATAATAAAAATGTCAACCTTGGATTTGAATACCCCATCAAAACACTAAGTTTATTTAAATATTGGTGATGCAATCCAAGTTGCTAGCACTTAATTCTTGAAGTGCAAGAGAACATGCATGAACTACCCTTAGGACATGCAAGTGAAAATAATAAATTTGATCCTCAAGATCACACTAAGGAATAAAAGGGGAGCATACATAGTTGAATCATAACACAAACAAACCAATGAGAAGGTTATTGTTTATCTTCAACATCACATTATAGCAGAAGAGGAGAACATACATAGCACAACCCATGTAAAAATAGTAAAAAAACTAATTTATTCATTAATTTTACACAATTAAGTTTGGTTTTAACTGAATTTGTGACATAAAATTACATGATAAATGATAGTATTTTGCAAGATTTAGGTCTTAGACAAAAGAACCTACACAAAATGAGTCAACAAACTAAAAGAATAGAGATATAAGCCCTACGAAAAGTTGTTAGAAAATCAAAATGAATCAAATCAAAATGATAAAGTTTTAGAATAGATATGTTATTGAATAGTCAAATACATAAAACCTAACTTTCAAACAATATAAAACTTAACTTTCGAAAAAACTAATTGATCTGATTATGATCACTTTCATCATTTTCTTTATAGAAATTATTTTTAATAGAATAGATATGTTATTGAATAGTCAAATACATAAAACCTAACTTTCAAAAGAACTAATTGATTATGACCACTTTCATCATTTTCTTTATAGAAAATAATTTTTAACTTTATATATAAAGTTCTTGCTTCGAGAGGACTGGATTTTTAAGATCAAACATAAAAGAACCAAATAATTGTCGTACATGAGTCAGTATATACAAAGTAGAAAGTATCTTCTCGTTTTTCCAAATAAAAAAGGAAAGTGACAGTAAGCAGGACAAATTAGTTCCCTGTAAGTCAAACTCTTTGTCGCCAAGCTCCTCCACATATATGGCATCTCAATTAGTATACGTTCGTAGATAGTTAGAACCATAAGGAACATACAAATAACTATAGTCTCTTGTTTTTGGGACTATGTTGTTGCTGTTTCGTAACAGCTTTGTTTTTAATCTTGTGATGTAATTTTATTGTCTCTTGTTTTTGGGATTATGTTGTTGCTGTTTTGTAACAACTTTGTTGCTAATCTTCTGATATAATTTTAATAATTTTTTTTCAATTAAAAAAACCTATTGTGATCTAATATTACTATTAATTACACTTCCATAGACATTTGATAACAATCAGAATTCACACGTCATTGTTTTTAAGTCTTGTCAAAACAATCCAAGGACCACAAGATTATGAGGCAGAGATCCCTATATAGAACCAGACTGAATTGGGTAGAGTGCAATCTAGTAGTTGTATATGCGTCTAGATCTTCTAATCAATGGAGACGAATTCCTGCAGTTCTGGTCCTTTGTATGAGAAAACCATATGCAAATCAAATCTTTATAGAGCTTATGTTGGCCTTCACTTGCTTCTTTTACTATGTTTCCTATCCCATCGTTTACTGCATCCTTTTCATGAATCTTTTGGGCTTTGGATAGTAGCTTTTACATGTGAGCTTTGGTTTGCTTTCACGTGGATGCTCTATCACAACATGACATGGAAGTTTGTTGAGTATAAAACATACCCAGAGAGACTTGCAGAAAGGTAGAAAGACATATTCTCTATTTGCATATTTGTTTTTATCATAGAGTAAAGATTTTATGTTTGTTTCTCTTTGAAACACTGCATAAACTTAGATGTTATTTTTTCAAACTTGTAGATATAGTGGAGATTTTGTTTCCAAGCTGAAGGATCGGAGGGAGATATCAAACATAATAAACAAGTAGGGAAGCATAACAAAGACATAACAAAGAAACTATATGCAGAAAACAGCTAACACAAGATACAGAGAAACTGAGATAAACGTATACTACAGCATACAACTCATATGTTATTGAACTACATTGCTAATACAAAATACAGAAGTATCTAAGTTGATTAAATCTGCATATTTTTCTATTACAAATGCCTCAGCAATTTATAGAGGTCTTAAAGCAATGGAGAAGATAAGATGATCAACGTGGAGGGAGAAGTAGATGGATAACCCTGAAAGATTATTAATTGTGAAAAATATTAGGAAATTATATCTTATCAACGTAGTAAAGGCTGAAGCAGTGAAGTCAAGCAGACTTAATGACAGTCGGTGGAGGAGATCAGATTGTGTTGGTGGTCAAACCTTATTAGGGAGAAATTACTTCCAACACTCCCCTTTAATTTCAACTACTGATTGCTTCAGCATCAATAACACCTAATCTTTGTCGCAGATACTCAAAATTTTCTTTTGGTAATGTTTTAGTAAAAATGTGTGTTAATTGATCTTCAGATCTTCATCTTCAACTCAATTATTTCCAACTGTTGAGACAGTCCTTCAAACTTTGATCTTCAAAATTTCAAACTGGAAGTCTTCCGCTATCTATAGCTTTCTATTTTCTTAATGTCTTACAAGACAATATTAGTCACATTTCTCAAACCTTTAAAGATCTCCTGATTTCTATCATTCTTCACATACGAACACTTATACTTGAATAACTTTGTCAACATACTTGTAATCTTTCTCCAATTTGATCCATAGCTCCATCCACAATCCATCTGCATAGATTCTTTCATATTTTCATTTTTCTGATCTCTATTCCAACACGTCTTTTCAGAATGGTTTTTCAAATCACAGATGCTACGCAGATGTAGATCCCAGCACATGTCTTTCTTATGTCCTTCCCTATTACAATGGGAACACTGCATATACTGCATTCTTTGAATTGATTTATTTGTACCTGTCACACTTGTGACATCACTTTCTTTACCCGTTTCATATCCAAGACCCACAAACTTTGGCCTCATTATTGCCTCAATGGGCTCTCTAATTTTTTGCCCATTCTTGCCCAAACCTTTTCCTTTGTATCCCATATTCTTCATTATTTTCAAGCCAACATTATTTTCAAAACAACTAGCCATATTTGCACATTGAAACACATTATCATTTTCATCCTTACATTTTTTATCAGAAATAGCTACAGCTAAATCACAACTACCAACTAATTGATCAAATGGACAACATAGATCTTCTGTGCTACTTGAGACGTCACAAACTGATGCCTTCGATTTCAAACATTCATTTTCCTTTTGGCAGACTAGTAACATCTGATCAAACTGACTATTTTGTTCATTCAATCTCATTATCTCATCATTTTGTAAAGCATTTTCTTTTTCTAACAACTTTACTTTTCTCTCCAAATTTTCGTTCTTCTTTTTAATTTCATCAAACAATTTTAATCTCTTCTAGCTCTTCATTCTTTTCTTTAACATTTTCCAATTCTTCTTCTAAATGATCTTTTTCACAAAAATAGTCATATCTTTTCTTTCCTAACTCTCTTAAATCTGCTATCAACTTTGATCCCACCAGACTTTGTGAGTGTGCCTCTCTACCATCCTCCTTTTCGTCTACTATCATTTATTAAATAAAATTAAATAGGATATTTTGATATAAGAAAAAAAATGTGTCAGTTGGCATGTGGTTCAGAGAATGAATCTTGGAAACCTCACAAGATCGTTTTATCGACTGTTTCAAACAAATTGGACGTGTTTCTGTTTAAGCGGACTTGGGTTCTTCCGGTCACGGTCCGGAACAGGCTGGGTTCGGCCTTGGTTTCCATGTAGATTCGTCCTAGGTGAACCAGGACCGTCCCGCACTATATTCGGATCTGAACCCATTATCAGAGTTTGTTTTCATTAAAATTCCCAACTATATTTAATCAAGAACATGTCTCTTCACTTTAGGATACGGTGTGGTTTAGTCAATAACATGTCTGTTCCTGTTGCTTAAGCAGAGGTTCCTGAATTTGCATCCTCTTGCTCTTATGATGCTTTGAGCAAAGTGTTTGGAGAATCCCATGCCCTAGTTGAAGCAGCTCAGGCTATTGTAACCGGCATTCCATGTAATAACCATACTCTTCCTTCGCTGGTTACAAAGGAGGCTTTAAAGATTGCTAGTTGCAGCTACGAAACCAAAACTGCCTGGGGCGAAGTGGTAGGTACATTACCTTTTTTTCTTAAGTTGGTTTCCATTGAATAAATGTGATCACCTTATATAGATTGGGTATTTATTGCAAACTGCACAAATATTCTAGACATGCTAATTTACTTTCACTAGTTGGTTGCAGGTGGGATGGATGTATGGATCTACAGTTGAGGATGTTATGACCGGACTAAAAATTCATAGTCTAGGTTGGCATTCTATTAGTTTCCAGCCAGAGAAACCAGTTTTCATGGGATGTGCACCAAGCACTGGTCCAGATACTCTTGTTCAGCAGAAGAGATGGGCTACAGGACTGGTAGAGATATTTGTAAGCAGACTCTGTCCTTTCATAGGAATAAAAGAAGTATTACTTAAACAGTAGTTACTAAGGCAGAGGATGGTTTATGCTTATTTCTGCCTATGGGCAATTTGGTCGGTACCGGTAATCTGCTATGCCTTACTTCCTGCTATGTGTCTACTACATGACAAATCATTCCTGCCCAAGGTAAGTTAATTACATACACATATTAGTTGATCTGCCCAAATTAAAACATAATATTAACTTTTTAGTCACTGGTGTCAATACGACATATGGGTATGAAGATGGGTTCTGTTTAAAAAACACATTTTAAGTTTTGATATATTTAGGTGATTCATCTTAAATCACATTAATAAATGAGTTCTATTACAAAAACTAGCATGATTTCAGATGATCTGTCTAAACACACCAAAACTTAAAGTGTGCTATTTAAGTTAGACCGTGAAAATGGGCTCATTTTTATTGAGAATTTTTTATAGCATAATTTATAGGGATGGATGCATTTTAACATTAACTGAAATTGCTAATGCAGATTTCAGAGGTTTCTTTTCCAATTGCACTTGTACTCTTCCTTTAAGTCTATGGATATTAGCTTGTGCAATACATTCTTTATGGGTGTTCTGTCAGAGAGTGGTGGAATAACCAATTCATGTGGTTCATTGTGTCCACATCTTCATGGTTCCTTGCATTGTTTGATGTTGCAGTAAAGTTGTTGGGATTGTCTGAAACAATTTTTGTTGCGACTCCGAAGGGGTCAGAGGAAGAAGAGCATGGTGATGAGGGCGAGTTTACATTTGATTCTTCTGCATTGTTCATTCTACCCACTACAATATTATTCTTAAACTTAGCAGGTCTTACTTGGAGCACTGTTTCACTTGTGGGTAGTGGAGATAAGATCAAAGAGACGCTGTTTGCAGAGTATTTGTGCAGTATTTGGGTAGTGATAAATCTCTGGCCGTTTGTGAAAGGATTAGTTAGAAAGGGCAAGAGAGGCATTCCTTGGAGTGTAATCATAAAATCTGGTGCTTTGGCTATTTTCATATACACTACACTGGCTTAATTCAGTGGTGGTTATTTTTCAGTTTGCAAATCTCATTGATATAGATGTTAAGAAATTGCTATGATTAGTCTTCCATTAGAGAAATAAGCAATGAGGAATTAGATATATTCTTCTATTACAGAATGTTTTCTCTTTCAGCCTTTCTAGTGAAGAGCTACTTCTTCCCAGAGACATTCTATCTCTTATATTTTGTAGCGTTTCTCAATATGTATTTAATGGCCCACTGTATTCTTCTTACAGGAATAATTAGAAAACGATAAACTTAAATTCTTAGAAATTCAGTTCAAACTACGAAGAACTTTTCTTTCATTTCTTTACCCTTTTTTTTGGTATCAGTTTGCAATATACATGGGATATCTAATATTTTTATTTTTATTTATTTGTATTTTTGTAAAAAAATAAAATATAGTAATTATGAAATTTTAGAAAGTTATATAAAGATTTCTAAATATTAATACAATTGTTATGAAAGTTCAAAGAGTAAAAGTTTAAGGAGGTTTTTTACAAGCCTATCATCTTTAGGAACCAATATCATAAAATTAATATAAAATAAATCAGCTTAATCAAACCAAATCATTTTGTAGATGTTTAAAAAATTGTGAGGATTGAGTAGAAGATAGAGATGTCCAATCTATAATCTTCCAAGAATTATCGACATCAGAGATCTATTTGGTCAAATAGTTTACAATATCATTACATTCTTTAGGTATACAAACAAACGAGAGACTAATTTTTTTGTGAAAGGCGAAGATTCTTATCAACATAGGATGCCAACCTCCAAGAAGACTTTGGAGATCCTTCTATTATTCAGAAGGATGGTGAAAATCATTGAATCCATCTCACAAACTTTCTACATAGCCATAATGATTTTCCAAGCCTCCATAGTACTAATTTCTACAATAGAATAAAAATAAAGAACCAATACAACTTTATCATGTCTAACTCCACCCTTCCTTGTAACACCTAGGTTACCACAAGAATAATTGATGTTAATTTTGAAACCACCCAAAGGAGGAGACCATTTACCTATTCTATTAACCTAATTAGAAGATTTGGTCCTAGAGTCAGAAGGAATAGATCCAATTAAACAACTCAAATTAAGTTGCCACAAAATCCAAATATTAGATGGACTAGAGACTTCATCCGTAGAACACTTAGTCAATAAAGTTTCTTTTAATGAGATCAAAATATTTTGCCAAACATGTTGAATAAGACTCTAATGACCTTGGAAGATTTGATGATTTTTTTCAACTATATTCTCTAAAAAATAATTACAAGAAAAATATCCTAGGACATGAAAAGAATATAAGAAAAAATATGAGGACAACCCAAATCAGCCCAAATCTTAGAAAGAGAAGTAGAATGAACAACAAGATGGTTCCATATGTGTCATCATTGCCTTTAAAGACCCTCACAAAAGGAACACTAAAAGAAGAGATAAGTGACACAAGACTCTTGGAATGACCTTGAAAACCTCTCTTATGTTGGCCTGAGTAAGACACTTTTTTGGAAAAGTAACTAAAGAAAGAAATTAAATTTTATCCAACAAAAATCATTTTGAATCTTTTTGATGGTTTAAGATCTAATACTTGTGAGAAACCAAATAAAATCCTTGAGGATCATATCTCCAAGAAAGACTATTAGGTCCATCCAAGAAACAAGGTCTCTCAAGTAGAGTGGAAAATAGGGTTGTTTGGGCTCCTAAATCTCCTCTCGGGAGCCAACAACTAGGATCTTTCCAAGAATAAATGAAAGATTACTCCACCAAATGGAAAAATTTAAAATTAGAGACTTTAGACCAACCAACATACAAAAAGACTTTACTCAAAGAAATCAAATGGGGAGAAGAAGTAAGAATCGAGAGATAGGAACCCACAAATCCAACGGGTATGTGCAAGATCATCATGGAAAAAATAGGCCCTTAAGTGGCAATGAAAATTCAGAAAAATCAAAGTTAGGCAACTTGACGTAAAAATTTGAATAAGTTATCTTTATTATTTCAAAAATATGTAAGAATAGAATCTGTAGAAAATTGAATGTAGTTTCTAAACTACTAGATATATATATATATATATTTTTAAAATCTATTTGGTGAAAATTTGAAATTTTAATGCAATAGTACTTAAATTTCAGGGAAAAATAAGAAGTAGGTGTCTGTCTGACCACCCTAACCACAATAAAATGATAATATTTTTTAATAATATTTTAGATATAAGTAGAGGACTCATGTCTCGATGTGATGCATATTTTTTTGTATTTTTTTCCAAGTAAATAATTAATTATGAATTTTTTATTACAACTTTTTAAAAATATAAAAACTCGTATGTCTGACCACCCTAACTTGGTCAAAACTTCATGAAATTCATTTTTTTTTTTAATCCTATAGTATGCGAAGCATAGAATGTGATGCATGTTTTGGATTAAAAAAATGTGATACGGTTTGAAAGATATAGATGTTTTTCAATCAGCCTATCAATCAGGACTTTAGTCGTAATTCAAATAGAAAATGAATAATAATTATTTATTAAATTCAAAGTAAAACATAATTTATATTGGTAGAAAGCTGAGAATCTCCTTTAAAAACTATTTTTGTTTTCATCAATTTAGGGTAAAAAAAAATTCAACCACATGGACGAAGTCTAGAAAAGCAAGGTAAGCTAATAAACACATTTTTTGTGTTGACTTCTTAGGATTGGCATGTCCTAGCCAAATTTTGAAGCAAACCCGAGGCTAATCCCTAGATAGTAGGTTTTGTGTCAGACATATCAGATATCCAATTCAAATTGGATATCCTATTATTTTTATATATAATTTAAAAAAATCTAATATAGTTTTTAATATATTATTTAAAAAATTGCAATTTTCAAATCAGATATCCGATTTGAATCAGATATCCAATTTGAATTAGATATCTGATTTATTTTATATATAATTTTAAAAAATCTAATATAGTTTTTAATATATGATTTAAAAAATTGCAATAAATAATTTATAGTTTATTTTAATATATCTAGTTGAGAATATACAATATAGTTTATAATTCAATATATAATTTATAATTTATGATAATCTCTTACGAAATTATGTATAATATATAATATATTTTACTATTATGTATAATATTTAAATATTATTTATATATTCTAGTTAATGTATAAATATTTATATATATATATATATATATATATATATTAAGTTAATATATAAAATATTATATAACTAATTAATATTACTAATTTATTAAATATTTAAATATTCTCTCTTTCCCTCTCTCTCTCTCCTCTTCCCCTCTTCCCCTCTCCCTCCCCCCCCCTCTCTCTCTCTCTCTCTCTCTCCTCCCCTCTCCCTTCCCCCTCCTAATTCTCTCTCCCCTCCTTCCCCTCTCCCTTCTACCTCCAAATTCTCTCTCTCTCTCTCTCCCCTTCCCCTCTCCCTCCCCCCTCTTTCTCTCTTTGTCTCTCTCTCTCTCCTAATTATATCTCTCTCTGTCTCTATCCCTCTCTCCCTCTCTCCCTCT
>VCHN02000014.1:133363403-133470740 GCA_007115665.2 Sequoiadendron giganteum | reverse complement strand
AATTCTCTCTCTCTCTCTCTACCCCTCTCCCTTCCCCCTCCTAATTCTCTCTTTCCCTCTCCCTCTCTCCCCTTCCCCTCTTCTCCTCTCTTTCCTCCTCCTAATTTTCTCTCTTTGTCTCTGTCTCTCTCCTTCTTCCCCTCTTACCCTCTCCCTTTCCCTCTTTCTTCCCCCTCTCCTCCTCTCCCCATGCTTCCCTCTCCCTTCCTCTCTCTCTCTCTCTCTCTCTCTCTCTCTCTCTCTCTCTCTCTCTTAGATTGTTTCCCTCTCTCTCTCTCTCTCTCTCTTAGGTGTTTCTCTCTCTCTCTCTCTCTCTCTCTCTCCCCCTTTCCCTCTCTCTCTCTATCTCTTGTCCACCCTACACCTCCTAATTACTCTTGGGTCTAGGTGTGCCACAAATTGGATATCTAATGTGTGGTACCAAAAATTTACCACCACAATACATTTTTAAATGTTTTCAAATATTGCCCAACCCCAAATCGGATATCCGAATTTTTTTACTTTTAAAAATCAGATATCCTATTCAAAACGGATATCCGATTTGTAAAACTTAGGTTTGGGCATTGCTATGGAGCAATGTACTAACACCCAACCCAAAAAAAGTCAACTCAAGATTTTTCGCGTTTTTTGGCGAGTGCAAAACACTACTTTTTTCATATTGCAACTTTTTGGCCCATCATGATCTTGCACATGCCCCAACAAAAAACTAACATTTTCAAATTAGTATTCACAATATAAAAAAATATCTAATTTACAAGTAAAGAATATTTCTTGAGAATATCCCAAATCATAGAGCCTTTCCCAATTAAAACCATTCCCAAAACCTCATCAATAATTATAACTTAGAGGTTTGGCCCAAGGTCAATCCTACTTTTTGAACCATCCCTAATAATATTTACCAATCAAGGATTGACTATTCAACTCAAAAAGCCAAAGACCAAGATCACCATTTTTTTTGCCTACAAATTTAGTCACAATTGATAAGACTATTTTTTATAGTCCAAATTTCTCACCTAGAGAAATTTCTTGAAAGAGAATCAAACTCTTTTAGATTTTTTTTTGGAGTAGAAAGCACTAAAAATCTATAAAGAAGAAGAGACTACAATAGTAATTTTAATAGGGTAAGGCACTTAGAAAAATTCGACCTTTGGTAGGTCTAGTGAGAAACTTGCATTATAAACCTATCAAGAATCTATTTCCACTAGAGATGGGTAGGATTATCAACTGAAAAATGAATACCAAGATAATCCAAGGGATGATATCCAATTCTAAACTGTAAAATAAGAACAATTTTCTACTAAAATTGATAGCCTCCTAGATTTTAGCAAGCCCCACTAAGCTAGTATTATCCAAAAATTGGAGTTGAGAAAGAGAATCATGATATTTAGCCACACTCCAAATTAGAATAGTTCCATTAATTCTTAGATGATTAATGTGCCTTTCTAGTTTGTTATCCACATGAATAAAAAGATAGGGAGAGAGGGGGTCACATTGTTGCAATCTTCTAGTAGTTAAAAAAGAAGAAGATGGGACTCCATTAAGAAGAATAGAAAAAAATCCACACATCATGATCCACTCAATCCACCTTGAAAAAAACCAAAATAAAATGTATTTTTCTTGAGAAAAGACTATCTAACCCTATCATAAGCCAAATATCAAGCTTGATAAAAGTGGCTTTCTTCTTCAAACAACCCATGAAGTGAGTGAATTTAGAAGAAATAATAATACTAGATGAGGGTCAATAAGCAATAATCTTGAGCTCCAACATATTGACACTGACTACCTATTGACATAAAAACCTTGACTGAAGTCCAAGGTTTAATATTCTATTTCACATAGTAAACCTTGTTGAGATGTAATTAAAAGGGATAACTTAGGTATATAATAAGTATAAACAAAATCTTAATAAATTAAATGCATTCATATAGTTAACCCATAAAATCATATATTAATATAATTTAATGGATTATACATGTCTTGTAATTAATTCATCATGCTTTGTACTTTTACTTATCATATTTCTTATTCTCACATATATTTATTTCAGATGATTCATTCTCTTATTGATCACTTTTCCCTTATTTATATAGCCTCTTAATGCCTCTTCATATCACCTTTCCAATATATCATTTCATAATAACACTTAACTATCTCATTCTCATGAATTTAACATTTCCTTTATGATAGTTTACACTTTAATAATTTATTTAGACATATTAGAGGTATTTTAGGGCTATTTAAGTGGTATATAATGGATATATGGGTCTACAAATAATTCAAATTTCATCTATTGTCACACACAACCTTCTATAGCTTGCCAACATTCTCCTTAGACTTGGAACATTGTCTTGTCTTCAAGGAAAATTGGCAAAATCACATGTAAAATTCAAGATTTAATCATGATCAAGACTTTCTTTTAATGGTTCTTCATCTGTGTGAGTGGAAATCAGTATTACAGGTCTCTTTATTTTTGTGACATTTTTCAATTTTATTTGTGTACTTTTCCTTATTTTTTTACTTATGGGGTTATATTCTATGAATGGTTGTATTTAGCTACCTATTCTACTTCCAAATTAAGGGAAGTATCTTCATCTTTACCTTGATCTTGTCTATGAATCTTAGTTGATACGGTGTTTTATTTGTAGGCATCTTTTGTTTTAATTTTATTTTCAATCGATGTAGCCTTTTTATTATAAGAATATTCTCATTTATCTTTATTTTTACAATAGAACTTAATGATTTAAATGGAATTCACCTTTTAGATAAATTCTTCTTTAATTTTGTTTCATCAATAGACCTTAGTTTCTATTTTCTTATCCTTCGATGTTTTATGTATTTATTAATAATGGATATTTATTCTTCTTGATTTCTTACTTTTACAGTGGTGGAATTTTATTCTACTGCTTCAGACTTTACTATTTATTCATGTACATTATGGATAGTCATGGGAAATAGTGTAACCATTTATTGTGGTTGTTCTCTTTATTTTTTTCCTTCACATTATTTTTCTCCTTTTGTACCTTTATTTCCAACTCTTTTTATGGTAGTTCCTTATGTGAAGTTCAATCCTCATAGTATTCAATAATATGTAGCTTCCTCTAAGATATTTTTATTCTTTGTTTAGGTTCCTCTATTGCTTTCCTTTTTTTACCATGTACTTTTATAGATTTTGAATTATAGTAATCCTTCTTGTTCTCCTTATTTTCTTCTTATTTGGATATATATTAGAGAGAATGTCACTCAAGAATGATTTATCTTTATGCATAAAGTTTGAAGGTTGCAAGAAATTATTCTATTGACTTCTCCCAGTCCCACATCTTTCCTTCTTATTATTTATTCAAATGCCAAGAATGAGAAGATGATACCAAAGTACAATAAAATAATTGGACCTATTGTTGTTGAGTCTTTACTCCCATTTTAGTCCAATAATGCTCACAAGTTTATTTATGTGTATTTAGCTTAAATTTTTGTTGTAAGTAGGTATTTTACCATAATATTTGTAATGCTTGATATATCTATATTATATCAAATCTTAAATTTCTCCATGAATAAATTCTTAACTTATGGGTATTCCACCACACTATAGCATCAAATATAAATGTATAATTTAAGGCTTCCATAAAAACTCTTCATCTCTAAATAAATTAGTCATTTCCTCTAGATACTCCTCAACATCATTAAGTCATCAAATTTAGGTCATCTATCAAGGTAAGGAAATGTATAAACATTCCTTTAACATCTTCAATACCAATAGTTTTCATAACTATTTCTTTACGTTTTTTTATGTAGTATCTCATTAGTGTTTGCAGTACCACTTTTTAAAAATTTCCCTCATATTTTTTACTTTTATCTCTCTTTCATGACCTCACAAATTATATTCTCAAGTAATTTCCTTTCTTCTCTTTGTAATGTTCCTTGAGTGGCACTAGGGATGCCAAGCAATCAAGGAGGATCATTTCCTCATGGGTTATATTGATGTGGGGATCACAACCTGTATGATGTGTTTTCTCTTAACTAATCTTAATTTACTATATTACTAATTTTCCCTTTATTTAAACTTTTTATCTCCCTCAATTTTGTTTCTCATTCTAATTTCATATCAAAACTCATATCTTTATTATATAAGGTGGTGCCTCTTCTAAGGGTTTTTCATTAGTTGCAACCCCTATGACACACTTATATCCTTCTCTTCAACACAATGTAAAATTGCATTTTCCTATTTAGTTGCATCCCCTTTGATGCACTCTAAATTTTCCTCTATACCTTTTTGAATTGTAGCCCTCCTAGGATGCGTTAAAGTCAATCTCTCCATTTTTCTCCATTCTTTTTTATATTATTCTCTATGTCTCATTATTTCTACTACTTTATTCATCTTGCATCTCTTATTCATTTTAATGCCCAAGCATTGTCCCTAATTTGTCTCAATATTCATTTCTTTTTGGATCTCTTTCCTTGTCTATGCTTCAATTTAGTGTCTTATATGTATGTAATAAGTATAAACCAAATTATAATAAATTATACATACACCCATAAAATCATATATATTAATATAATTTAACAACTTATACATGTCTTATAATCAATTCCTCATGCTTTGTACTCTCAATTATCATCTTCCTCATTCTCACATATATTTAATTCATATGTTTCATTATCTTATCTCCCACTTTTCCTTTCTTTATATAGCCTCTTAATGCCTATTCATAATGCCTTTCTATCACATCCTTTTATAATAGCACTAATTTCATTCTCATGAATTTTCTTTTTCCATTATGATAATTTATATTTTAATAGCTTCTTTAGACATCTTTGTAGAAGTCTTAGATGTCATTTCGATCTTATCTTATCTTTTGACATTTAATTTTCAAGTCCTAGGTCATTTAATATTAGTTGAGTTAGTTGTCACATGTTACAAGATTAAGACACATGCCATGATCTTGTTTAATCCTACCTCTCACCTTGCCTTTATAAGAAATGCCTTCGTACAATTTGTATCATATCATATCAAGAAATCTAAGGTTATCTTCTTTTTATAGGTGATTTTGGGGTGTGAGTTGATTTTCAACTCAAGAAAGGGCATTAATGTGGAAGTCACTATTTTTATTGTGTCCTTCATGAGGATCACTCTTAGGCTTCTCCTCTTTCTATGAGAAGGAATCATGCTTAATGGGGCTAGTCATGACTATCAAGTAGACACTCTACCTCTTTGCCACATATTGGTGGAGGAAATTATGGTTGGGCTAACTCCACTAAATTTCCTCATTTGTCTCTTTCTATTTCTTTTGCTTGAGTGATTAATGAAGGAATTCGGGAGAGAAATTTATAAGAATAAAAATGATGGATGTGACTCTTTCCATATCAAGCATCATTGATGTATAGGGAAAGTTGGATAACCCAGATCCCCGTCCTCCTACTACTTGTATTCTAATTGCTTAACAACTTATTTTATGATTTATGTTATCTTTCTTAGGGCTGATGTCCCATTGGTATTTTTTACTTTTTTCCATCCACCACACTATTTTATAAATGGTAATATAGACTATTTATTAAAAAATAGTTTTTAAAAGGTAAATAAATTTTATTTCTTACCATTATCAATTTGAGACAATAATATAATATATGAGACCTTCTTAATTAAAATTAGGAAGAAGATAATCTTTCCATTTATCTCATATATTTTCCTTAAACTTATACACACCACACCCGTTTTTTAAATCAAAATTATATCTCCAAATTATCCTCTCCACCTCTAATACCTAAATATATATTTATCTATTAAATTTTAGTTTTTAATCAAAACCTAGTTTAAGAATATATGTACTACTCCTTTTCAAGACAACGTACACTAATTTGACCAAAGGACATTGTCACATTTGTCAAATTATTTTCTCATAATGAACAATAAAAACTCATCTATAAAATAGTGTGTATTATAGATTAAAATAAAGTTTAAACATTGTTAAAAACAAACACCTTTAACTAATATGGATTGTATTATATAGAACGAAATAAGAAAATGCGAGCGAGAGCAGGAGCAGTTCGCATGCGAAGTGAAGTGGTCCATGGTTTCAAAGGCAGAAGGGAGGAAAAGAAGGCGCGGTGAAATGGAATGACAATGGAGATCTGAGGCCAAGGCCGGTGGGAATGAGATGTTGAAGCAAAAATCCCCCTAAAAGAAATTAGGAACTAGGCGACCCATGAAAAATGGAAGAAGCGAAGTGGCTGGGAGAAAGTGGGGGAGGATAGCAGAGTTTCAAAAGAAAGAAATTGGTGAAGGGTGATCCCACAATAGTGGTTTACAATTTTTGGCCAAACTTGACATTGAAATTATTATTATTAACTAAATCTTCACATTCGGGCACGGGTGCTACCACAATAATGGGTTACACTTTTTGGGACATCTTGATTTTTGCTGAAATCACATATTTTTAAAAAATATAATGATTTAAGCCTTAAAAAGGTTCCATTTTAAGGTTTTTAATTGAAGAGGGTTTGATCAAACCCACTTATATCAAACCCCCTTGGATAGAAAGCCGCTAGTTTTAAACCATACCTATAATGGAGTCTCCTCTACACCTATCAAAATGTTGATTAAAAACCACTTTTGATTTAACGTTTAGGGGATCAAATTAATTTATATAAAATTATTTTTTTGTAAATATGTAGTCCTTATCATAAGCTTCCCAAAAAGTATAATTTTAAATATATTTAATTTTATTATTATATTTATTTTTTATTTCTTATGAATGTAGGTTTTTCAATGAACATCAAGGTCTTCATTTCACACATACAGAAAAATAGGAAAAGAGAGAAAAAAAATTCTTAAAAATCCATGTACACTAGCTATTGATGTCCTTATTCCAACAAAAAAAGAATAAGTTGATTCAAATGAATACAAAAAAAGTTATGCAGCTAAAAGTATAATATATCCAAATTAGAATTACTCTGAATTAGAAAATTAATTAAAAAATATATATATGCAACAAAAAATTATGAAAAAATATCCATCCCCTAGATAATGGTGTGAAAACACTGTATTTAAAAAAATAGAATTGTATGCTTTCTATAAAAAAAGTTATGTAGTCGAAAGTAAGCATCGGTTTTTGAAAATGATGTTTAATAAAAAAAATAAGTTAATAAAAACTACATAAAATAATTCAATTTTTTTTTTAAATTTTTTTTAAAAATATAATTAGATTCTCAACACAAAATATCACAAATCACTAGTTTTCTTCATCTTCAAATTCTTAATGGTTTATCTTTTATAGGCGTACGAAAGTGAAGAGCTGGTGAAAAATGTTGATTTCAATGTCAAGTTTGGCCAAAAAGTGTAACCCATTATTGTGGGATCACCCGCACCTATAGCGGCTAAACTGTGAGGAATTTGAAGATGATGCAAAATAGAGTCTCGTCACATTTATTCTGTAGATTCTAAAAATATTTTTTTTCAAAATTTTTGGAATCAGAATGCACTTCTTTTTCCATCTCCCACAAAAATTGGTTTTTTTCAAAAAACAACATTTTTAAAAAGTGACGCATACCGTATAATGCATAAAGTTTTTTCCATGAAGGATAAAATTCTAATTCTTTCGAATTTAGATTATTAACTCTGATATCTAGTGCTTCCACTTGGTTAAACAATTTTTTATTGAATATTTTTTCTTTAATCAAGTTTCAAAGTCAAACCAATTACAATTTAGACATAGTGTGACTGTATAACGCGTAACGTTTTTTGTATATATCGAAATTCAAATTTTTTTGTTGGATCAAGGACTTCAATATCTAGTGCATCATATTTTTAAAATTTTGTTTTGAAAATATGCTATTTTTCCACATGTGTAGAACATAGAGCTTGATTTTCGGTGAAAAGTCTATGTTTAATAAAACTAATAAAAAAAAATGCATAATAAAACCAAAACATATTAAAATTATAGTCATTGGATAGCTTGTTCCAAGGACTACCTAATTCTAGTTGGGTTTGTGAAGTCTCGTCCATTTTCATCCTCAACCTGAGCTTCGAAGTGTAAAAATCTAGACTTTCAAAGTGCCTGTGGGGGAGAATGAGGGTAAATGGGGGTTCACTCAAACCAAGGTTCACTCAAACCAAGGTTCGCTCAAACCCATGTTTGAGCGAACCCCCTTTCCTTTTGCATTTTATTTGTGTTTTTTGGGTAAGAAATGTGGGCCTAATATTTAATGGGTTCGCTCAAACCTTGGTTGAAGCGAACCCCTTATGGGTTCGCTCAAACCCTAGTTCGAGCAAACCCCTTATGGGTTTGCTTGAACCTACAAGTTCTTTTGAACCCCTAAAACTATTTTTTTTGCATGGGGTCATTTTTTCCTTGTTTTGCTTCCTCTATCAAATTGTAAACCACTATTGTGGCTTCACCCTGAAGGAGTGATGAGTTTTTCCCCCAGATCCGGAGGCCTCGAAATGAGCTTGGTAACCAAAGAACACAAAGGTGGGGCAACTTCAAAGGAGGAGGTCGAAACCCTAATCGAGGGGAGATCAAAGGGTAGGGAGGAGCTGGAAAAGAAATCAAGACAATCAAGGCGAGGGTAGGAGGAATAAGGAAGAATCTGGGAATAGGGCCAAGAAAGCAGTGGCAATAAGCGCACAAAAACTCCACATGGGGTGATCCCACAAAGCTGGTTTACAATTTATGAGAGGAACTGATTTTTGCTAAAATCACATATTTTTAGAAAATTTAATGATTTAAGCCTTTCAAAGTTCCATTTTAAGGATTCCAATTGAAGAGGGTTTGATCAAACCACCTTAGATCAAACCCCCTTGGATAGAACCTCACTAGTTTTAAACCATACCTATAAATGAGTCTCCTTTACACCTATCAAAATGCTGATAAAAAATTACTTTTGATTTACCTTTTGGGGGATCAAATGAATTCATTTAAAATTTATTTCAAATGATTATGGTAGTCCTCTAAATTATCTATCCAATGAATATAATTTTAATATGTTTTGGTTTTATTGTGTATGTATTTTTTTAGTTTTATTAAACATAGGTTTTTCACCGAAAATCAAGCTCTTTGTTTTACACATGTGGAAAAATAGAAAATTATCAAAATATATTTTTTAAAAATATTTTTGTGTTGGGTATTGATGTCCTTGATCCATTAAAAAAAATATAATTGAATTTTGATACATACAGAAAGCATTATGTTGTATACAGTCTGCCTATGTCTGAATTGCAATTGGTTTGACTTCGAAACTCTATTAAGGAAAAAATATTCAATAAAAAACTATGAGACCAAATGAAAGTGCTAGATATCATAGTTACAAATCTAAATTCGAAAAAAATAGAATTTTATGCTTCATACAAAAAAAGTTATGTTGTATACAGTGAGCGTCACTTTTTTAAAATGTTGTTTTATGAAAAAATCCAATTCTCGTGGGAGATGGAAAATGAAGTGCAATATTTTTCCAAAAAAATTGAAAAAAATATTTTTAGAATCTATAGACAATATATGATGAGACTCTAGTTTGCATCATTTTCAAATTCCTCACGGTTTAGCCGCTATAAGTGTCTGAATGTGAAGATTTAGTTAAAAATAATAATTTCAGTGTCCAGTTTGGCCAAAAATTGTAAACCACTATTGTGGGATCACCCCACAGAAAGAGAGCATCTTGATTGTCTAGGGCTGATAACAAAATGGCTAGGGAAATATTTCAAATGGGATTTTCTGATGCATTGGTGGCAAGGAAAATGGGGAGCGGATCTACATCTGAAGAGACTAGTCAATGGTTATTTTGTGGTGATTTGTCCATCGAAGGAGGTTAGGAGGGAAATCGAATCTGGTGTATAGCTACTCGATGGATATGGGTTTTACATTCAGGGTTGGATGACAGGTTTCAACCCATTCATGAATAAAATGGAGGTAGTTCAAGAATGGTGTAAACTGTTGAATCTGCCATTAGAGTTTTGGTCTCTAGGTATTTTGGAGGACATAGGGAACAATTTGGGGACTTATGTATGTGTAGAGGAGAGATTGAATTTGGATGACATAGGTTCATTTGTAATGTTATGTGTGGAAACTAAACCAAGGTAGGAGAAGTGGAATGAAATCGATCTGGTGACAAAGTGGGGGGTTTGGGTACAACATATTATCCTAGATCCGGTGCTCTGCTCAGAGCTGATCAAATCCTTGGGAAGGTGGGAAAATCCAAAGAAGGCACCTAAGGAATGCCTCAAATTCCCAAGGGCTCCTCAGTGCTCGAACCACCCCTCAAATCCAATGCAAGATGATATTTCAAAAAAAAGGCTGAGGATGTGGGTTTTAGGCTAGTTCCTCCTTTATATTTTGGAGTGGACGAAGTGGGCATGAGTAATGGAAACTGAGAGGATGAGATGAAAGCAAAAGTGGCTAAAGCTATCGATCTATTAGGAAATAAATGCAGGTAGGAGGACTTAGACTCATTGATAGAAGTCGGGAATGAGCTGATAAAACTAGCTGAGGCCACAAAAATTGGTTCAATAAGGTTGGATGGAGAAGAAGACTTTGAGAATTGGACGAACTGCTCGGGCTTGGAGGGTGATGAACTCCTTGTTGAAGAAGGGAATGGACCGAAACTAGGAAAGAAGTGGAAAGTATTGACAATAGGAAAAAGTGAGCGAGGAAAATTGGGAATTTGCCAAAAAGACATGCAAAAAACCTCTCCAGATTGCGGTGAAAGCAAGAGGCGGGGTAGGATTCCAAATCAAGAGAAACTTGAAAATGGGATGGGGAGGCAAGAGGACAAAAGAAGATCAACAAAATGTTGAAAGTAGGGAAGAGTGATGCTCTTAATGAACAACAATGAAGATCCTAACTTGGAATGTTAGAGGCTTAAACGCCCCTAACAAACGATGCCTAATAAGGCATCAAATTGAGAATTTGCAAACAAATATATAGGATTATTGCAGGAAACCAAGTTGGGTGAACAAGAAAGGAAAAGGCTAGAAAGAAAACTAAAGCTTTGGTGAATAATTGGGGTCAATGCAAAAGGTGCTTCAAGTGGTTTGTTGGTTGTTTGGAATCCACAATCGGTGCAGTTAGAGGAACTCAACAGAAGCAGACATTGGATCACCTATCGGGTAAGAAGTCTCATATCAAATTTAAGTTTTTTACTCATCAATGTTTATGGGCCTAATTCTTGCATTGAAAAGAGGCATGTTTGGCAAGAATAAATCTAGTTTTAAATAACTTTGGGTAGGATTTTAGTGTTATTGGGGGGGATTTCAATGCCATATTGAGATTTGAGGACAAAAAAGGAGGGGTGGTAAGAATGTTATAGTCTCAGGTTGACTTCAAAATCTTTGTAGAGAGAAATATGTTAATCGAAACTTAAATAGGGAATGTAAATTTCACTTGGAAAAACAAAAGGATGGGGTTTTGTAACATAGCTAAAAAGCTCGATAGATTTTTCTTCAAAGGGGACCTAGGTAGGTTTCCCTTCACATTGGAAAGTGGAATGATGCTAGGGACAAGATCATACCATTTCTCGATACAATTAGAGATAATTGGAGAAAAAATCCCAATAAGATGTCCATTTAAGTTCGAAACAATGTGGTTCAAGGATCCAAATCTGGGGGATCTCATTAAATAGTGGTGGATAGGTTGCAATCCAAGAGGTTCAAAAATGTTTAATGTGGTAAAAATTTTAAAATTAGTTAAGCAAAACCTTAAATAGTGGAACAAATAAATATTGAAGAACACCTTTGAGGAAAGAAAGAAGTTAGAAGAAGCTTTGAAGGAGGTTGGGGAGAAGATAATAGCATGTGGGATGGACATAAATAGCTTTGAAGAGGAGAAAATTCTAACAGGAAAATTGAATGAAGTGTTTCCCACAAAAGAAATCTTCTAGAGACAAAAATCCAAAGAAATGTGGTTGAAGGCTGGGGACAAGAATACAAAATACTTTCACAATTCAACAAAAGTGCAAAAGGAAGTAAATATAATTTCATGCATCAGAGGGATGGATGGGAGAATGGTGGAAGACCCAGTGGAGATAAGAAAGTTTGTGGTGGATTTCTTTCAAGGCTTACTAAATGACAATGAGGGCAACAATCTTGACGTACAAAATGAACTGCTAAGAAACATTTCAAGGTTGGTGACTAATGCTCAAAATGAATAGTTGTTTGGAAAATTCACTAAACTAGAGGTTAAAGAGGCCCTGTTTCAATTACATCCGGAGAAGGAACTGGGAACCGATGGCTTCTTTGTTGCCTTCTTTTAGAAATTTTGGGACACCCTAGGTTAAGAGATCACATAGGCAGTTGAAGAGTCAAGAATTTCAGGTAGAGTGCTAAAAGAAGCCAATAATACCTTTATTACACTCATCCCCAAAAAAGAGAAATCAGAGACTATGGAGGAATTTCAACCTATTTCCTTGTGTAACACTTTATACAAAATACTAACGAAGGCCATGGAAAATAGGTTGAAATGCATCCTACCCTTCATTATCTCGAAGGAACAAACTGGGTTTGTGCTGGGGAGGTCTATCCTTGATGGAGTGATTATTGCACAAGAGGTAATCCACTCCATACAAAAACTAAAGAAACCAATAATGTTGTTGAAGCTGGACATAAGGAAGGTCTATGAAAAAGTTAACTGGTGCTTCTTATTCAAAGCAAAGGAAGCCTTCAATTTTCAGAAGAAGTGGCTAGACTGGGTCTTTGGCTGGATTGCATGCTCTAGATATTCAGTACTGGTGAATAGATCCTCAGAAGGATTTTTTAGTGCCTCTACGGGACTAAGGCAAGGATATCCCCTCTCTCCATTTTTATTCATAATAATGGCCAAGGATTTAGGGAGAGCATTATATGGAGCCAAAAGGAGTGGGCGGGTGTGCAGTTTGCAAGTTACAAGTAATCAAGAGGCAATTACCCACTAACAGTTTATAGGTGATACAATGTTGTTTGGAACAACAACTAAAAGGGAGGCTAATAGGATAAAAGGTACATCCTAGATAAATATTCCATGGCCTCAAGGCAAGAGATCAGCCTTGCAAAGTCACAAGTGTTCTTTTTAAACACTAGCCTAGCTAGACAAGTTCAAATCCTAAGGATCCTAAGATTTAAGAAACGAAAATTTCCATGTAAATTCCTTGGTCTCCCCTTGGATAAGGGAGTACAGAAAGGAAACATTTGGGGAGCTTTAATTGAAAAAGTAAAGGGAAGAATGTCCTTGTGGAAGAGTCATTGGTTGTCTTGGGCAGGCAGGTTGACAATGTTGAAATTTGTCTTAGTGGCATTACGAACCTACATGATGTCTTGTCTCTTGTTTTCCACGGGGGCTAGCAAAATGATTAACAAAAAGATGAAGGAAGTTTTCTGGAAAGGAAATTCGAAGCATCATAAGTTCCCACTGATAAAATGGAGGAAAGTGTGAGAAAAAAGAGGCAGACAAGGCAGGAATGAAAGATACGCTATTACAAAACAAGGCCCTAGGGGCTAAGTTGGTATGGGCACTCCATTCAAAACAAGACCTTAAGTGGGTTAAAATGATCAGGGAAAACTACCTTGATGAAGGGGAGCAATCCATGTTTATAGCCAAACATCTACCTAGAGGGTCTCAAATCTAGAATTTCATGTGTAGCTCGAGGGATCTAATCCTAGACCATCTCACTTGGGAGATAAAAGATGGGGGTGTTGATTTGTTCTGGGAGGACTCATGGGAAGGTTTTCCAAAGCTTGCAGACATATCTGCATTGGAATAGGTGAAAACAAGGTTGAAGCAGGCATGGGGAGATAGGGTAAGAGATTATTTGGAGGCGTCAATCCAATAGGGGGAGGTTTTCCATAAATGGAAGTGTATAAGGCAACTGGGTTTCTAGGAGGAGGAAGTGGAGTTGAATGAGGAGGTCTTGATGGGGAGGAAGATCTACACTAGACAAGGAAACAAAAAATTAAGATGGAATGCCTCAAAGAGTGGGGAGTATAAAGCGAAGGATGGATATGCCATCATGTTGAACATAGTGGCCTTTGATACTAGTCTTTTGATCAACCTTTGTTGGAACGAGCTTTGCCTTCCAAAGGCTGTCATCTTTACCTAGGCAGCATCCCAGGGAAGAGCTTTAACAATGGACAAATTTGTGAAGTTGGGGTTCTAGGGGCCATCGAGATGCCCCTTGTGCAAATAGGTGGAGGAGACCGGCGATATCCTATTTTTGAATTGCAATTACACACAAAAATGCTGGAAATGGTTATGTTCCAAACTTCATTGGAAAACTTCATTCCTAGGCAACCTGCTAGAAATGCTAAGAATCTAGCCAATCACTCACAAGTAGTCAATGTATGGTGGCCTATGGATTGTGAGCCCCTCAATCGTCATTTGGGAAATATGGAAGGAGTGCAATCATCATATTTTTTCAGGACAAGGAGTTGACTAAATTAAGGTTACAAAATAAAATTGAGGCATGCATTGTGGAAGTGGTCAATACAAGATTGGAAGAGCTCAACCCTAGGAAATTGAACTTTATGGTGTGGGATGAAAAAGTTAGAGGTAACTTGTTCAGCTTGTGGGTTCTTTCTTATGTGGGAGAGGGGGGTAGGGCATGAGCAATAGATAGAAGCAAGGTGTGTTGGCTGCCACACGAGGAGGGGTGGGAAAAAATAAACTTTGACAATGCTTCTAGGGGAAATCCTAGGGTTTCTAGTGCCGGTTGCATAATCAGAGATTGGAAGATAGTACCTCTGGCAGATTGGTGTCTCCTCTACCAGAAAGGACTAACAATGTTGTTGAATTCCAAGCCTTGATTTTTGGGTTGGGTCTATGCAAGGAAATTGGGCTAAGGAAGGTGGTAATTGAAGGTGATTCAACTCTAGTGATAAATGCATTGAGGAAGTGAAAGGTCGTGAATTGGAAGCTTGGGGCCAAGTTGTAGTTAGCTCTGAGTTGGATGGATCATCTCAAACATGTAATGTTCAATCAAATTCTCAAAGAAGGAAATATAGAAGTTGATCAATTGTCCAATCTGGGGGCCAATGGTGTTGTGGTGAAATAGCTAAACATTTGAAACTCAAAGCTGATAACGGTAGGTTTGGTGGACGTCTCTCCACAACAAGGATGTGGAGAGACCACAATTATTAGGGTTATCACTGAGTGGCCAGCCAATAGGCATTGGAATAGTGCATGTGGTCATGGTTGTTGTCGTGTTGGAGGTATTATATGCTAGGCATTGAATTTTGATCAAGAAAGTGTGGCACATGGGAAGTATGTTGTGGGTGGTAGAGCAATGATGAGTCGGGATGGGTGAGGTGGATTTTGGTATGGATTTTTAGGTCTCTTCATTAGCGAAATGATGGTAGAGTAAGGTAAGTTAAAAATCCCACAATATGGTTGCTCGTGCCATCATCTTGATCTCATTCTTCAGATTGTTGATGAGTTGGAGTGGCGGTTCGTGGCACGATGGGCATTTTCACTGACAATTCCATTTATGATTGAAGTGACCTTTGTGTGGACAACAAACTTCTATATTTTTCTTATCATGTGTTTCATTTCACATCATTGGTCTGTGAATTTTGGTGAGGGTTTGTTTATCTATGAACAATGGGTGAGCACTCTAAGTTCATTGTTAAGATGTTGGTTGAAACATTAACGAATATTGGGGCAAAGATACCAATATAGCTAGATAGTTCGGTGAGGGAGATGGCATTTTGCGGTGAAGTAACAGAGCAGTGTCTCAAAAGGATAATGAAAAATTATGATTCACTCATCCTAGCCATGGTGAAAATGGTGTTGGGTAGAGTATTTATTTCAAATGGTGAGTTGAAATGAGTTGGAACCCACATCAATTCTCATTTTTTGGCAGTCTTGTTGGAGATAAGGATGAAAAAGAAGGATGCAAAGGCTTTAATTCATCGGTTCTTCGTTGCAAAACGATTGGTGGGCTTAAAGGAGGTCCTCACAGTCACCATTCTAGGGATTATCTGACCTTTTACAAGCTCAGGGAGGTGGTGAAGTATTACCCCTTTATCATTGATCTGAAGGGGCTGGCTCTAGTGGAGCACAAAAAAATTGCATTGGTAGGGGTGGATTATTTACTGCAGGTGTTCAAGATAGAACACTCCTTTGGTCGGTGTGTGGTTCCAGATTTCTAAGTCTTTGTTGTTGCCAACGGTTTCTTGGAGTGATGGGTGTTGGTAATGGTTGTTGCTCTCTATAATAGGCAATAGTTAGTGCTAAGAGGAAGGTTTCTAAAATGGTGGGTTTTTGGGTTTGTTTTTCCCACATTTTGTAATTAACTATAATATGACAGGATATATGGTCTCTACCAGAATAGGCTGGTTAGATAGGTTTGGATGGTGTTCAATGCCCCTTCCATGGTGTTAGCTATGTAATTTTTTTGATATATTAATATAATACAGTATCTTACGAATCAAAAAAATAAAACAAACACCTTTAACTTAATGTAAATTTTAACAAATATATTCCAAATAATCTAATAGACATTGTAAACTAAAAGAGGAGTACAAATTTATTCAATAAAAGATAGAGCAATATAAAAGCACGGGAATTACACACCCCTATCTATCTCCACTAATTGGTCCAACTTTTGTGACAAATCCGGGGGTAATTGACCCCTTTCCACAATATTCCAATCATGCAAATGATCAGAAGCCCATTTAGCCAAACAATTTGCAACCCCATTCCATTCTCTAGGAATATGATAGAAAGAAATTGAATCCAAGGAAGCACATAGATTAAGATTTTTTTTTATAATAATAGCCAAGTGCCAGCTGACTTCCTCTAACTGTTGCCTCTTTAGCAAAGTCACCACCACCTGAGAATCATATTCACAAATGATTTGTCTCCACCCAAGAGCACAATCACTCTCCACAACCCATAAAATGGCAAGAGCCTCCATCGCATTGTTAGTATACCAACCCTTATAAACAGATTTAATATAAACTCAATAGTCCCAAAACTAGTTTTCCCAACACCTCCAATACCAACATGACTAGGATTTCCACGAGAAGAACTATCTGTGTTGATTTTCAACATACCCTAAGGAGGAGGATACCAACAACCCTCCCTATTTATCTTCTAAAGAGGATGTCAACATCTATTTCTCATGATCTGACCAGCACTCTGAGCAGCACCCCTCTAAAGAGGAAGATTGAGATGGGTGCAATAGGCAACTTCTCTTGGATCCACACCCTCAGTCAAGTCACACTTAGCCAAAATAGTTTCTCCCAAAGAATGAAAAATATTCCACCACAAATGTTGGACAACCAGCTTCACATCTTGAAAAATCCTGCGATTCCTCTCCAGCCAGATATGCTAGATAATAAAAGTTGATCCAAGAGCCCAAGTAACTTGAAGAAAAGAGGTCTTAATAGGGACCTTCCCCCACCGGGCAAAGAACTCTGCCAAAGAAGATACATGCCAACAAGCCTGGTTTCACATAGCTCACCAAAGGTACCATTTAGCCTCCTAGAAAAGGCACATTGGAAGAAAAGATGAGAGACACTCTCCCCACTTTTACAACACAAAACACACATCAAAGGACCCTGGAACCCTCTCTTGCACAATTTATCCCATGTAAGACACCAGTTCTGGACCACTAGCCACATAAAAAAATTGCACTTGGGCCAAGAAAATTTGTTCCACACTTGCTTCCACCAAGGAACCTCAATGTCCCCAAAAACCTGCCTAACCAACTCACCATAACTCGCTCAAACAGAGTACTTACCAGATAAATCACTGTTACTCCAAGCCAAGACATCCTACCCCACCATGGAATTGCATTCATGTGATGCAAGAATCTGAGCCAACTCTTTCCTATCCTCCTCTGACCCTCCTGGAAACCAATTCGAGGAGTGCTTCCATCTAAGGCTAGCTAGTCCAATATTCCGAACAGACTTATAATGTTCAACTGTATTCCAACCTGCAACACTAAAATGATCACAAAGAGACTGGAGGTGAGGGTAAGTAGAAAGAATAGGAGGATGACCATCCCAAGAATCCAACCTAAAAAGAGCCTGAGAACCTATATGACATATCCAAAAAACCCCCCTTCTTAACCAATTGAGCCCCCGATTTGAGGGTATTCCAAATCATAGATCCCCTTCCTTCTAAAGGGAAATGAGGAACCTCAAAAGTGTTAACATCCTTAAGATACTTGTGGGTAAGAATACGGGCCCAAAGTTGATGTTGACTAGAACACCAACACCAATATAACTTGGTTGCAAGAGTTTGCCCATTCAAAACAGCAGAACGCAATCCAAGGCCCCCCTCTTTCTGCAGCCTACACATCGTTTCCCACTTAACAAGACTCCACTTAGCCGACTACAAGTTACCACTCCAAAGAAATTGTCGTGAGAGCATCAAATTCCCTCAAAAAATACAAAGGAGCCGCTTGAACAAAACACCTATAAATAGGGAGAACCTGGATAACAAACTTCAGAAGAGTCACTCTTGCAGCAATAGAAAGCCAACGATGAGTCCAATGGTTAACTTTACTATGCAACTTATCATGAAAATTTTCAACCTATTTTTACCCATTCAATTAATTTATTTTGAGGTAGTTATCCTTTTATTTTGCTTATCCTTTCTTATATATACTCTTTGGCTTAGGCAAATTCACTGCCAAATTCAGCTCATGGAAAATTCACCACAATTAATTGTTGGCGGTGAATTTTCCATGAGCTAAATTTATCATGACGGTGAATTTTTCTGCAGTAAATTTTCCAATGATAAATTACTGAAAATAAATTTTCCTAAAGATTTATATTTACTTACCCTTCTTATCTTTTTCTTATATATACTCTCTTATCCATTTATACTTTCTTACACTCTTATCCTTTCTTGTCCTCACCTCTCCATGTGCAATCACTATGCATTGTATTGTTCTGTCGCTTACCAAAGCATATATACTTTCTTACACTCTTATCCTTTCTTGTCATCACCTCTCCATGCGCAATCACTATGCATTTTTGTATTGTTCTGTCGATTAGGATAGCATGTTTTGTTTTGTTCTAGAAGGTTACCATATAAATCTGGTTACCTGCAAGAGTTCTAAAATAAAAACAGGGTATGAAACTAACAAGCAATAATAATTTCACTGCCGTGTTGTCTTAGCTCTCTTGTAAAAAATCTCCTCCACTGAAAGAGCATCTCAGTCTAATCAAGAAGCGTCAGAATTGTCATTTTCTGAACTTCTAGAAATATTCTGCAGAACCAAGAAATTTTCTGGGATTACCAAGAAAACATAAGGTCATAATTCATGCAGATTGCTTCTAGAAGTATAACCTTCACGGCAAGAAAAATGAATCGCTACAATTCAATGAGGATTCCTCTCTATAAAAGTCGCAACTACAAAGACAATACCCACATAGAACTATATATTCTCTCAAATAATTTGGAGAGTGCTTAGTAATCTTATTGACCAATGGAGAAAACACTAAGTTCAAGTAATAGTAATCCTTTGTATGAGAAGTGCATTCATAAGTCACATGTCTATAGAGCTTATCTATGCCTTCACCTGCTGCTTTTGCTAAGTTTCTTGACTTATCGTTTATTGTATTCCCTGGATGAATGTTGTGGAGTAATAGGGATCATTGCTTTTTGCTGTGAGCTTTGGTTTTCTTTGCAATTTGTTCTTTATCACAACTTGATATGGCTGTCGATTGAATATAAAGCATACCCAGAGAGGCTTGCACGCAGGTGAACAAAATGGAATAACCACCCATGTATAGTATCAGTAATATAAGATTTATATCCGTTTAAAATCGAAGTTTATGAATTGGTTTTTAATATTTATTATTATCTGTGTTGCAGGTATGATGGAGAATCTGCTTCTAAGCTTCCTCCTGTGGATATAATTATCACTACAACCGACCCTTATAAGGAGCCTGCTATAATAACTGCCAATACTGTTCTTTCAGTGCTTGCATTGGATTACCCAATAGAAAAAATTGCATGTTATGTATCAGATGATGGTGGGTCTCCTATTACTTTCTACTCTCTGGTAGAAACCTTGGAATTTGCCAAAAAATGGGTGCCCTTCTGCAGGAATTTCAATATTGAGTTAAGGATTCCATTAATGTATTTCTCCAAAAAACCCGAGTCATCAGATCCAAAATTTCTCCAACAATGGCAGTGCATGAAGGTATTATAATAGCTATTCAATTTTCACTAGACCTAAAATTGTAGGATATAGCGATTTTTCACATCTTTCAGGCCAAATTTGATGTAAACCTACTAAAACTCTTATTAACTTGAAGATTATTTTTTTGGGTGTTAAGTTAAATTCAAATAAATTTCCTTTGCTCTGTTTGTCTCTCGTTTTATGATTTCAAGTACTAGATTAAATCTGCAAGTATAGGATGATTTTGTAAGCAGCTCTTAAAATAATTGCATTTCTTTTTGCAGGATGAATATGAAAATATGAAGAGAAGAATTGCTGAAGCATTGGAGACAGGACATGTTACATTGGAATCTGTTTCTGAGAATGGTGATAATGATTTTATGTACAAAAGCTCAGATGTTAAAAACCATTCAAGTATAGTGAAGGTGATAACAAATTATTAGAAACACAACCAAACTAAGGGAAACTTTTTTGGAATACCACTTATTTTTATTCAAATTTCTATGACTTCTAACGAATTGTGTTACATTTAATACAGATTGTATTCTAACTTCAAATATGTTTTATTTATATGCACAGGTTATCCATGAAAACAAAGTGGGCCAAACAAAGGAACGTCCTGTTTTGCCACACTTAATATACGTTGCAAGAGAAAAAAGACCTAAGTTCAATCATCGTTATAAAGCTGGAGCAATGAATGCTATGGTACTAATTCCCTTATTTTTTATTTTTCAGTAGGATGTTTTTTCAGAGTTTTAAAGTCTTTTATGCCGTAAATATAATAGGGAATAAAGGTTTTTTGAAATATGATTTTCAGTTTTATTTCTAAATTAAAGATGTAAGAATTGATACGTCTGAGTATAATATTGTTTAGTTTTTCTTCCTGGCAGTATTTCTGTAATTGTGCTGCTGTCCTACACTTGAGTGTCCTTGTTCTACTTTATTTATGATTTTTGTTATTTTCAAAGTACACACTGTAATATTAATGATTTTTGTTATTTTCAAAGTACAGATAGTGCCTCCTACATACTGTAATATGGGCTAGTCTCATATTATTTTCATTAATAAATTATAAAAAGACTGAACCTAGTCAAAAACTCCTTTTGTTTTTAGTCTGACTCTGTAGGTAGTAAGCATCTTCTGTTTCAGTTTCCATTTAATATGGACTTCTTATTTGTCTTGTATATATCTAATGGTAATGCAAACAAATGTATTCTGAATTTATCGTCATCATATAATGTTGGTGGTGGAGGATTTTCAGGCGAGAGTATCGGGACTGATGACCAACGCTCCTTTCATTCTCAATCTGGATTGTGATATGCATGTCTGCAACCCAAAAGTTATACAACATGCCATGTGCTTTTATTTGGACTGTCCTTCCGAAAGAGATTGTGGGTTTGTTCAATTTCCGCAGTTGTTTTATGGAACTCTTAAGGATGACCCTTTTGGAAATCAGTTAAAATCAGCATTCAATGTAAGTGGACTTAAATATTTTATCTGCCTAGTTAGGAAAATTGCTCTATAGCGTTATAGTTAACTAACAAGGGATCAGGATTTCTCTGAAAGATCCTTTTCAAAGGAATGAATGGAATCCAAGGCCCCGTGTATGGAGGAACATGCTGCTTCCATAGAAGAAAAGGGTTATATGGAGTCCCACCGCGAACATCACCTGCAGATCAACACTACAGTAAAGAAAAATGTCTTAGCATCAAGGAAAAGGGTAAGGAAACAACGAAGCAATGTTTTTTCTATCGCATGAAATGGTGATTTGAACCTTTTGCTAAAGCTCCTTGATAACTTTTTTAGAAGTTTATTTCATGATCTCTGGAAAACTAAATTTGGAAAATTATTCATTCTAAAAAAATGTGTGTTCTTTTGTTTTTAGCAGAGTTTCAAGATGAAGCTGTCAGAGGTGCATTTGGAGTATCTTCTGCTCTTGTAGCATCTGCTCAGGCCATTATGAGAGACAGTGGATGCCAAAATAAGTCATATCCTTCGCTGGCTATAGAGGAGGCCGTGAAGGTTGCTAGGTGTAGCTATGAAGCTAACACTGCTTGGGGAAAAGAGGTAAAGCTTGCTTGCTATTTGAAGAAATAGATGAGGAATGCAAACAGTAAACAGTAATGATCTTTAGATTAAAGACAATATAAATATGTAGAGTTTTAATTTTTATAAATTATAAAAATGAAATATATTTATTATATAAAAAATTACAAAAATAGTACAATCAATGAAAAACTACATACAATCTGTTGACTAAGTATTGACGATGTATTGTAATCATCATTCTTATCCATTTATCCCTAGATCTCTGTTTCAAATATACATTTCTTCTTTGTTTTCAGAATTTCCGCTTGTTTAAGTAATATAAACAAATATTTCTTCTTTGTTTCAAATATACATTTCTTCTTTGCAAAAACTACCTCTATCAATTTGCGACACATTACAGGTGGGATGGATGTATGGATCCTCTGTTGAGGATGTTATGACGGGGCTGAAAATTCACAGCTTAGGTTGGCATTCTATATTTTATGCCCCTGAGAAGCCCGCTTTCATGGGGTGTGCACCAGGGAACGGTCCAGACAGTCTTGTGCAGTACAAGAGATGGGCCACAGGATTGCTAGAAATATTCATAAGCAGATTATGCCCTTTCTTGGGTAGGAATAGACAACTGACACTTCGCCAGAGGATGCTTTATTCTTATCTTACCCTCTCTTCAGTCACCTCACTGGCAGCATTGGGCTACGTGCTATTGCCCGCCTTTAGTCTGCTAAGTGGCAAATCATTCCTTCCCAAGGTAAGCTCCTGGTTATTGTCTACTAGTGCCTTGTACTGTCCTATCTCATTGAACTACTTTGATTATTTCTGGACATTACATGAGTTAATTTATTTCCCTCTGTGTAATGGATGTAAATTATTGTTGCTGCAGATTGAGGACCCCGCATTTATGGTTGCAGCTGCTTTATTCCTTTCAATGTATGGAAATGGGCTTTATGAATATGTTATGTGTGGTTGTTCCGTAAGAGAATGGTGGAATAATCAGAGGATGGCGTTAATAGCGAGATTATCTTCACGCTTGTTTGCATTATTTGATGTTGTGATGAAGTTAATAGGATTATCTGAAACAGGTTTTGTCGTAACCCCAAAAGGTGGTGAGAATGACGAGGGCAATGACGTTGATTTCACCTTTAATTCTTCTCCTTTCTTCATTCCACCAACTACAGTTTTATTGATAAACTTAGCAGCTTTAGCTAAGGGCACTTTGCAAATTATGGGTGGGCAATGGGAATTTAAGGACACGCAATTTGCAGAGTATTTTTGCAGCGCTTGGGTGGTGATTAATCTGTGGCCGTTCTTGAAAGGACTGGTCAAAAGGGGTAAGCGTGGACTTCCATGGAGTGTGGTCATGAAGGCTAGTGCTTTGGCTGTATTTCTGAGCAGAACATGGCTTCATTAAGTAATTGTTTTCTAGCCAAAGTAAAATAGTTGACTTCCTGGGAAGTAGTAGTGTTTCCCCTGAATATCCTCGTGTGCACTAAGTGTTACACGGGCTCTTATAATTGCCAACTGCTACTCAAATTGACGCAAAACAAGCCAATCAATTTCAAAAGTCATGTCACATAAATGGCTCGTAAACATTATTGTCTCTTAATTATTATTACTTCAATTATTTAAACTATGTAAACCCAACCATGATATTTAATTTTGTCTTGTTCATCCTCAAACATGTAATGTACAAAGCTCAATAAATAGTTCAAGTTCTATTAATTTATTTTTAGATATTATTTTTTTTTATCAATAGAAAGGAATAATATATTTATGTTTAGTATTTTTTTTTATTTTTTTTATTTTCTTTCATTTGGTGTAAGAGCTAGCAATAGCATATTATTAGTACTTGCTGTTAGACAATATTATTGCAATGAGTTTTGTTTTTTACTTAATTAGTTATTAATAAGTTGGCTTTCAACCAATCAAAAATAATGTCAAAAAATAAAATTCAATTTTACAAAGTTAACTTGTAAAATATTTAACTTTATAAATTACAAAAAATATTTTTTGTGAATATAATTGACTAAAAAGTTTTGTGTGTTATTGAGGGAGTTTGAAGAAAAATGAAATGAACTATTATTTTACCTATCTTTTAAAAAATTGAACTATTATTTTGTCTATTTTTTAGAAAATTGAACTATTATTTTACCTATCTTTTAAAAAATTGAACTATTATTTTGCCTATTTTTTAGAAAATTGAACTATTATTTTGCCTATTTTAAAAAAAAAAAAAACTATTATTTTACGTATTGTTGAATGTCTAGAATTTTGAAAAGATTGCCCATATGAAAAACAAAATAAACAACAAAAATTTGGTCAGGAATTCAAACCCATTCACAAACACAAATAGTGATTTTATTCTTTCAAATATGGTGGTATTCCAACCCGTGAGCGGTAGATACTTATTTCAAACCACGGTAATTAAAATTGGATCTTCAGCATAAGCTACATTTTAATCGACATATTGACGTGATAATGATTTGGTTCACAGAGAACGATAAAGTGAGCAGTCTTTGGACCGAGGAAGATCTATGGTAGTGTAAAGGTCTAACAATTTCATATTATTAATGCCAACGAACCATTTTATTTAATATAAGAAAAAATAAAAAAAATTATTTAAATTTATTATACAATCAATAAATATTAATTAATATAATATAATAAATTTATATTATATCATACATATTAATATATAACATAGAAAATTTTTATATTTATATAATAATTAACATTTTTTTTTCTAATTATATTATACTATCATTTGATTTGATTTTTATTTTGTTTGATATTTATAATATAATATCTTTCTAATATTTAAGATTTTAATATATAATTATTTTTTATATAATATAATTAAGATAAAATTATTAATTATTAATACTAATATTTAAATGCATGTAACGATATTTTATTATATAGACATGCATTATCCTACAATTTACATTATAATGATTAATATATTATTTATGTAATTTTAATAATAAAAATTAACATTAACATTATGTTAATACTATAATTAACAAAACTAACATCTAATTTAATTCACATTAATAAAACATACATTTATTTTTAATACAAAATAAATTTATTTTTTATTAAATCTAAAATACTTTAAAGGCAAGTACTAGCCACTACATGGCACTTGTTTTGATATAAATCTTACAAATCTTCAAATTCTTCGATTTACATGTAAGAAATATGATTATTGGTCAATCACAATGAAGACTTTATTCAATTCTCATGAAATATGGAAGCTCGTAGAGAATGAATTCTCTAAACCTATCCATGTAGTACTATTTAATGCATTATCTTAGGTAAGGAATGATTTTCTAAAGCATAAGAGAAGAAAAGATTCTAAGGCTCTTTCTACATTTTTAGACAATACAAGAGCCTTTCTTTCAAAGGGCTGCAATAACAACAAAGTCAAAGGAAATGTTTGAGACTATGTCTATGAAGGATTCTAAATTTTTAAAGTCATTTTTCTAAGCAATTTATTGTTCAAGTTAATCAAACTAGATCCCATGGTGAAACTCTTAAAGACAATATAATAGTTAATTTTTTTATAAGCCTACCCATAAAGTTTGATTCAATTGTTGTGGCTATAGAAAAGACAAATTATTTCACAAATTCTTGTAGATGAGCTTCAAGCATCTCTAGTTTCTCATGAACGTAGACCGAGTTTCTCTTTTAACTCATCTTTGTAGCATAGATTCAAGTCACAAGTTTTTGTTAGTCATGATAGATGTAGAGTAAGACCTAACATTAAATGAAAATGAAAAAAATCATTAAAAGGTGAAAGAGCTAATCCAACAAATTCAAGTGGATATTATAGTAGTCAAAATCCAAGTCAAAATTAGTTCCATGGCCAAAGATATGGTAAATCTCAAGTTTAATATCATTACTATAAAAAGTATGGTCATTATGCATATGATTGTAGAAAAAATAGTTTGATTACCAATAAAAGGTGCAATTTTTTTCTAAAAGATTCATAATCAAGGTACTATGGTTTTGACAAATAATTCTTTCAAGAGAGTTCAAAAGATATTTGGTTTCTAGATTTAGGTTTTAATTAGATGACAAGCAATTTAGAAATATTTTCTAGTCCATATAATCCAAATAAATCATATGTTAATTTAGACAATGACAATTTAAAGTGTTAATCATGGGAAAAGGCAATGCCAATATTCTTACTAATGGCCAAATTTTTTTATTTTACATATTTACTATGTTTTAATTTTAGAGCATAGTTTGATGAGCACTTGACAACTTATTTTGAAGGGGCAGAGAACGTTTTTCAAAAATAAGGAATACCTAATTTTGGACCAATTCCCAACAAGTTAGTTAATAAAAAAAAAAAAATATCAACAATGGTGTAATTTGCTCAAGATCAATGATTGGTGAGACCTCAAGTGGGTCAAGAAAAAAAAAAAAATTAGTGATTGAACCTCATCAATTGATACCTTCAATAGTTCCACATTTTTTGTGAGTTAAAGTGTCTCAATGTTGAAAATTTCTAAGTTTATTTATTTATTATTTAATATTTTATGCTATTATTTGAAATAATTTATAATACATATATTTAATAATTATAATCCACAAAAAATGGTCCTAAGATTTTGAGTTAACATTTTTACCACATGTTGGTAGCTTACAAAATAAGTTACTAGTTGTCAAAAAGATGCTTACCTAGTGGTATATTATGGAGGGCCTATTTTTAAGTATGTTATGATAGATTATATGACAACTGAAGGGATACAAATAATGGAGGTTGCTATGAAGGTGCTAACCAACTATAATATGTGTAAAATCACACCTAAGATCCTTATTTTAGACTATTTATTTTAGCAAACATATGTGTCCAAATTGGATGGTCAACTATGAAAAACGAAATGAAAAGTTGTAAGAGAATAGTTTTAGTATGTAGGGGCCATATGGATTTTTACCATGGAATTTTGGAATCCTATTTGGGCCTATAGTAATGTTTTATTGTGGTATTTTGGGCCTCAATGAGTATATATATTTGAAAGGAAACTTGCAGCCATCTAATGAAAATTTTCACATAACCCAAAAGAGAAATCTATGCAAATAAGTTCTCAAAATCAACATGCAAGAGAATAGACAGCATACCCATCAAAAGATGACACAAGATATACCTTGGAAAAACCCAGCCTCCAAAAGCATCCATCACTCATGTATTATTCAACAATAAACATTTCAATACATCTCCAAAGTCCTCCATGAACACCTCTAAATCATCAAGCCACTCCAATGCATTCTTCATGTGTCCAAGCATGTAACCACACATCTCATGCCACACTTCACATATGCACTCTTCAAAAGAAGACTCAAAACCCCAACTAGGCAACCTTAAACAACTATCCATGTGATTTTTTTATATAAACAAGCTCCCACAAAACCACCAAGTGGTATTACATAAAACCATGTGACTAAAATCATGAGATTCAAAAACCATGACCCCACATTTAATAGTAGATATTTTATTAAATTACTTTCCCTAATTTATTAAATAAATACATAATTTTTATAACTTACATTATGTCCCAATATTACATATAGCATAAAGTGGCCCCAAGAATGTTAACTCCTAGTGATGCACATACTTCTAGGTCCCCTAGGTGCACCACACACATAATAATAAATTAAACATTATAATAATTATGCAAGGTGTACAACACCTAATTCTTAACAATATTGAGGGTGTAAGAGTTAATGGAAACTCCTCAACACCCCCAAAAATAGTTGCTAGACCAAAATATATTTCACAAGAGAGAAAATGGCAAAAATAACTAGCTTGCTTCAACTTGATGCAAGATTGAATATGAAAATGTACATGATATTTCTTGCTTATAAAGGAAAGGTTGGAGGAAGAATTAGACATGATCATGACAAGTGTTTTAATACTATAACATGAGAAAACTAACGCATAACAACCTAGGATAAGATAAGATCTAGAAATGGTAATTAAGACTTTTAGAAGGAATCTTATAATCCTAAGTAAACTTAACATGTGAATATGTCCCCTTAGTTCCTAGTAAGTGAATTAACTAGGTACAAGACATTTATTCACATCAACACCCCCCTTAAGTGTAAGTTTAGAAGAAGATTATTATGTAAACTATGCAAGGATGGGTCCTGACTATGAGGCCATGTTAGGTACCCATTTGCAATGCAAATGCAATAAATAAAATCTCTCACAAACAAAGAAAATGAAAAAAACCAATGGGATAAAACTCCTCCCCAAAAGAGAGATAAAAATAAAGAAGATGATGCATGGAGGACTCAATGATAGCCCCAAGGACTACATCCATCATGTATATGCAATCAATGTTCCCCCTATAAGAGGGAAAAAGAGAGACATATATTCCCCCACGATGAATAATCACTGGAAAATATGGTTAATGGTTGAAGACAAAACATGATCCAATGCCTAAGAATAATGTTTCTCCCCTTAGGAAGGAGATAAAATTGTTACAAATGTAGGAATGCTTCCCATTTTAGATAGGAATTGGTAGGAAGTGGAATCCATATGTATTGAGATTTTGTTTTTGAAATTTACTCATGTGTTGCCAATTTCTAGGATGACAATGATGATGCCACAATCCAATCAGGTACATGCCCAATCACAATGTAATCTATGACAAAACAAGAAAATAGAAACTGATCTTGAACTAACTCCAAAGATAAACATGAAGTGACAATAGTTGATCCATGACCATCATTAAATAGGAGAGATAAACCCTCAAATTGGTTTTCCAAATTTGAAATGGGAGACTCCAAAAAAAAAAGCAATATTTGATAATTAGGAATCCCAATCAGGAAGACAAATAGATATTTTTTGTAATGAATCATTGGAAGTACTCAATGAATCATCAATGAAATATGAATTTGTGATCCCAACTAGAGAAATAGGAACTATAGGAGAAGGTTCTAGATCATCAAGACACTCAAGTTTTGCATCATATTTAAACTCCTCTAAGGTACCATCATCAAAGGGTAGATTTCTAACATCATCAAGTGGAATGAGGCAATTTGAAGAAGGATCTGGTAGGAATGGAGGCTTGTGTGGATCTCCAAAAATCTCCTAAATATTGGTCCAAATTGTGCATGCACACGAGATCCCTGAAATCTTATTGTAGGTCTCATTGAAGATGTTTGCACTAAAACTAGAACCAATCAATCCTATGATATGATCATTCTTATTACCCCAAACATATTTCTTATTTGTTGATTCTAACTCAGGATAGATTCCATAAAGATGAGGAAAAATATTAAGCCACCTCAAATGTGTTAAGATGCCTTTTTTCCATGACTCATATTTATCCATAGTCAAAATTATTACGAAAGGATGAGTTGCATAACCCATGATTAAAATGATAAAATATGAGATCAATTCATACAATGCAACTAAAATGAAGTACAATGATCAAAACAACACTCTCCCAACTACCAAAATACCCAAGTAACCTCTACTATACCCACTAGGAAAAAAATGAAATAACAATATACTTGGGATATAAATAGGAAAAGTGCATGCATGGCTAGATAGAGCTCCTCAATAAATTTCTAATTCCACAAGAATCATGTAAATCAGATATCATGGCAAAAATTTATGAGATCAGGAGCCAAAAATTGCTACTAAATAGCAAAATTTTGCAAAATAACCTACACCATTGGAAAATTGAGAGAACCAGCTTAGAGGAAGGATTAGAAAAGATCATGACAAGTTTCTTAATGCTATAACATGAGACAACTAACTCATAGCAACCTAGGATAAGGGTATGTGCAGGATCATCATGGAAAAAATAGGTCCTTAAGTGGCAATGAAAATTCAAAAAATCAGAGTTGGGCAACTTGACATAAAAATTTGAATAAGTTATCTATATTATTTCAAAAATATGTAAGAATATAATCTGTGGCAAATTGAATGTAGTTTCTAAACTACTAGGTTAATTTTTGTAAAAAAAAAAATCTATTTGGTGAAAATTTGAAATTTCAATGCAATAGTACTAAAATTTCAGGGAAAAAATAAAAAGTAGGTGTCTGTCTGACCACCCTAACCATAATAAAATCATAATATATTTTTATAAAATTTTAGATATAAGTAGAGGACTCATGTCTGGATGTGATGCATATTTTTTTGTAATTGTTTTTCAAATAGATAATTAATTATGAATTTGTTATTACAACTTTTTAAAAATATTAAAACTCGTATGTCTGACCACCTTAACTTGGTCAAAACTTAATGGAATTCATTTTCTTTTTTTTAATCCTTTAGTATGCGAAGCATAGAATGTGACGCATGTTTTGGATTCAAAAAATGTGATACCGTTTGAAAGTTATAGATGTTTTTCTATCAGACTATCAATCAGGACTTTAGTCGTAATTCTAATAAAAAATAAATAATTATTATTTATTAGATTCTAAAGAAAATATAATTTATACTGATAGAAAGCTGAGAAGCTCCTTTACAAACCCTTTTCGTTTTATCAATATTAGGTAAAATAAAAGTCGTCAGCCACATGGGTGAAGTCTTGAAAAACAAGGTAAGTTGTTAAACACATTTTACATGTTGACTTTTAGGATTGGCAGGTCCGAACCAAATCCCGAGCCTAATACCGAGTCTAATACCGAGCCTAATACCAAGGCATTAAATTTTGTGTCAGAATATCGGATATCCGATTCAAATCGGATATCCGATTTGAATCCGATATCGGATTTGAATTCGATATATGATATCTTTTAGATTAGTTTTAAAACAATTTATACAATCTTTAATATATTATTTAAAAATGCAATTAAGTTTATAATTTAATATATATAATATCCAATAAAGTTTATAATGTAATATATTTAATATACAATTTATGATAATCTCTTACCGAATTATGTATTTAATATATAATATATTATTAAATGTATAATATTTAAATATTATCTCTTTCCCTCTCGCTCTCTCCACCTCTCTCTCTCTCTCTCTCTCTCTCTCTCTCTCTCTCTCTCTCTCTCTCTCTCTCTCTCTCTCTCTCTCTCTTCCTCTCTTCTCACTCCCTCTCCTTCTATCTCTTCCACTCTCACTCTCACTCTCTCACTCTCCCACTCACCCTTTTTCCCTCTCCATCTCACTCTCCCTCTCCCTCTCCCTCTCCCTCTCCCTTTGGTCTATGTGTGTACAAATCGGATATCCGATTTGTGAAACTCCATTGTGCAGAGGTTAAATCTTACCGTTGCAGAACATGTTTTACAAATCGGATATCCGATTTGTGGGCCATAGAAAAACCCCATGTGGGTCATTTTTGTGCATTCCAATGGACCCTGCATTTTGTTTGCAGCACTTTGCAGGCGACAAACGTGTGGTTTCAGATAGGAAGAGACAAAGATAAACTTTTAGGAGATTCTTGTACTCAAATTTGTCATACATAATGATTTTTTAGCATCTTTTATTTGGTATAATGGGGAGCAGCAGTCGTCGGAAGCAAAAATGTAAGAGAAAGCTGACAAAAGAACAAATTGAAGGATATAGACAAAGAGATAGAGAAGGTCATAGAAAGAAAAGACAAGGTATGTTAAATATTGGTGAACCTGAGCCCTATGGTCTTTCAAGTGAAGAGGAAATTGAATATGTTCATGGTGAAAATGTAGAACATGATATTGAAATTGGGAATGAAAATTTTCAAATTGATATTCAAAATTTTCAAGGTGAAAATGTTGGAATTGAAGATGTTGAACATTATATTGAAATTGGGAATGAAAATTTTGAAATTGATAATGAAAATGTTGGAATTGAAGATGTTGAACATGATATTGAAATTGGGACTGAAAATTTTGAAATTGATAATGAAAATGTTGGAATTGAAGATGTTGAACATGATGTTGGAATTGGGAATGAAATTGTTCAAATTGATATTGAAAATGTTCAAGGTGAAAATGTTGGAAATGAAGATGTTGAACATAATATTGAAGCAAGTGTAAATTATGTTTCACCAGATTACACGAGAAATGAAGAACCTTGTGTGGAAGAAAGAGGTATTCCAAATTCAAGACCTTCAAGGACCCCTAAATGGTTAGTTGAAATTGATGATAATATTATAAATAATTTTGAAGGCAAGAGGTCAACACGAACTATTTGGTTGCGGGCTAGAATACTTTTCAACCAATATTTTAGCAATAAGACATTGACCGAGCAATGCCAACTTTTGTACAATTGCTAAAGATGCAAAAGATGAGACCTTTGCTAGCCAAATTGAAGATTCGTCTGAACAAGAGGGCCGAAAAAAATTCTATTATTGTCAAAAATATTTTTAATGCTCTCAAGTCTATTGGAAAAAATAACAAGGAAAAAGATAAGAGAGCTACTCAGAGAGTCATTACCACCGCCCTAGTAAGCCATCAATTGAAAAAGGCTCGCTTTATCAGACAAACTTGTATTGATTTTGACTTAAATCATAAAACTTTGGATAGAGCACTTGCAAGAAGATAAAGAATAGATTATCCTCTTCAAAATGATACATGGGCTTTTGTCGGAAGGCTTACACATGTTGATAAGAAGATAACCGACAATGTAAAGTAGGCAATTCAACAATTTTGACATGATAACTCTAGAGTATCACCCAATGCAAAGGATGTTTTAAAGTTAAGAATTGGCAGTCGAGACCATACACCGCATCCTAAACATTTCTTGGAATCAAGCCAAACAATGTTGTTCAACAAATTTAATCAAACACTTCCAAATATGGAAATCTCGCAAAGAACTTTTGAAGGTTTGAAGCCATTCTATTGTGTGCCTCTTAAGATTTGAAATACTTGTTGTTGCAAATACCATGTGGATTTTTCAATGTACCATGAACTATTATGCTATATCCGTTCTACATTGCATACTAATGAAATGTTGCAAGAGTGTGGTGCAATGCATCTTTCGAAATCATCAAGGGACTTGCTAGATCTATTTTTATGTTCTAGGGATAATGGTTCCTTTTTCTAAAGGTGCTTGTCACTCGAAAAAGACAACATACTACTCTTGTGGAAGACTATGCCTTGAATGCCTCAAATAGGCAAATTTTGTAAAAAAATAATTTTGAAATGTGAAACAATGTAAAAAGGTCATAACTGTGTATAGGCATAATCTATATATTGTGATGTTTTTTGAAATACGGTTCAAATGTCTGCCATTGTACTTAATCGAGCTACAACCAAAGGTTTTTTTCCTGGTTCTTTCCTGTCGGTATGCTCGTTTGAACCGGGTTTTGTAATATCTCCTATTTATATATAAAAAATTATAGTGGCTTGCCACTTTTTCGAAAAACAAAAAAGTAAAATGTTCATTGTGAATTTCATTTTCCATGTAATTGATTCAAGTTGATTGGGCAAGAGCTAGGACTTGCAAAATCTTGATCCAACCTTAAATATTTCTGCCCCCACATTTCATTGACATTAGCTCTTTGGACTCTTAAGGGAAAATGCCGCTCCGATGCAGTTCAGAGCGATTCGACGTATTTGGGTGCAAGAGAGAACCATACCTAGCGTAAATGTACCCATCTGGACGTATTGGAACAGTCCGTTGGGTCATACAAGTTCGAGAATGAAAGTTGCACCACTTTGCAACTTTACACTGCTTGCATTTGGCAACTTTTCCCTCAACTGAAAACTCATCACCCCGGAGAGAGATTATTGTAGATGGTCTCAACACGATCTCGTATCCTCAGACAAAGAGTCTGTAAGCATCATGGTTTCCAAGAAATAGTCCATCAAAGTTTGTTGCCTTTTAGCACTTTGGACTCTTAAGGGAAAATGTCGCTTCGATGCAGCTCGGAGCGATTCGACGTATTTGGGTGCAAGAGAGAACCATACCTAGCGTAAACGTACCCATCCAGACGTGTTGGAATAGTCCATTGGGTCGTACGAGTTTGAGAATGAAAGTTGCACCACTTTGCAACTTTACACTACTTGCATTTGGCAACTTTTCCCTCAACTGAAAACTCCTCACCACGGGAAAACGCCTTCGAGATAGAAAAAATGAGAGAGGTTATTGTAGATGGTCTCAACACAATCCTGTATCCTCAGATGAAGAGTCTGTAAGCATCATAGTTTCTGAGAAATAGTCCATCAAATTTTGCTGCCTTTTAGCACTTTGGACTCTTAAGGGAAAACATCGCTCTGATGTAGCTCAGAGCGATTCGACGTATTTGGGTGCAAGAGAGAACCATACCTAGCATAAACATACCCATCTGAATGTTTTGGAACAGTCTGTTGGGTCGCATGAGTTCGAGAATGAAAGTTGACTAACTTTGACCAAATCGTATCCTAGTAAACACGATAGAGGTCCCACTTTTTTTTGAATGCAGGAGCACCATCTGACCATTTATCTCCATTCCTCTTGAAGCATCTTTTCTTTCCTCCTTTTACTTCCTTCATCAAGGATTGAGCGGAATACCTATCACAACCAACCTTGACTCCCCTTGAATACAGTAATCCCTCAACCGATCAAACTTGGGAAGTTTCGATCTCACATCGATTCCTTGAATGTAAGACTCCCAAGATGAAGGAAGACCATTAAGAGCCAACATGGTCAAATCTTTGTCATCAACAATATGACCATTTCAACTTAAAGATTAGATAATACAACTGAAATCACTCAAAAAATGAAACACATAAGACAATAAACACAACAAGAAATTTGCTTACAACTCAGGCCCAGCTCATGGATGAATTTGATACAATGAATAATAGCACCTCTCATAGATGCAAAGATACAATCGAATATGTTTCACCTTGAAATTGGCCTGCTGCTGCAAGATGAAGCGCTGCTGCTCAAGTGCAAACGTTTGCTTGGATTTCAAATTATGTTGAATGAACTTGATTGAGGAAATGAACAAACATCACCTTGTATTTATACAAAATAAGGTGACTCTTCAAGGAGGTCGGCCTCTCTTGAAAATAATAAATTACAAAATAATATCAAGGAAGGTCGGTGGTGCAGGAGCACCTAGAAAACACTAGGCAATTAGGAAGTCTAGGATGAATTTTTGTTTTTGATATGTTACCTTGAAGGTCATGTTGACCATTGAGATAGAGTTAGAGGCAGGTTGGAAGCTTTTGCATTATTGGAAATTTATGATTACAAGAGAAGACAGTGATAAATTTGTGTAATTTTTCTGGTGTTTGCTTTGAATTGTGTGTTAATGGAGTGATCTTGACACTGTGAATTGTGTAGAATGTAGTGCAATTGTCTTCCAAGCATTGTGTGGAACAGTAGGTAGCTAGTTTCTTCTGTTCAAGCATTCTTTTGTAGTTAGTTCATTTCTTTTGACCATTAAGATAGAGTTAGAGGCTCAGGAACATGTCTTGATTAGGAGTGATTAGGAGGATAAGGAGTGGAAAGGCTTAATGAGTTTTGGAACTCATTTTACTGATGAGATTAGAAACTCATTTTACTAGACATTGGCAAAAAGTGCAAAATGGTACATTTTTGCAAATTTTCCACAAGGTAACTACAATGTCCGACCAAGGGGAGGCATAACTACTTTTTTTGACCTATATAGGGTGTGCCTTGACCTGAGAGGAAGGTTGGAAGCTTTTGCATTATTGGAAATTTATGATTACAAGAGAAGACAGTGATAAATTTGTGTAATTTTTCTAGTTTTTGCTTTGAATTGTGTGTTAATGGAGTGATCCTGACACTGTGAATTGTGTAGAATGTAGTGCAATTGTCTTCCAAACATTGTGTGGAATAGTAGGTAGCTATTTTCTTCGGTTCAAGCATTCTTTGTAGTTAGTTCATTTCTTTTGACCATTGAGATAGAGTTAGAGGCTTAGGAACATGTCTTGATCAGGAGTGATTAGGAGGATAAGGAGTGGAAAGGCTTAATGAGTTTTGGAACTCATTTTAATGATTAAGGGTAGATTAAGGGCTTTAGTTCTTGGAGAATGTTAGTCTTTAGGGTATATTATGGAATAGTGAGCAAGACCCAGAGCATGGAACAGTGATTGTCCCATCCAACTGATAGGGTAGGGTTGGATGGAACACTCACTGTTCCATGCTCTAGATCCTTGTTTGCAAGATCTCCTTGGTGTCTTTCTTCACCATCTAAACCTATAGGACCTTCATCATTTCTAGGTGCCCTTGGTTCTTCTGTCCAACCCTACTATCATGTCGAATCAACTTACTTGGTGCACTACCTCTTATTCTTCCCTTAGCCTTCAATCTTCCCTATTGACTAATTCTCTCCATTAACTCAATTCAAATTTGTAGGGGTGATGATATGTTTCCAATGGCTTCTACTGATCTCCCTAGGGTTCTTGACAGTTCCCCATACTCCATTTATCATTCGCTACTTCCAAACCCTCAATTAGGGTTTTTAGGCTACTAGCCCAAGAGTTCCAATTAAGCCTCCAACTCCGAGAAAATTGGCTTTCATTCCCAAATTCTCCAAAGAGAAATCAGTCTTTCCTTGAGGGTCCTAATACCTTAGCCCACCTCTCAAATATTTTTGGTGCCTTAGGTTCCCACTGTCCGTACAACTCCATAAACTGGAACTGACCAAGGATTTGGGCCTTTTAGGTCTTTTCACTGTATTTTGTAGACTGTCAAGAGTTTTCTCACATCAAACAAGTTGATGGGGCTTCCTCCTTCTTGGTAAGCCTTGGAAAGGAATTCACCTACCCTTCCCACACCGTGTTTTGCCTAGATTTTTCCACCCTTGCACATTAAGTGCCTTTTTCTCCCTGTCTCTCCTAGCCGGACACTGTCAAGCTCGCCTAGGAGTAGACTATCTTCATGCTTCCTAAACTCCTATCTACTCCTAAACCTACTATAATTACAACCATGGAGTCTAGCCTCATTCCCCAAAATCCTATACACTAGGTACAGTGGGAAAGAGAACTAAAACCCCATTCTTGCTCGGTTGCCAGTCAGATCAGCAACTCAAAAGGAAACAAAACAACTACTACACACACCTGCAAAATGAACACACACTCTAAATACTACCACCAAAGCTTAGAAAATAAAAAATACTTCAAACTACAACAACTATAGAGCCATGATTGCTCCTGATCACATAAAATTCAAGCAAACACAAAATTTTCCTTATTGTTCTCACTGTTCACTCTTAGCATTCATCAAATTTCAAATTACAAAAGTTCTCAATGCCTTCCAACCCTGCTCACAGGTCGAAGCCTTCCCTATATAGGTTCCCAAAAGTATTTATGCCTCCCTTTGGTCGGACAAGTCAGCTACCAAGTGGCAAAAGGTGCAAAATGTCCCATTTTGCCACTTTTGCCAATTTCCTAGAAACTAACAAAAGTGAGTGTCTAAACTCATAAACTTTTCCACTACTGATAGCTCCTGACCAAGGCATTTTATTAATTCTCTCACTCAATTCGAATGGTCAACATGACCTTTAAAGTATCAAAAACACAAAACTTCATTCTAGGCCCTCAAACTGCCTAGTGCTTCCTAGGTGCTCCTGCACCATCTACCCTATCAGTCACCCTCATCCATTTAAATAAAATGAGTATAAATTAAATAGCCATAGGTTATCATTTAATTTATTACAAATTAATGTGATCGCTATCATGTATGAAAAATGTGGTAGCATAGACAAGGCAGTGGACTATTAGAAAAAAAAATTCAAAGAAATGTGGTCTCATAGAATTCAATGACAAACAAATGCAATTGACAACTGGTTATAGTTTTTAGTTATGCAATGTGAAGTAATTGTATAACTGCTTAGGTTGACTTTGTTAGAACTATATTGTAATTGAAATTTTTTCATCTATGAACATCTAGTTGCTAGTTATGCAATGTGAATTAATGATTTGAGTTTGAAAGATGTGTAATGCAATGTAATCAGCGATATAAATATAAACTACATAATATAACCATTCAGTTTTAAGCTATTTTACATTGATATTTAACCATTGCTCAAGATAAAATTTTCAAAGAGTTTAATCATGCACATGAGGAACAAATTAAATTTTGATTGTCAACTTCTATATATCAAATTATCCAATAATCAAGTGTATGTCCATATACAAAAATGGCATCGATGCCAACTCAAACAAAGTTTTACAAAATGTGGCATATGCCATCTCAATATGTATTCAAAATTTACATGCCAAAATTTCTATCTCATCCTAAACTACTGGTGGATCATCAAAATGGAGCCTCTTTGAAGCACTCGTTGGCTCTGAAGGTAGCTGCACAAGAAAAATTCAAACCACAATTGAGATTAGTTATACTATATAATTTAAAATCGAATAATTAACATCAAAATCAATATACATTGAATTTTAATTGAACTCTAAAATTGAAATCTTGATTACCTGAAATATACGTCTCTTCAAAGGGTCAGGAGTCCTAGAATATACCAAATCAACTTTTGAAATGCCAATCTATATATGTGAACAAAAACATTAAATTGATCCAAGTTAGCATATGATTATTGGTAATAAGAACTTATTTACCAAACACAAAATAAAATAAGCACATGTACCTCTTTAGGTTGATCTTTTTCTTTATCTTTTTCAGGTGTTTCAACACCTCCTCTTTGATGGGTTTCAACACCTACTCTTTGAGGTGTTCCAATAACTACACCTTTAGGTGGTGTGTCCCTTGTCAACATATCTGTAAAGCTCATAATTGCCTGTAAATAAAATTGACAAGTACATATGAAACTACCAATCTATGTTGACGTATGTATAATCAATATAAGATCTTAAAAATCTTAATTCAATCCAATTTGAGTTCAATTACCTTCCCCTTATCTAGATTTGCGCCTCCATAGTCTGGACGAGGTTGCACCTCACTCACACTGGGTATTTCCTACAGGAGGAAAACAAGATAAACATATAAGCTATTATATAATTTCATTAATGACAATTCAGATGACAAGAAAGTATATAATATAAAATGTAAACGAGTGAGTGCGAAAATATATACTGCGTGTGTGTCCAAGCCAAATGAAATGGCCCTAAGGGTGCTATCAGTCACCCGTGAGAGCTCCTCCTCAGACATCAACTGTTAAATAGACCATGTAAATAAATATTAGTACTTGATACTATCTCTTTTTAATATTCATTTAAAAACAAATGCAAGTTATGAAATTACAACTTAAATCTTACCTGTGTCACTATTCCAGCATCTCCGTCTCTAGCAGGAGAGGACTCTGTAGGGTGCACTCCACTCCCCTGCGACTGATCTATAATGTCTACATCATGGAGGTCATAATCAGAAGTGTCCAAGGGATGCTCGGCGGGTTGTACAGAAGGACCCAAGCATATCTGGCAGCACATAGTGCAAGCATGTGGCACACAAATATGTGGACCTGAGGAGGATGATGCAGCAGCACTCGAGCTTTTGCCAACATAACCAAAATGTGGCTGAGCTACTATAGAAGCATGCGAAACCAAATGACCACTCAAAGAGTGAATAGCCTGAATAGTCTGTGTGGATGCATCCTCGATAATCTCTGGGTGATATATTGGAGGTGGTGGAGGAAGGGGAGGAAGGGGAACATTTGGGCATGGGACTACTCTAACTGCCCCTGGTCTATCCTAGGGCATACCTCCACCGACGCCCTAGAAGGGTTTAATGTCAAAGTAATTGACATGATGCCCTAACACAAACTCAACATATATTTTTTTAATAAAGTAAAATGGTATGCCGGAATTATTGTTCGGTGGTTTATCAAAAACCATACACCAACAATCCCAAAATTTAGCTACAATGTCCCTATGTATGCACCATTTTATGGAAATTTTTGTTCTATTAACATTCACTGGCAAACCAGTGCGGGGGTCAATGAATAAAGAGGCTATTTGGGCTTTGGTTATTTGGAGATCTTTCACATCATCGTAAGACAATCCACATTGATAATACTCCCTCATGTCTTCTCGCCATGAATAAAAGGAATTATTTTGGGTGGAGAGGGTTTCTATATTTTTAATTATTTCTTTCAATGTGTTTGTCATATCTCTCAATCGAGGCATTGTTTGATAAATTTCACAAATGCCCCTCAATTGCCCCAATTTTTCACCAATTAAGTCTTCAATTGGTGGCTGCGGAGGTGGTGGAGCATTTGGCGGTGGAGGTGGTGGAGCATTTGGAATTTGTGGATTTACATTCGCATCCATAATACCTGATTAAAGTTAAAAACTAGTTAAACTAATTGAAATTACACAATATAAATGAAATTATTGTAAAAAAACCCTAGTTTTTAATAAAAATCCCAAAAAAACCATACTTTTTCACAAAAATCAATAAGGAACTCTTATTTTTGATAAAAATACATCAACAACACTAATTTTTAATCAAGATCCATTTCAAAACATTAAGTTTTAATAAAAAATCAATGTAAACTCTAGTTTTTAAAAAAAATCAATACAAAACCGTATTTTTGAATTTTTTTTCATAAAACCTACTTAAACTTAACAAAATCTATTGAAAAATCGATTACAAGATCAAAAAAACAAAATACATACCTTTCAAATTGGATATCGGATCAGAATGGATATCGGATTTGGATTTCACCTCTTGCGCCCGCGTCAAACTGTGAGAAATGAAATTAAAGAGTCGGCTGTTTTTTTAAATACAACTTCCACAAATCGGATATCTGATTTGTGGAAACTACCTTTGGTTTTTGGTTCGGGTAGAAGTACTGACACCCGAACCTAGAAAAGTCAACTAGGCCATTTCCGCGTTTTTGAATTGATTCAAAACGTGATTTTTTCTCATTGCCACTTTTTGGTCCATCATGATCCTGCACATACCCATAAGATAAGATCTAGAAATGACAACTAAGACTTCCAGAAGGAATCTTATATAATCCTAAGTAAATTTATCATGTGAATATGTCCCCTAAGTTCTTAGTAAGTGAATTAACTAGGTACAATAAATTTATTCACATCAACAAAGGGTTTGAGATAGATGCATTAATATGTTGAATTTGTAGGTACTAAAGCTTTGTTAGAATGTTGTCAAATTTCTCCCACATTGTATATTTTTGGATACTCATGTGAAGGCTTGCTTTGCAAGTATATTGAAACCTTGAACATTACTCATTAATATTTTGAGCTACTTTGGATGTAAGTTTTCTTCAAAAATGGTTTCTCCACATAAATTGCTATGTATGCAAGTTTTACTTCTAAAAGGGTTTTCCCCATATAAATCACTAAGTTATGTTTATTGCTTATTTAAGTTTTTTATTTTTTTGTATGATTTACGTAGAAAGTTAAAATAAAATTTGGAATATTTGTATATTCTTGTCTCAAGGTTTAGTGTAGGAATTTGTTTTGTAAATTTAACTTACTTACAAGTGGTGGCAAAGCCTAGCTAGTTTTGGTTCTAGTTGTGGGTTGTTGGGTTTTTTTCAACTAATTTAGTTTTGAGTGGAAACCTTTGTAGTTTGAAGATATTTTGATGTTTTTTTTGAAATAATTTTTAAATGGAAAGAACAAAAGGGAGAATGAAGATAAGTAAAAATGGTAGCAATTTTAAGATGTGGAAGGTCAATATGGAAGATTTGTCAAGTGATTGATAATTTGTGGGATGTTATTGATGAAATATTTTAGATACCTATGTATGGTACTTTAGCTTCTCAATATGATGTCCTGGACTATAAATTCAAAGGTATCATAAAATTATGTCTATTAGATTATATTTTAATCAATTACTACAAAAAAACCATCGTAAAATTATTGGGGAAGAAACTTGGAGAAATATAATAAGAAAAATCTTTAATGAAGAAGATTTTATTGAGGAAGAAGTTGTACTACTTTAGGATGGAAGAAAGTTGGCATTATTTTTACCAAATAGAAGAATTCAAGATGTTGGTGGCTCAACTAATATTAGTTAGTGTCAAGACGGACAAGGAGGAGAGATGTCAAATTATACTTTGTTCTTTTCTTGATTCATGAGATTCTCTTATCATAGCCATTGGGAGTATTTTTCTTCCCTCATTTGATAAAAAATAACAATTTATGAAAATGGATATCATTCTTCACCATCATCTTATTTAGCTACTAGTAATTAATGTACATATGGATGGATCCATCCTTCTTCTTCACAAACTTGATAGATTCATCTCAGGGAGATGTTGAATATAATGTATGTATTATGTTGAAATGAACAAGACAACTGAGAGGGGGGGTGAATCTATTGTACAAAATTAAACCTTCAAAACCCTTAACAATAATCAAATCCACAAGCATTCAATAAGCCCTTATTCTATTTAAAGTGTGATTAAACATGAAATGCATATAATAGAAACTAAAATCACAACACCATACACAAGAGAACACTAGATTTACATGGAAAATCCAATGAGGGAAAAACCATGGTGAGGATTAGCTCACAATAAAGTAATAGAGAAATTGGTACAAAGGGGCTCACTACTAGAATAGGACATACTGTCCAAAAGTCTCACAACTAGGGCTCACTACCGCAAAAAGAATACAAGAAGATAGAAGAAGAATGTTACATAGAGAACACTTCTTAATGCAACAAGGAGTCCACCACAATTTCTCGCACACTTTCATAGTCTCACATGAAAGATTTTGGATGCCTTCAGCTCACTACCTTTAGGAACCCTAACATTAAAATTCGTACTGCTCTACTCAAATTTGAATCATACCCATCACTTGCATCTATCTTGCTTCTTACTCTTCTTTCTCTCCCACTTGCATCAATGTCATACATATTTATATCAAACTCTATCTCAAAAAAATTCTCCAATGTCATCCACTAGCCATTATACATACAAATTCAAAATAGGTCAGCACCTAAACATTCTTGCAGTGGATAGGAACGAAATTTGACCTACATAAATCCTTAATTTGGACCCAAATAGATCCCAAAACACTTCAACATGCTTACACAAGCCTTGTATGTAGTGTTAAACACAAGGTCAACCAACACTCGTACAAAACAACATAATCATTAAGTACATGCTTCCTTAAACCAATCCAAAAATCCAAAAGTTACGGACAACATAATTCACTTGAACTCAATCTATAATGATCCATGAACTACCTAATATTCATTAAACACTTTATCCAAGCTCACATCATTCAAATACGTCAACTTAGAACAACTAGTAACCCTTACTTACACACTGATAATTGAAACTCACTCTATATTGAACCAAATCAAGTAAGAACTTGAATTTTAGAAAGATAAAAGCATTATAATAAACTTCCCAAATCTACACAATCTAAAGCCAAACAACAAAGAAATGCGAAGAAAATACATTTCTCCCAAGCCACAAAAAACATCCTTGAACAACCGGTTCACACACTAGTGAAAATATATCACACTATAAAATGATCTAGAAACCCAAATTCTAAATATAGAAACCTCTTAAAACCTTGAATAACCTATAATATCCACACAAGCATAGCATCAACATAGAAAGAAAGAAGATCACAATTCTAGATCATGCTATGAACACTTGTAGACCATAGTTTACTCTGTTCATCAAATTTTCTCTAGAGCACTTGGAAACCAAGTACTTGAGACATTATCTCAACTCATCACTTCATTCCAACTCACCTTCAAAATCTGTAACAAAAATATATCTCCATGTACTCACAACACTTCCTCAAGGTCTCAACTACACATGCACAACCTTTTTCCTCTTTTTCACAATTTTCTCAATATCCTCAACATCTTCAACCCATAGTTGACATCAAAGGAAACACTAGTTATTAGACTTCTTGTTGAAATAAATGATAGTTAATATTCATTCTTGCAACATATTAACCATCTACAATATGTTCCTTGTAAGATTGATTCCTCTTAGTGAACCTTTTTGTGATCAATTTCTCTTCATTGTTGATCTAGTCAAGAAGTAATTTTTACTATGGCCAATGATAAATACCTTGAGTGTGATGGCTTTCCTTGTGAATTTCATAAAACTCTTTAGGACTATGTTGGGGAGGATTTGAATTTCCTTAAAAAAGGTTATGAACAAAGGAAATATTAAATTCATATTCAAATTTAGGGATTTTGATAATATTTTTAAATAATGGTACATCACCTTGCTCAATGTCTCTTATTAAATCATTTCTAAAGTATTGGCCCTAAAGATATGTCATCTACTTCCTCAAATTGAGTGGCCTGCATACACTAGTTTTATCAAATGTAGATACATAATGAATAATAACATTATAGTTTGGGAAGGCATAGAATAGGCCTAACAATCTTATCAATAGGGTACTTTCATAAAAAATGATTTTTCTTATGTTTATGATCATATTGAGTGGCATTTCATCTTGGAAATATAGCATGCCTTAGGATTTGTACCTTGATTCATTTTATCTATTTGTATGATTTTTGTAAATGTCTCTAATTTTCTTACTATTAATGATCAAAAATATAATGTGTTTGGGATCTTTATATCTATATACCAAGGTTTCCCTCTAGCTCTAGCTTGGTATTTATTTTTTTAAGGGTTTTTTTACCTTATGAGTCATTTTATTTATGAAGAGCTATTTAAAGGTATTTCTTTACCCAATTCTTTAGCTTAGCTTGTTAATGGACACTTTATTGATGATTATTTTCTCACTCTTTTGGAAGAGGAAAATAAGATAAAGTATAGGCTCTTTAATGTTTAGATGTTTATAGCAATACCTCATGTTTTTCCTTTCAATGGAAAAAGTTTCATGTCTTCTTGGCTTAATTATTTTGGATGGAAGTGGATTGAGTATGATGAAATTTTTAGACTTTTGGAGATAAATTTTTCCTTTCAAGCACCCTCAACCTCTTTGTGGAAAGTTATTCTTACCAAAATTAACTCTTTTTTAGCTCATTGGGTTACTAGAACTTTATCTTTGCCTAAAAAATTATACATTTGTTCTAATATTATTGTGGTTACTCAAGTCTACTACTGTTCATGGTGGGTTCCCTCTAAATCTTATTATTTGAAATTAGAGAAGATTCATCATGATTTTCTTTGGTCTACTTTAGTAAATCATTGATGTTTCCTTTGAGTTTATTGGGACTTTTTTCCTCTTCCTCATGAATTAGGAGCATTGGAAATACCCTCCACTTATTGTCAAGGTTCAACCCTCTACACTAAGTGGATCATTCATGCGCTTAAGGGTATTTGAAAGGAAGTTGAGTGTGTGAAGATACTTCCTAAACCAATCTAATTAGAGGAGATAGTGTAAAAATTATATAAAAAAATTTACAAATATAGATCTTTAGATGCACATTCATTTACTTAAAACATATATTCAGAAAAGAAATCACATAACACAACATATATGCGGGGAAAAACCTTTAGGGAGAAAATCCCCACACTCCAAAACATATCCCAATGTATTATTAACTTAAAATAATTACAATAAAATTGTAAATCTATTATCTTGCAAGAGTCTTCACACTTCTATAAGATTTTGGAGTAATTTTGGTGGCATAACAATACTTCAAAATACAAGAACATAAAACTCCAAAATACAAGTGTTAAATATATAGGATATTACAATGCATAAAAAAAATTCTAAAATGCAATTCCCAAGATTGAAGATGCATAAGAAGTGTGTCAAAAAACAACTACACACATGTGTAAAATGATAAATTTTGAATTGGAAATACACTTACACATGCAAATATGTAATTGCCAATTGCAACAAACCTGCACATGCAAAACTACACCTGCCAAATAATAATGGAACCTCCAAGGTGAACACATTTTATACGAACTCTAACATAACAAGGAATGCTTCTAGATGCATAACTCCACCAATAAAATAAACTTCCAAACTTGACTCAAAAAATATCACTAGTAAATGATAGTATAATATGAGTTAACAATCAATTATGACTTGAGTCAGCTTATACAAGGTGAGACACTTACCTAGTAGAAAATAGGAGCCATGTAACACTTCACATGTATGGAGACAAATCAAGCTGAAAATCCTACATATGACAACATCATGTGCACATATACTAAAAAATACAAGAAAATAAACTTAGGATAAAATAATTAAATAATGACCAAAAAAATTCTAGAACTTGGAAAGGTTGAGGGACCTTAAACCCAAAATTCTCCAACTTTTTGAACACATTTGAAGAGCCAATGAAAATAATAGTATTTCAATTGCTAGGGGTCATGAGACCCATTATTTTTTTGAACACTGTATAAACTTATATGTGATCATAAGCTTTGTCAATGTATCTTGAAACAAGGAGGAAATAGGTTGGACCTGAAAAATTGCTATGAAAGGGGGATTTACCATAAAGACCTATTTCCCTAAATTCATTCAAGGAAATGAAATCCAAAACAATGAAGTGATTATCATCCAAAAAGGTGAGTCAAATCAAGGTATGAATCAATAAATTTCCTATCAATGCAAGGACAGGGGTATAAGCTAAATAACACTTTGGAGAGAAAGATCAAAACCATCAAACAAACTCCAAAATGCAAGCTATAAAATGCAAATGAACAATGATCAAATTTGACATAAACATTAATTAAAAGGAAGATCTGGAAAGGGAAAAATAATGTGTACCTTTCACCAAAAGTCATGTTTTGAAACTCACTGAGGACTCATTCAACCTATGGTGAATGGGTCCTAGCTAGGGTTCTTGAAAAATGCTTTCTTGGTTCTCTTCTACCAAGTCTAGACTCCCAGATTCCCAAGTTTCACTATCAAACAACTGGAAATAAATTTTGTAGAGGAGTTTCTGTGAAATGACAACTTTCCTTGCAACTTTGACAACTTTGCAACTTTCTTAAATTTTTATCTTTAAAGGATCTTCAACCTAAAATTTGCAATCACACATCAAAGAGAGAAAAATGTTGTTTGTTAGGGAATGGGGGTTTTCCTTGGTCAAACCCCATTTTGGTAATTAAACCTTAAAATGAAATGTAAAATAATGAAGGAATGATGAATGAACAGAACTATGTAACAACTCACTAAAACTTATTTGAACTTTGGATTGTAGATTAACAAACTTGTCTTAATGCCTTTGATATGCTTGAATAGATCTTGGACTCTACATCACCACATTAGCTCAAACAACATGCATGATGCAAGAAATACTTGAAATGATGATGGAATCTTGATTGCTGTAATAATCTTCAATAATTCTGCCCTTTGAATTCCTTGAAAATGCTCTTGAATTGCTTTATCAATGCTCTAGCGTGATCTTATGAAGTCACACAAAATTTCTAGGATTTGAACACTTAAAATCTAGGTGAAACTAAGTGAAATGACCTTATATTTATACTTCAAAAAGTTGAGTCAAATCAAGGTATGAATCAACAAATTTCCTATCTATGCAAGGATAGGGGTATAAGCTAAATATCACTTTGGAGAGAAAGATCAAAACCATCAAACAAACTCCAAAATACAAGCTATAAAAATGAAAATGAAGAATAGTAATCAAAAGGTAGATCTAGAAAGGGAAAAACAATGTGTACCTTTCACCAAAAGTCATCTTTTGAAGCTCACTGAGGACTCATTCACCATAGGGTGAATGAGTCCTAGCTAGGGTTCCTAAAAAATACTTTTTGGGTTCTCTTCTACTAGGTTTGTACTCCCAGATTCCTAAGTTTCATTGTCAGACAACCAAAAATAAATTTTGTAGAGAAGTTTCCATGAAATGACAACTTTCCTTGCAACTTTGACAACTTTGCAAATTTCTTTAATTTTTCTCTTCAAAGGATCTTCAACCTAAAATCTACAATCACACATCAAAGAGAGAAAAATGTTGTTTATTAGGGAATGGGGGTTTGCCTTGGTCAAACCTTGTTTTAGTAATTAAATTTGAAAATAAAACAAAAAATCATGAAGGAATGATGAATGAAAAAAACTATGTAACTATTGGAAACACAAGGGCAAACAACTGAGAGGGGAGGGGGTGAATCAATTGTCACATAATTTCAAACTTATTAAACTTATTAACCCTTATTATCAGATCTGATTATTAACCATGAAAGCATAAATCAAAAACACATCAGAAACACACATAACACCAAGATTTTTGCATGGAAAATCTATTAGGGAAAAAACCATGGTGGAGGTTAATCCACAAGTTTATACTGTATTAAAAGTATACGAGGAATAAATGAGGAATGCACATGCATTCAAGCACACTGCCTAGATCTCACTACTCAAATACAAAGGAAGAATCACTATCTTACAAAAATATTCAGATTAAATCCATCTGAAGATTTTGAACTGAGAAAGTAGCTTCTTCTAATGCCTGATTATAGTTTCGGTTAAGCACATGAACACTTCTTCACTCTTCTTCACACTCTTCTCTACATTTGAATGATCTGATCTTTATTCACACATAGCACTCACTCACTTCACATCACACATGTCTCAAATGAGATAAACAATCACTCATATATATCAGCAACAAGTAACTACATCGCTTCATGTTGGCCTCAACAAAATAATAAGATGAATACAAACTGTCAACCCAAAAAAATAAAGATTATCAATGTGAATCCACCAAGTTCATCCATAACACAGTAGAGACCCAAATTAATATCCTCAAAAACAAAACACCTTCAAAGATTATTCCACAAAGATCCACAACATGCTTCAATCATCCTATCTGCCATGAACATGAAAAACATGAACACGTAAGAGAATATCTCGGATCACGAGCATAACAATCAATGCAGACATGCAACATAGATAGAGCATGATCTAGAAACATCCAAAAACACTATAGGATCATACACAACAACTGAGATTACTAGAATCATATTATCTTCTTCTAGGAACACCGACTACAGTAACATAATAACTATAGGAACATAGAAACTCATAACTTTCTCAAATCTTCATGTGCACCTCTGAAACTTTCAGTGGATAAACTAGATATACCAGAAAACAAACCCTTTAATCCGTAGCTTCTCACCATCAACATACTGAACTTCCCATCATACTGATCTTCACTATTTCTCAAACAACCTACAGCTTATTTTATTAAAATTTTGTCAATATCCTTGACATATACAATCTTAAAGAAATTAATGCTAATAGTGTTGACATCAATGACAACCACATATCGACAAAACAACCACAACATCCAACAATCTCCCCCTTTGGCATTAATAGCAACACATGATTTGAAAAACACCATCAACGCAACTAACTTCAACACTTACTCCCCCTTAGGTTCTGACTCTTTTCTCATTGCTCTTCTCTCCTTTAATTCTTCAAAAAAAATTCACATTACTCTTCTCCCATTTGACATCAATGGAAAAGGTACACAAAAACTCTGAAGCACATATCTGAATCATCTGACTACTCCCCTTGAGTAGCAGCCACCACAACATCAATTCAAATCAAGATATGACTGTGAATGCATGGACCGATGTAATGTCTTGCATCTTAGTTCTTATTAGGAGGGGTAATCACCCCTAACTTCCCTCTAAGATAATCAAAAGTATCCTTATGCAAAGTCTTAGTAAATATATTTGCAATATATTCCTTAGTAGGCACATACTCTAGTCTAACTTCCTTATCACTCACCTTGTCTCTCAAAAAGTGATATTTGATAGATATATGCTTAGTCTTTGAATGCAACACCAGATTCTTAGAAATGTTAATTGCGCTTGAATTATCACAGAATATAGTAGTAGGTTCATCATACACAACTTTGATATCTTTCAACATCCATTTCATCCACAATACTTAAGTACAATTGTTAGCAACAACAATGTATTATGCCTCTGTAGTAGACAAATAAATGGCATTCTACTTTTTACTTAACCATGAAATCAACTTCTTTCCCAAGAAAAATGTGCCATCACTAGTAATTTTTCTGTCATTCACATCTCCTACCCAATCAGCATTAGTAAAGGAACTCAAAGTAAGATCATCATCTTTAGGATACCATAGGCCAAAATCAACTGTTCCCTTCAAGTATCTGAAAATTCTCTTCACAACAGTCACATGAGATTCTTTAGGATCGGCTTGAAATCTTGCAACAATGCATACAACATTCATGATATTAGGTCTAGTTTGAGTCAAATAAAGCAATCCACCAATCATTGATCTTTATCTAGCTTGATTTGCCTTCGGAGAATCATCATTTGTTGTCAACTTACATCCAGTCACCATGGGTGCACCGACTAGCTTTAAATCTACTTTACCAAAATTCTTTAGCAATTCTTTCACATATTTGGATTGAGATATAAAGATGCCTTTATCTAACTAAGTAATTTTCAATCCTAAAAATAATTTCATCTCTCCAATCATTTACATCTCAAACTCATTCTGAATCTCATCAACAAACTTCATGCACAAATCATCATCTCCTCCAAAAATGATATCATCAACAATGACTTCCACAAACAAATCTTTATTATTATCAATCTTGAAATACAGATTACTATCAGCAGTACCTTTGTTAAATCCAAGCTTCAACAAATACTTGTCCAAGCTGGCATACCAAGCTCTAGGGGCTTGCTTGAGTCCATACAATTATTTCTTCAACCAACAAACCATATCTCCCTGATCAGTTAAAATTGAAATCCATCAGGTTGCTCAACATACAATTCTTCTTCCAATTCACCATTTAGAAATGTTGACTTGACATCCATCTAATAAACCTTGTAGTTTTTGTAAGAAACATAAGCAAGAAATAGTCTCACAACTTCAATTCTAGCAACAAGAGAAAAAGTTTCTTCAAAGTCATTTCCCTCCATCTGAGAATATCCTTTACATACTAGTCTTTCTTTGTTTCTAATAACTTCACTTTGTTTATTTAGCTTGTTTCTAAAGACCCATTTAGTTCCAATTACATTTTTGTCCTTAGGTCTAGGAACAAGAGTCCATGTATTATTCTTCTCAATTTTCTATAACTCTTCTTTCACTGCTTCAATCCAGTGTTCATATTTGCATGCTTCATTAACATTACTTGGCTTAGTCTTTGAAATCAAACAATATTCTTTCACAATTCTTCTCCTAGTCTAGACACCTTTGTTCTTATCACCTATAATCAGATTTTCTGAATGATTTAATCTCACATACCTTGGAGTCTTAGAATGTTCTTGTATTTCAGGCTCTTGTGATCTCTCTTCTATTCTTTTACTAGCTTCACCTTCCTCTTAATCTTCTTGATTCACTAGAATGATCTAAACTTTATTTGAAGTATGAACTTTTTTTTCTTTGTTTGCACTATCATTTGGATCATCAAAATCATATCCACATGTTCTGGATGGTCTAGCAATGTCTTCATCAACCATAACATTTGCACTTTCAACCATTTTCCTTAATCTCATGTTGTAGCACCGGTAGGCCTTACTCTTAGTAGAATAACCAAGAAAGATTCCTGCATCACTCCTAGCATCAAACTTTCCTATATTTTCATCTCTTCTGATATAACATTTACTCCCAAAGATTTTGAAATATCTAACAATAGGCTTATGACCAAACGATAGCTCAAAAGGGTTCTTACTAGTATCATCTTTAATTTTTACTTGATTGAGGATATAAACAACAGTACTCACAACTTCTCTCCAATAGATATGGGGAACATTTCCTTCCAGTATCATAGTTCTAGCAGCATCTTGAACTGTCTTGTTCTTCCTTTCCACAACTCCATTTTGTTGAGGGGTCCGCAATGTAGATAATTGTCTCTTTATTCTATGCACTTCACAAAAAGAATTAAATTCACTGGAAGTGAATTTACCACCTCTATCTGATCTCAAAAACTCTATCTTCAAACCTATCTCTATCTCAACCATAGCCTTAAAGATCTTGAACTTCTCTAGAGTTTCATATTTCTCCCTTAAGAAAGTAACCCACATCAATCTAGAATGATCATCAATAAGCAACATGAAATATCTATATCCTTGTAAGATTTTGATTCTAGCAGGACCACACAAGTCAGTATGCACAAGTTCCAAAAATCCATTTGAACAATATGGTTTGGTTTTGAATGAGACTCTAGTTTTCTTTCCTAACTGGCATTCTTTGCATATGGAATTAGTAGGCTTTACCAACTTAGGAAGATCTCTCACTACCTGAATAAAACTTGTCTTGATAATATTGTCAAGGTTTACATGACACATTCTCCTATGCCACAACCAACTTTCATCAACTTGAGCAATCAAACAACTTTTACTACCAACATTCAGGTGAAAAATGTTACCTTTTTTTTTTGTACCTGATGCAATCACATTTCTAGAACTTCCCAATATTCTACACTTTCCATCCTTGAATTGAAGATTATACCCCTTAGATCAACCATGTGTCCACCACTCAAAAAATTATGCTTCAAACCTTCAACATAAAGAACATCATCAGTATTATGCTTACCATCAAAAGGAATACATCCTATGCCATGGATTATACCACCATTATTATCACCAAATATTACAACACCACCATCATATTTTTCCAAGCTTAAAATTTTTCTTTTGTCAACTGTCATGTGATGTGAACATCCACTATCAATTACCCATTCATCCTTCTCTTCAACTTGAGAAGCTAGGGCTTTCTCCACATTTGTACAACTAGCAGATTAAATAGACACATGACTATTTTCCTTGATAGAAATAAACACAAACTCATCTTCACTTACATTCTCTTTATCAGATTCATCATATGTCATACCTTCATCAAAAACATAATAACACTTCTTTTGAAATTTAGGATTGTAAGGTCTTGACTTAGGAACTCTTTCCGGACACCTTGATGCAAAATGACCTATCTTATTGCAAGAAAAACATTTAATAGGAAACTTTCCTTTATATTTACCTTCTCCTTTGGCTTCTCTTTTGACAATAAGAGCTTCAAGCTTATTCAGTTCTCTTTCTTCTTCTTCAATCTATCTCATTTCTTCCTCATACCTGAATACCTTTCTAGAAGAACTTTCACCTAGATCATATCTCTACTTTTCTCTCCTAGAAGTAGTAGCTTTAAATGTAGATTCTATCTTAGGAAGGGCATCACCGAATTCACTCAACTTAAAAGCAGTAAGTTTACCAATCAACATATCTCTGGTTACATTTGACATAGTTCAAAGATCATCAATAGTGTAGATTTGAATTTGTATGCAGGAGGCAAGGATCTAAGCACTTGAGCAACATTTTCTGATCCTTCCAACTATCCACCAACACATCTAATACCACACACAAGTTCATTCACTCTTTGCATGAAAGTAGTAATATTCTCATCATCGCCCATTTTCAATATTTCATATTTCCCTTTCAGACTTTGTAGCTTAGCAATCTTCACATTAGCATCACCTTCATACAAAGTTTCCAATTTTTTCTAGATCTCATAAGAAATCTTCAGATCCATAACATTCATCATTTCAGAATCAGTCAAAGCACTCAACAATGCTTCCTTAGCCCTAATATTGTATTCAACAACTCTAATCTCAGTAGTAGTAGTAGTAGTAGTAGTAGTAGTAGTAGTAGTAGGACCATTATGAGGAATAACATACCTATTTCATGTAATATTCTAGTAAGATTCACCAATGCATCTCAGATGACACTCCATTCGAGTCTTCCACAGAGAATAGTTTGTACCATCAAATCCTAGACTATCCTTCTTATATTTCGCCATCCCAGATCACCTCAAGCTATTAAACTTCTTCCAAGGAACCTACTCTAATACCAATTGTTGGCAACACAAGGGTAGACAACTGAGAAGGGGGGTGAATCAGTTGTCATAGAATTTCAAACTTATTAAAATTATTAACCCTTATTCTTAGATCTGATTATTAACCATGAAAGCATAAATCAACAACACATTTGAAACACACATAACACCAAGATTTTTGCATGGAAACCCTGTTAGGGGAAAAACCACAGTGGAGGTTAATCCACAAGTTTATACTCTGTTAAAAGTATAAGAGGAATAAATGAGGAATGCACATGCATTTAGACACACTGCCTAGAGCTCACTACTCAAATACAAAGGAAGACTTGTTGTCTTAAAAAAACATTCAAATTAAATCCATTTGAAGATTTTGAACTGAGAAAGTAGCATCTACTAATTCCTGATTACAGTTCTTATTAAGCACATGAACACTTCTTCACTCTTCTTCACTCTTCTTCACACTCTGCTCTACCTTCAAATGATCTGATCTTTATTTTCACATAGCACTCACACATTTCACATCACACATGTCTCAAATGAGATAAACAATCACTCATATATATCTGCAACAAGTAACTACATCACTTCATGTCGGCCTCAACAAAATAATAAGATGAATACAAATTGTTGGCCCAAAAAATAAATATTATCAATGTGAATCCACCAAGGTCATCCACAACATAATAGAGATCCAAACCAATATCCTTGAACACAAAACACCTTCAAATATTATTCCACAAAGATCCACAACACGCTTCAATCATCTTGTCAGCCATGAACATGAAAAACTTGAACACGCAAGAGAAAATCTCGAATCGTGAGCACAATGATCAATGTGGACGTGCAACACAAATAGAGCATGATCTAGTAACATCCACAAACACCATAGGAGCATACGTAACAACTCAGATTACCAAAATCACATTATCTTCTTCCAGGAACACCAGCTACAGTAACAAAATAACTGTAGGAACACTAAAACTCATAACTTTCTCAAATATTCATGCGCACCTCTGAAACTTTCGGTGGATAAACTAGATATACCAAAAAACAAACCCTTTAATCTACAACTTCTCACCATCAACATACTGAACTTCCCATCATACTGATCTTCATTGCTTCTTAGACAACCTGCAACTTATTTTATTACAATTTTCTCAATATCCTCAACATATACAATCTTAAAGACATTAATGTTAATAGTGTTGACATCAATGACAACCACATATCAACAACACAACCACAACATCCAATAGTAACATCACCACATTAGCTCAAACAACATGCATGATGCAAGAAATATTTGACATGATGATGGAATCTTTATTGCTGCAATAATCTTCAAAAATTCTACCCTTTGAATGCCTTGAAAATGCTTTCGAATTGCTCTATCAATGCTCTAGCTTGATCTCATGAAGTCATACAAAATTTCTAGGATTTGAACACTTCAAAATATAGGTGAAACTAAGTGGAATAACCTTATATTTATATGTATATCTTAATATTAATTCCCAAAATTAAAATATCACAAGCCAAAATTTAAATGTACATTTGAAATCATTGAAATACCACTAAAACATAATTCAAATTTAGGTCCTAGGTGCAAGTGAGGACCCATTCACCCTATGGTGAATGGGTCCTAGCTCACTTGCTTAGGACACACATTGCTCAATGTTAAACCTTACGTTATGGAATTTATGAATGTCATATTTTATCTCTCAAAAAATGCAATTCATTAGGCCTATATTTGAATTAAAAGGGCTAATTAAGGCAAATTAACCTCAATCAATCAATAAAGCCTTAGATTAATGTGGAAGTGTAAAGGTACACCTCACAACACCAAAAAAAAGGCCCAATTAAGTCCATTTTAATTAAAATGGGCCTTAAACTTAATGTGAATATGTAAAACATATTACAACACTAAATTAAGACATCATTAAGCTCATTTATTTATTAATTATTCATTTCCAAATTAAGTGTGAAAAAGGTATACTTTTTCCTATACTACATATCTACAACATTCACTAGAGTATCAACCTTCTCTAATTTCACCTTCCCATATTTTACCATATCATGAATAAAGTGAACCTAAATATTAATGTGCTTTGTTTTGGCATGGAAAGAAGGATTATTTACTAAGAAAATGGAACTCTAACTACATCACAATATATGATAATCATCGTTGTATTAAACCAAACATTAGAACACAATCTTCTAATACAAATGGATTCCTTGCAAGAATGAGTAGTTTTCATGTGGGTGGGTGCGCAAAAAGATGGGGGACCAAAAAAGGGTGTTAAGTGGCCACTTTTTTTTTAAAATCAAGAAAGACTGACCTTAGATGACAAAGTGAAGATACTTACACTCAAAATTTTATGATGCAATGAAAAAAATATTCATGGTTCTTTGAATCTCCTTTCTAAACTACTATTTTTTAAATGGTAGAGATTAAGGGGTTGAAAAAGGGGAGCCACACAAATTGGTCCTATTTTTTCAAAAAAGCATAACATAGCGTCTAGTATGACCCCCCTAAAATTTTAACTTTTTTTAGTAATTCAAAAATTATTTTGGTGAGATATTAGCTAACACCATGTAGTTTATCCTCGATTTTTCTACTAATTTTTTAATGAATGTATGATTTTTTACTAATTTTCAAAGTGGAAACATCTTGAAAAATAGGAATTTGAGTGTGCTGCCCCCTAATTTTTTAAAAATTGATCAATTTTTTTTTTTTTAAATATGTGTAGAATGGAATCTAGTTTTTAGAAATGTAATTTATTTTAAATGTTGATGAATGGTTAAAAAATAAAGTGAAAAATACCAAACATAGGTTTTTGACCAAAAAAAAAAGGGTACACCAACAAAAGAAATTAAAGATGAAAACCTTAACATACTAAGAATGCAAAAAAGATTACATGGAAAGATAGCTAAGAGATATCTTAATATTACCATGGTTTTTTTTTTACTTTACATTGAAACACATGGAAACCTGATGGCAAGCACACTCGAGATTATGTCAAATTTTTCACAATTTGAAAAAATACATATTTTGGACATTGGAAATTCACTCCAAGCCTTTGGACTAGAAGAGAAAGGATTAAATCTTTCCAAAGAAATATAAAATGTAAGGCATTATAACGTGCTCACATTATTAAATTCTTTCACATAACATGAGCACATTAAAATGTGCTTACATTATGTTTTTCATTGAAAAAAATTCTTTCTTTTTTACTTTTTCTTTCTCTTTCTCCTTCTTTGTCAGTGAAACTATATACATGAAATAAACATTTAAGTTGAAATTTACATATGGATATATGCAAATATCCATATGTAAATGTCAACTTAAATGTTATATTTCATGTATATAAATTTTCAAGATGTTTGAGAGTGGTTTTAGATATCTAGGAGTTATAATGCAAATTCTAATTTTTGGAAGATCTTATAACTTTTTAGATAGTCAAATTTCATTAATCAACATATAAAATTTAATTAATTTCAAAAGGTCAAATTTTAGTAATCAACAATTTGTATCATATTTCTCTCTCTCCATCTCACTAATTTTTTTATCTATTACACTCTAGACCTCTCTCACTCTCACTACCTCTACCCCTTTATCTAACTCTCTCTCCCTTGAGCTCAAGAACTACCTCTTTCTCTCTCTCTCACTTCTCTCTCTCCCTCCCTATCTCTCCCTCCCTCTTTACTTACCTCTCTACTTCTCTCTATCTCCCCTCTCCCTCTCTCTACCTACCTATCCCTCCATCACTTCCTACCACTCTCTCTATTTCTCTCTTTTTCACCTCTCTCACCTCCCTCTCTCATTCCCTTTCTACCTCTCTCTATATCCCTAATCCCTCTCTATATCTACCTCTCTATCCATCACTCCCTCTCTCTCTACATCTCTCTATCTCACCTCTCTCCCTCTCTACCTCTCTCTAGTTCTCTCTATATCTCCTCTCTCTCTACATATCTCTATCTCACCTCTGTCTCCCTCCCTAACTATCTCTCTTTACCTCATTCACTCTCTAATTTGTATATCTGCTCTCCCTCCCTCTAACTACCTCTTTGTCCCTCACTATTCCTCCCTTCCTCCCTCCCTCCCCTCTCTCTATATATCACACCATTCTTCCTGCACCTCTCTATCTCTCTCTACTTCTCTCTATCTCACCTATCCCTCATTACCTTTCCCCTCTTTCTCCCACCATCCATACTTCCCTCTCTCTCTATCTTTGTCTTTACTTCTCTCTATCTCCCCTATCCCTCTCTACCTCTCCCTCTCCCTCCCTCCCTCCTCCCTCTCTCTCTCTTTCTCATTCTCTCCTCTCTCTACATCTCTCTATCTCACCTATCCCTCTCTACCTCTCCATCCCTCCCTCTTCCCTCTCCCTCTCTTTCTTGTTCTCTCCTTCCCTCTCTAGTTCTCTTTGGATCACCTCTCTCTCTCTCTCTACATAACTCTATCTCACCTCTCTCTCTCTCTCTCTCTCTCTCTCTCTCTCCCCCCCAACCTGGCCCACTCCTCCCCTCTCTCTCTCCTATCTATCTCCCCTCTCTCTCTCACCTATCCCTCTCTACCTCTCCCTTCCTCCCACCTCCCACTCTCTCTCTTTCTCATTCTCTCATTCCATTTCTACTCTCTATCTCACCACTCTCTATACATCTCACTCTTCCTAATTACATCTCTCCCTCCTTCCATCTCTATTTCTCTCTCTCACCTATTTGTCCCTCCCTCCCTATCCCTCCCTCTCTCCTTCACTCTCTACTAAACTCTATATCTCCCCTTTCCCTCTCTCTACCTACCTCTCCCTCCATTACTCCCTACTCTCTCCACTCTATCTCACCATTCTCTCTCTCACACACACACATTTATCTCCCTCGCTACCCTCACTTCCTCCCAATCTTTCTCTCTTATCCTCTCCTCTCTATCTAACCATTTTCTATCTCTACATCTCTTTATCTCACTTATCCCTCTTTACCTCTCTCTCTCTCACACCCTACCTCCCTCCCTCTCTCTACTCCTCTCTCTCTCTCTCACACACACACACCAATGTCTCCCTCCCTACATCTCCTTACCTCCCTCCATCCTTACCTCTCTACTTCTATCTATCTCTCCTCTCTGCCTTCATATGCCTCTCTCTCTACCTCTCCTATCCCTCCCCATCTCTCCCTTATTTCTCTTGTCTCTCCTTTCTCTCTCTACTTCTCTCTATCTCACATATACCTCTTTACCTCTCCCTCCCTCCCCTCTCTCTCCCACTCTCCCTCCTTCACTCCCTCTATCTCTACTCTCTATCTCACCTATCACTCTTTACCTCTCCCTCCCTCCTCTCTCTCCCCCACCCTCCCTCCTTCCTTCCCCCTCTCTCTCTATATTTCTCTCTATCTCACCTCTCTCTCTCCATACCTCTCCATCCCTCTCTCCTTCCCTCTCTCCTTCCCTCTCTACTTCTCTCTATCTCCCCCACCTCTCTCTCTCTGTATATATGTGTGTGTGTAGCTCTCTCTTGTCTCTCCCTCTACCTGTCTCTCTCTACCTCTCCCTTTTTTATATCTCTCCTCTCCATCTCTCTACATACCTCTCCATCTCTCTCTCTCCCTATTTCTATCTCATTCTCTACTTACCTTTATCTCACCTATCTCTCTTTACCTCTCCCTCCCTCCCCTCTCTCTCCCACCCTCCCTCCTCCTCTCCCTACTTCTTTCTATCTCACCAATACCTATTTACCTCTCTCTCTACTTATCTCTATATATCCTATCCCTCTCTACCTCTTCCTACATCCCTCCTCCCTCATTACATCTCTCTATCTCACCACTCTCTCTCCATATCTCTCTCTCTCCCTTCCTCTCTCCCTCCTTCCCTCTCTACTCTACATCTAAATTATTTCTCTCTATCTCTCCCCCCTTCTTTTTATCTCTCCTCTCCCTCTCTCTCTCTCTTTTTCTCTCTATCTCACCTCTCTCTCTCTCACCTCTCCCTCCATCCATCCCTCCCTACCACTCTCTATCTCTTTGTTTCTCTCTCTCACCTCTCTCTCCCTCCCTGCCTTGTAATTCCCCTAACATCTAATTTCAACATAAAGATCAATTTTTAGACTAGATTCAATGAACAAGAACATATGAACATGTAGATAGATCTTTTATATAATGAATAACTTTAGAATCCCATACATATTGTATATATAAATTACAACTCACTAAGACTGATCTAGAATGATATATAATGCTACTATAGATCAATGATAATATTACTAACTTCCTTACATATTATTTGAATCTTGTATGTAATCCCTAAATGAGAATTCCCTCAAGAACCAAAGGGGTTTCATCCTTTGATGCTAGTGATCATTGGGTTTTCATCCACAAAAGGGTTTAGAACACAAGTGTTACAAAATACATAAATTTGACATAATAATTCTATATCTAATACATGAGTTTACTCCCTACATTTATATGCTAAAAATTTCCCTTAAGGAACAAGTTGACCTTGAGCCAAAATGGTGCTAAAGCCTAGAATTTGAATATCACATGCTACACTAGGTTTGCCTTAAGGAAAAAGTATATTCTTTTGGAATTAGTGTGCCATCCTACAGACTTATCTACATGCTTCCTTGGCCCTTTTCTTCTTCCTAAAACTTCACAATTGTTATCACATGATCTGGAAGTTTATTATCCTTTAAGCCTACTAAATTCGATGTCAGTCACCTACCACAATCATCTTTTGATAAAAATATATTTCCAGTACTTGATCCATTTCTCTTGAGATTGGGATATGATGTGCAAGTTTCATCATAGATGTCATGTTCCAAACTGCAAGCTGAAATATGCTCCTATGGAGGAATGTAGAGAGATTCCCAGAATTGATCTTGCTCAAGTGTAGTGAGTTTGAATTGGTGATCTTCTAATGGAGATATATTTCTAGTATATGATCCTTTTTCCTTGAGCTTCAAATATGATGTGATGGAATTATTACATATGTTATGTTCCAAACTTCTAGTCAAAAGGGTATTCTATGGAGAAATGTGGTAGGATACCTAAATTCCATTCTTCAACTATCTTTTTAGAAAAAGGGACATGACAAATCCTCCCTTCCCAAAATTGTTTGTCCTCAAGAAATGTATATTTCGACGCTCTATAATTTCAAGACCTTCCCAAGTAGCATCTTCAATTGGAAAATTGTTTCAATCAATAAAATATTCTATTATGCTACTATTTCTTAGATCCTCGACCCAGGTGTTGATCATAGCTTCTGGAATGAGAGAGTTTTCCTTCATCATCTAATGGTGATAACTGTTACAAGAGATATATTCAATCCTAGAACCTTCTTTAGACCTAAAACATGAAAAGCATTATGTATTTTTCTATCTACTAGAAGCTTCACTTCATAAGACACTTCTCCGACCTTTCAGATTATCTTGTATGACCCATAGAACTTAGTCATGAGCTTCTCTACTCCACCTTTCTTGATGAAAGACTATCTATATGATTGAAACCTTATGAATACCATATCCCCTATTTAAAATGACCTTTCTATGTGCTTCCTATCTATGTATGCCTTTTGTTGATTCAGAACATTTTGCAAGTGATCCTTAAGTGACTTCAGAATCTCTTGATTTTATTTGACTAGATTGCTTGTTTTTGAAACCCTATTGTATATGAGAACCAAATTCTCAAAGGTCAACGCATCATATCCATGGATTGATTTGAAAGGATACATTCTAATTGACATTGGGTGAGCGGTGTTGTGACAATACTCTCCCAAATGGAGCCTTTTGATCCATGCAAACTACTAGCTAGTGATATAGTTTCATAGACAAAATTCCACCCATTTTTTCATAATTTTATTCTTCCCATTGGTTTATAGATGGTATATGGTGCTAGGAGTGAGCTTAGTGCCAGTTAAAAGAAATAATTATCTCCAAAAAAAACTAAGGATTTGACTATCTCTATCACTTACAATGTTCTTGGGTAGTCTATGCAGTTGAAAAAATTCCTTGAAGAATAGTTCTAAAATTTGTGGAGCTTTATAATCACTAGAAATGGTAGAGAAATGAGAATACTTAGTCAATCTATCCACTACAATATAAATGTAATTTTTTCCTTGCACCTTGTGTAATATGATGATGAAATCTATGGAGATACTCTCACATTTGTGCTCTAGAAGAGAAAGAGGTTGTAGTAATCCAAATAGAAAATATTATTTACCCTTATTCTACTAGCATGTGATGCATTCCCTGATGTGTGAGAGAACATCCTTGTTAAGGCCCTTCCAAGTGAACCTTTCTCTAATCCACCGATAATTTTTGTACAATCTGGGGTGCCCTACTATAGGTGCATTATGATAGGCTTCCAATATCTTCTCCTTCACCTTGGAACCAAGAACTAGGAATACTCCATTCTTAAATAGAATTAGACCTCTTGACACCACATACCAATCATCCATTTTCACACCTTCCATAATGTTGATAACAAAAGGATCCTTGGCATATTTCTCCATAATTGACTCCTTCCAATATTTTGATGTGATGAACACATGACATAGAGTGGGTCTCCTAGAGAGTGCATCTACCACAATATTATTTTTCTCTTTGACATATTCAATATCAAAATCATATTCTTGAAGTTTACTTACCCATTTTTGCTACCTATCATTCAAATTTTGTTGACTCAGAAAGAACTTTAGGTTGTTGTGATTTGATTTGACCTATAAATCTTTGACACACCAAGTATTGCTGAAATTTATTCAAGGCATACATTCTGGAAAGCATCTTTTTTTCATATATGGAATATCCCTTTTCACTGGATCTTAGCTTCCTACTTTCAAATTCTATGGGGTGTCCCTTTTGAGAAAGAACAAATTTGATTCCTTCACTAGAAGCATCACATTCAAGAAAAATTGGAAGTGAGAAGTCAAGAATTTCAAGAACTGAACAAGAACTCATTACCCCTTTTAGCTTCTCAATATTTCTTTGTACTCCCTCTATCCATTCAAAAGATCTTACTTTAGTTAGATTGGTGAGGGGTGCTGCAAACTAAGAAAATCCTTTCACAAACTTTTATTAATACCTACATAGTCCAAATAAATCTCTTAGCTAAGACAAGTTTGTAGGAGATGGCTAGTCTAGAATAGATTGGATATTTTGATGATCGACCTAGACTCATTTAGAACTTATGGTATGTCCCAAATACAATATCTTTGTTGACCCTGGAAACACACATTTGGACATCTTTTCAAGGAGAGACTATTTTTCTAAGATTCCCAAGACTATATCAAAATGCTTCAAATGTTCTTCCCATGTCTTGCTATAGATCAATATATCATCAAAGAAAACAAACATAAACTTCCTCAAGTGCTCACCAAAAACATGATTCATGCAGGATTGGAAAGTTGTCAGAGCATTAGTGATCTACCAAAAGGTATGACCAAGAACTCAAAGTTCCTATGGTGTCACTAGAAAGCATTCTTATGTAAATCTTCTTCTCTCATGTAGATTTGGTGGTATATGGACCTTAAAACAATCTTTAAGAAGTATACTACCCCATGTATCTCATCAATCAATTCATCTATTTGTGATATGGGGTACCGGTATTTTATGGTCTTCTTGTTTAATGCCTGGTACTCTATGCACATCTACCAAGTGTCATCCTTCTTATTTACCAAAACCCAAAAAATGTGAAGGGGTTAGATCTTGACCTGATGTAGCCCATATCCAATAGCTCCTTTATCACTTTCTCTATCTCCTCCTTATACATCTAAGGATGGTGGTAAGGAGTGGTCATGACCGGATTTTCTCTTAGTTCAATTTCTATGATATGATGGAAATCTCTATCTAGTGGTAACCTGGGAGGCATGTCATTGAAAACCAAACTGTGCTTATCCAAAATATTTTGTATATCAATATGAATTTGACCATTCTTACCTTCAAAAGATTCTTTTTAATTCACCAAAAAAACTAACACTCCAAGCAGCTAGGCTCTTTTAGAAGATCCTATCCATTCTTTTGGATGAGACTACTTACGGGCCTCCATTAGCAATTCCCTTTAGAACCACATCCTTCTCATTATATTTAGAATTGAGGTCCATCATTTGGTAGTTTGTAATATACTCACCCAATGAATGTAGCCACTACACACCCAAAATTACATCAATTTCACCTGAACCAATAACATAGAATTCATCACAAACCTTATGATCTCCAAATATTATGTCCAACTCACAGACTTTCTCCTTGTAGAGTAAGTTATACCTCTCTACCACAATGAGAATGAAGAATTCAAAATTGTCTGTATCTAACCTTCTTCTCTTCACAAGTCCCTCATCAATGAAGTTGTGGGTAGCTCCTCCATCAATTAGAATAGTCACTCCTTTTCTAGAAAGGACTCTCTAGAACATGAAAGAGTGGTACCTATGTGTGTTTGATAGAGATTCTAGAATACCACCATTTTCATTCTCCTTATCTTCATCCCCTAGAAGGGTGTCTTCTAAATCATGAAATTCTTTAGACCTATTTAGTCGTAAAATTGCACCCCTTGCAATTTCACATACATGTTTGCATCCGCTTTAGTGTCCACTCCCTTAGAACTTGTGTAGGCTCATTTTAGCACCTGCATCAGCCTCTTCCCCTCTTAGGATGCTCTCATCACCTCTTTTCAGTAGCTACCCTTGTGTGTCTGTCTTGCATCAAACTTTGTGCCTTTCTCATTTATGTCATTTTGTAGTGTGACATGTTTGAACACTAGCATGTCGCGCAAATTTCCACATGTCGTGCTAGCATCTTACAATGTTTCAACGTTCAAACAACCACCTCTGAGCATTTTTGCCACTTGTCACCTCCTTTTTTTGGTGGTAATGGCTCAGGATGCCTTGTAACCACTTGAGAAGCTTCTTTTTGCTTCTCTTCTCTCCTTAAATGTTATCTTTTCCATTCTATTGCAGCTTCCAAGTCTTGCTATCACTTCTCTAGATTCATTCCAACTTCTAGCTTCACTCCAACTCTTGCTTGCATAGCTCCATATATCTTGTTACAAAAGATTCAAGCTCTTTCAAGCTCTCTTAGCAACACTCTTTATATCCTTCTTGGCTCTCACATCTATCTCCCTCGCCTTATGCTTGTGAGCATCTTGGGATTCCATATCCTCTATCTATTGCATATTTACTTTGTGATACAAGTTCTCCTCCTCAAGCGAGGATTTCTTTAATCACCTCCTTCGTGATACGGTTTCTCCTCCTTGAGTGAGGATTGCTTTTATCACCTCTTTCATGATACAGGTTCTCCTCCTTGAGTAGGGATTACTTTTATCACTCCTACTTTGTGGTGTGGGTTCTACTCCTGAGCGGGTTTTTCTTTCACCACATGCTTTGTTTACACTCCTTTCCAAACTTGGTTGTCTGTGGAGGTGGGAACACCAAAATGGGGATTTGGCTGAGGCAAACCCCTATATAGCCCCAACAATTTCTCCAGATATCATGCATGCATGTATTGAAGACATTCACATGCAAGAGGCTTCATCACTTACATGGTTGTGAGTATTTTCTTCCTATTTCTTCTTATCTTTATCATTTCTATTTCACTTCCTTTCAGTCTTATTATTTTATATTGCTTTCTTTCATTCTATAATTTCTTAGTAATCAAAGTGTAAGTCGTCACTTAGCTATTTTTTGAGACATCCTCACTTTCTGGTCCGTACGAGACACCAACGCACCTCTGAGATGCCAATGTTTCGTGCTATCATCTATATTTTTCACTATCATCCTTTGACTGAGAGCTTGTCAGTTTGTCCAAAAAATATTTTTGACCTACTCTTTTTTATTCTAAGAACTCTCACATTTTTCCTTGAGGTAGTTTAGGGAAATTTTCCCTGTGAGACTCTCTGAGTGAAGAGAACTCGTGAGTAGTGAATCCCCCTTCTCTACAAGGCCCATCTAATTATGATTATTTATTAGAAAGGACTATTATATAGTGAACTTGAACCTTACCAAGACATCTATGTCCCGGAACCCATGGATCTCTATAAGAGAAACATTTTTTCTTCCTTTGAAGCTTATTCTTGGTTTCATCATCAATCTTCTTAGGTGCAATAGGGGAGCAAGTTTTTGAGTAGTGTAAGGCTTATTTTTGGAATCTCCCTTTGGCTTATTCCATATTGAGGGCTTTTATTTATGTTGGGAGATGAAATTATCCATATCTAAAGCTTTTCAGATAGTCTCCTAAAGTGTTGGGGGATGGAATGCCTTCACCAAGCCCCTAAGTTATTTTGTCAAGCCTTTAGTGAATAGGACTATTAGTATCTTCTCTAATATTTTGGTTACCATGATTGATAACCTTTGGAACTCTACAACATATCCTTCCACGATTACCTTTTTTTGAGGTGAAACAATTATCTAAAATGTTTTTCCAGATCTCTCCTATCAAATCTTTTAACTATTCTACTACAAAACTCATCGTAAGATTTGATCAATTTATGGCCTTGAGTGATCAAACCATGGTACCACCAATCATGAGAAATCCCTTCGAAATGTAGGGTGGAAAATTTTATGGCATCTTCTTCAGACATAGGTTTGAGTCCCAAGTATGTATCAAGTTTTTGTAATCATGTCCTAGTAGTGCTCTTCTCGTATCCATCAAAGGATGAAATAGATAGCTTCCCCAATGAGTGCTCCAAATATTTTGTCTTAAATGGTGAATGGTAAGTTCTTTTTATTCTTCTTCATTTCCATGAAATCTCTCAAAGATAATACCTCATTAATCTAAGGCTCCAAAACCCTATTCTCTTCATAAGATCTTGAGATTTCACCTTGGAGGGTAGTTTCTTCCTCTAGGACTTCTACTCTAAATAAATTTAGGCTTGAGATATCTATTACTAAATTCAATTCTAGAGATTTTTTTAGCAACCATCTTCATCCCTTTTCCACCATTGGTTTCACTAGTGGCACCATGTCCATTAATGCTATCAATCTCCTTCCTAACATTAGTCTGAATCCATTGAAATATCTATCCAAACATGTCAGCAAGACTATTTTTCCCTTGTATCATTTTGTCAAATATTTTTTTGACTTCTTTCGCTTCATCATCCATGGTTTCTTCTTGACCTAGATTCTTATTTTCTCTCTTTTGGATCCTAATCTCCCTTTCACTTGGAAACATTAATCATTAGAAAATTCTACAAGCTAGGAAAATCATGCTTTGATACCATTGTAATGTCCCTAATATCTAATTTCAATGTAGAGACTAATTTACAAATCAGATTCAATGAACAACAATGTATGAACACATAGATCTCTTTGATATAATGATAAACTTTATAATATCATGCATATATGATATATCAATTACTACTCACTAAGAATAATAAAAAATGATATACAATGCTACTATAGATCAACAATAATATTAAGTTAACTTCCTCATAGATTATTTGAAGCTTGGATGCAATCCCTAAATGAGAATGCCCTTTGAAACCAAAGGTATTTCATTCTCTAGTCCTAGTGATCACTAGGTTTTCATCCAATGACCACAGAATACTATGGGTTTTTATCCACATAAGGGTTTATAACACAAGTTTTGTACAAAAAATTGACATAATGATTCCATACCTAATACATGAATTGACTCCTTATATTTATATGCTAACAATTTCTCATACAAAATAGGTTGACCTTGAGTGAAAATGGCACGGAAGCCAAAAATTTGAATATCACACACTACACTAGGTCGACCTCAAGGCCAAAGTAGATTCTTTTGGAATTAGTGTGTCATCTTGTATACCTATCCACATGCTTCCCTATTCCTTTCCTTCTTTTTGAAACTTTTTAATTTTTACCACATGATCTAGAGGTGTCTTATCCTTTAAGCCTGCTAAAGTGGGTGCCAATCATCTAGCATAGTCATCTTTTGACACCAATATATTTTCAATACCTGATCCATTCCTCTTGAGATTGGGATATGATGTGTAAGTGTCATCATAGATGCCATGTTCCAAAGCACAAGCCAAAATATGCTCCTATAGAGAAATTAAGGTGGATTCATGAAATTGGTCCTACTCTGGTGTAGTGAGTCTGAATTGGTGTCTTCTAATGGAAATATTTTTCCAATATATTATCCTTTTTCCTTTTGCCTTGGATATGATGTAAGGGAATTACTACATATGCTATGTTCCAAACCACTAGTTAGAAGGGTTTTCTATGGAGATATATGGTAGAATTCATGGATTCCACTCTATAATTGTCTTTCTAGAAAAGGGGACATGACATACCTCTCCCTCCATCTCTACTTATCTTTATCTCCACTCTCCATTTCTACCTACCCCTCTCTCTACACCTATCTATTTCACCTCTCTCTCCCTCCCTACCTATCCCTTGCTCCTTCATTCCCTCTCTACTTCTCTCTATCTCTCTCCTCTCTCTCTCTTTTGATCTTTATCTCACCTCTGTCTCCCTCCATACCTCTCCCTCCCTCCTTCCCTCTAATTATCTCCATATCTCCTCTCCATCCCTCTACATATATCTCTCTCTTTGTATAGTAGATAGGGAATGAGAGAGAGGGGAGGGAGGGAAAGAGAGGTAGGGAGTGAGAGAGAAGGAGAGAGAGTAGATATGGAAGGAGAGAGTGAGAGAGAGTTGATATAGAGAGAAGAAAAGATAGAAGGGGGAATGCTGGGATATTGAGAGATAGGGAGAGAGAGAGAGAGAGAGGGAATGAGATATGGAAGGAGGGAGGGAGAGGTAGATATGGAGATATATATATATATATATATATAATTAGGTAGGGAAGGAGAGAGGGGGAGGGAGGGAGAGAGAAGTGAGATAGATAGAAGTAGAGAGGGAAGGAGATAGAGAGAGGTGGGAGAAGGGGCGAGTGAGAGAGAGGGGGAAGGAGGGAGGGAGGGAGATAGTGAGTAGAGAGGGAAGGAGGGAGGGAGGGAGAGAGGGAAGGATGGAGGGGATAAGAGGGAGAGGGAGAGATAAAGGGGTAAGTGCAAGAAGTTGGGTCCATGAAGAGAGGAAGTATCAACTAAAAAAATGCAGATAGGAATGGGATCCCAAGCCTTAAATTTGAATCTTGTTCCTAAATGGGTACTCATTTTACAATGGGCACCCGTTCTAAAAATAGAATGGGAACTTGTTTTAAAATGGGTGCCCGTTCTAAACATAGAATGGGTACCCATTTTAAAAATTTAAATCTCAACTCACTTTTTTATTTTGTTTTAGGCTCAAGAAAGGTTTGGTAACCCAAACCTTAGGCTTTGACCTACAACTAAAAAACTAAGGCAATGTGAAGAGAAACATCTAACTTTGGCAATATAGCTAAAGGGCTTTTTTTCAGAATTAATTTAAGAAGTTAAAACCCATTATAGATCACAATATCTAGTTTTCAAATATTCATTGTTTTATGATAGGATTAATTTTTCTATCTTTTAATTAATTTCTAAGAAAACTAGTCCCTAAACTTGAAATGCCATTTTTAAAAAAAAAAAAAATTAATAACTTCTGATTTGTTAATCTTTTAGTAAAAAAAATTATATGACATCAATCTACAAACAGTTCTCTACAAAATTCAAAAAATTCAAAAAAAGATTAGTTTAGGTCAAATTATGGTGTTCTTACATGTTGGTTTTATAAAATAGTAATTAGGGCCAATAAAAAATAATTAAAAAAATAATTGTAGCATTGTAAATTATTACCCTTGACAATTTCACACTATGTTTTCTCCCCCTTAAGTTATTGGACCCAAGTGAACACTTTAAAACTTCCTAAATTATGCAATTTGTGGCCCATTTTAAATATTTACCAAAAAAATTCAAGCACAAAACAAATTCTTTCATATAATACTTTGCCCCCGACTCCTTAAATTCTAGAAAATAGGTCTAGGAAACTAGTGCCTAGAGCACCTATGTCCCCTATTTTGGCTCCAAATTAAAATATTTTGGTGTTGTAATTTTATTATTTAAAATTCAAGTATCTAAAGTCAACTATCACGATTTAATTTTTGGGAAATTATAATTATTGTGTATAAATGCCTAGTTATTGCATCATTTGAAATCTATCTAGCAAGTTGGAGAATTTATGATCAAGAAATTACCAAGAGCATTATCAAGCAAGTCAAGGGCAGCCATTAAAGTATTTATTACAAAAATTCAAGATCTAAACATCATGTCAAATTTTATGTTAATTTGTTCATGTTGATGTTTTCATATTGTTTGTGAAGGCTAATCCTTATAGGTCTCCAAGCAATCCAAGAAAGCAAGATTCAATCCTTGAGGAGATGCATATGACTTCAGTCCTTCAAGGAAGCCATTGAAGGGTGCAGAGTTGCAGCACTTTTTGGATTCATCATTCCTTCCTATAATTTATTCTTCTATCATTGACATTTCCATTGTGGAAGTGGAAACACTAACATAGGGTTTGACTAAGGCAAGCCCCTAAATAGCACAACCTTTCTTCTCTATAATTTGAATGTGAAATTTTTGGGTTTGAAGAAGATTGAAGAAAGTGTGAAGATCAATTACTACACCTTGGCAACTCACAAAAAAATAGTTATAGAATTATCTGACTATTGTCTGATAATGTGACAAGTGGAGAACCAAAGCCATGATCTGCCACTAAAGGACTATGAAATAAGATCTAAATTATTCCTACAAATATAGTGGTACCTAGGGTGCTTATGTCTAGTACTTTCAGCTCTAAATTTAGATCATAGGTGCACAATGTCATGTTCATTCCATTTTTGTAGCCTATTTTTGTCTATGGTTTCTCAAATCTATTGTACTTGCATCAAAAAAATAATTTGCATCATTAGGTCAATTAAATCATTGAACTTCATCCTTGGGTCACTTTTAGATTTTTTCAAGGGGAAGTTGACTCATATTTTAGGCTATAAATCAATCATATACCTTGTCCAAATCTAATTAAAACCCCTATACCTCTTTTTCATTCAATGAAATTAGGGAAAGGTGTCAAACCCTAAAGTGAAATCTCTAAGGTTTCCCCTTTTCAAGTATTTCATTTTGGTGAACCTATCATGTTAACATTATATACCTTCTAAAATTTGAATCCATTCATCTTATATCTAGGGTTTACATTGCATTACCTTGCGTTATTTAATTAGACATTCATTTTTGCATCATAAAATGTATATAAACAAAAAAAAATGTAGATCATATTGCATTATAGGTTGCAATAGGGTTCATTTCAATCATTGTAGCTTAGATATAAATTTCAATTTAATTTAAAAATCTACATTAGGGCATTTAAAATATGAAAAAATAAAAATGAAAATGCCATTGCATGCATTTAGTAATCTTGCATATAGCTAAAAAGTGAAAATTGCATTGTTTTGTTTCAAAAAGCATGTCAATATATTCAATTACAGAATTTTGCATATTAGGATTAGTTATTTATTGCATTTTAAGATCTATAAATTACATTCGCAATTGTCATTTATTGTTTAAACATTTTCAACATTGTTGCACATCTAAATTTTGTGTTACATAGTCTTAAAATCAACAAATTTTGGAAAAATATTCACTATCAGACCTATTTGCACACAAAAATAAAAACCTTAAATAGTATTACACACAATCAAAATTTTAATTTTTCAAAACCCTATCCAAGACATAGGTTCCTTGGTATCCTAGTCTTATCATTTTTGGCTCAAATTTCTATTAGACCTTTGTCTTTGTGCTCTATGTCTATTGCTTTCTGATTTTTTCTTTCGAGTGTTTTAGTGTGACTATTTGGCAATTCAGTGTTCATAGTGGGCACACTTAGTGTTTTTGAAACTCACATGAGCTTCACAACATGGTGTCCTATTGAAAATACTTCAGTGAGATGTATTAGTAGACTTATGGCATCCCACAATGTTGTTACATCCGCTATGGATCCTAAGTTTTCTAACTCTTTCACGCAAGGTATTTCCAATATCATGCCCATTTTGGACTATATCACTAATCCTACATTTCCAATAATAAATTTACAAAAAAATAACCTTTATGGATGTTGAGACTATTGTTTCCCATGTTCTTGAAGACAAACTAAAACAATTAGACAATGAATCAGAGAGATGGCAAGATTATTTAAGAATTAAATCCTTAACGGGATAAACAATGTCTATAGTGGACAACTTGAGCAAACTAATCAATGATTCCAAGGATTAGAGGTGTTTCATATCCTTTCCCATATTGTGTATACAAATATTCCTATGATGGATAGTTGCACTCAATCTTTGGGTTACACTCAAAGCCAAGGAGGAATTCAAATCTCTCTCCCTACAACTATACCCTCTATTTCTACATATACATTTCCATATGTAGCATCAATGATACAACCAAAAAATGGCATAAATGGTTTTCCAATGGGAATCCTTATAATCTCATGACATCACATATGACATCTCAAATTTCATCACAACTAATAAACTTACAACATAGTAGTCCACCAAAAGTTTACACAATCCCACCATATTCAACACATTCCCAAATATATGTCAAGCAATGACTCGGTCATCAATAAATTTTTATAAAAAATAACCTCACTCCAACAAAAAATCTCAACATTAAACCAAGCTCAAAATGAAAAACCATCACAATATGTAAAAAGGATCCCTTTGTCACTTGAAATTTTGAAAACAACCATGCCACCAAACACAAAGATTCCTAGGCTTGCTAATTATAATGATAAAGGAGATACTAATAGTCACATATCAACTTATACAATGTTTTGTAGTGATTTCATCTTTGAAGATAAGCTCCTAGCTAAACTCTTTCCTAGGTCATTGAAATAAATAGCCTTGGAATGGTTTTTCTTATTGCCGAATAACTCGATTAATTCATTCAATGAACTTGTTGATGCATTCCTACAACATTTCCAAGAAAATATAGGTCCACAAATTACATTAACTTATTTAGTGAGGTGAAAAAAAGGAAAACATGAAAAGGTGACAAACTTCATAGGGAAATATCAGTTTCTATACTCACTTGAATCACTCTTACTCTTCCTAATGCAAATGTTCAAAGAGTGTTCATTGAGAATTCATGACCCAACATTAGGGAAAAGATCTTATTGATGAGATATCCATCCCTTACAAACTTGTGTATAGATCTTCTTGACTATAAAAATATGATTATTGAATATGAAGAAGCATCTCCATCAACTCCTACTAAGAAATCTAAATCCGTACCTCAAAAAAACTATCAACCATTCAAGAAAAAAAACAAGAAATTTATCAAGATAAAAACACCTCAAACAACCAACCACATTGAACCACAAGTCACAACTATAATTTCAGCTCCATATGAATTTATGGAAAGAGATAGACAAGTCACATAGTTCCTTGATTCCCTCCATTCAATCATGTTACAAATTTTGAGCAAAAACTTAATCCAACTATCTCCAATTAAACTTGTGGATACAACAAAACCATTATCTCCAAACTCTAGCCCAAAAGCCTTTTGTCAATATCATCGTACACATGGGTATGATACAAAGAAATGCCTACATATTAAACATAAATTTCAAGACCTCATTGATTCTAATCAAATCTAGTTGGATGATGTTAATGAAAAAGAAAACAAATTCACAACCTTACTAAATGAAAACTTACTAATTTTCACAAATCCAATGCCAAATCACACATCCAACTTTGTGCAAGCTTGTGAAGATAAAAGTGACGATAAGAATAATGATATGAATGATTATGAGAAGGAAGTAGATAGTATTATTGATGTAATAGATGTTCAAGCTTGTAAGGGCCAAACCACTTTATTACCTAACATTGCTTTCACCCATATTAACACATCCATACATGTATCAGATGCTCCTCTCTATATCGCCGAACATATCAATGATAAACCTACATAAGGAATACTCATTTATCCTCTATGTTTAGAGAATGTGATCACTAATTTATTATGTGTGCACGAGCTTTATCAAGAGTTTTATGAACAATCAAAATCATGGCTGAAAACTCATGATGGTTTTTCTTGCCCTATGATAGGTTCAATCACTCTTCCTCTTAAAGTTGAATCAAAACAATTAGATCTATTGTTCTCTATCATCCTAATGTCAGACCAATTCCATGTGGAGCTAGGCTACCCATTGCTGCATGCCATGAATTTCATCTTGTCGGTTATCCATAAGTGCATAAAGTTCCCATTTGAATATCAAATATACACAATGCATCATAGTGGGTTTAATAATTTGTCTTCCTATGGACACTTTTCATTGGATTTATTTTGGCCTCAACCTATGGAACCTATTAAACCTCATGAGGAATTTTTTTAGATCATATCACAAATTCAAGGCAAGCACATAATGGAATTATCCCTTAGCAATATTGCTAAAAACAACAAGGCTATGGTTGTTCCTCCCACCCTACCAGTTATGGATGAAACCATGCTCAAAGAAAATATTATCTTGGACATAATCAAGGTATTTATTCTAGAGTTCCTCCACCTATATCATATAAAAGACTAAGAGACAATAGAATGATCCCTTTTGTGCCTCTAAAAATAAAGAAAGAGTATAGACCTAAAGAGACAGTGGTTTCCCAACCCTCAGTGATCCTCTCAATTCCTCCCTTAAGGGAAGAAAAGAGGTTGATGATCAAGAAACAAACCCCTACACCTTCAAAAATTGAAAAGTGAACAAGAAGAAATAGAAATTCTAAAGAGAATAGGTGAAGGCGTCATTCTCTTTCCCGTCAGTTGGAAGAAAACAATAACACATTACCTAAAAATAAAACACCTATACAAACAAATCAAGAAGAATGAAAAATTTCACCAAAATAAGAAATGGAATTGAAACAATAAATCGAATAAGAACATACAACTCACATTATCATTAAACCTCCCATGGTGATAAATTTGGATGATGAAGATGAAATTGATAAAATTGATGAACAAGTGTATAATGAGCTTAATTTGTTGTTTTCAAAATCTATGAAATTAGATGGGGGCAACTATGATGATCCTTCTGATGAGAGTGACCCACCAAATGTTAAACCCAGTGATGGTCCTAGTACAAAACTTGTTGTAGTCCCCTTGGCTAGTTGTCTTACTTTTGTATATGATGAGCAAGATTGGGATGCAAACGACCTACTTTAGGTCATCTCACATGTGTAGTTCCTTCATTATGTTTGATTTTTGTGTGTTCTTTATATTTTCTTGTATGTGATGTGATCTCCCGTGTTATGTTGCTTGGAATGTTTGTGAGTTTTCTTTGAATTTCCATTGTTTCTCCATTAGCATAAGGATACAAAGGAAGTGAATCTGTCATGACATTATTCTATTTGTATCTCAATTCTTATTTATGTTGTAAAAATTGTTCTTTATGTCTCATGTTTTCCTTTTGGGGGTGATGCAAAGCGTTGAGACATTTAGGTCTCTTCCATGTTGACCCAAAAGTTTTTCTTCTATATATATGTGTCATTCTTCCATTGTGTTTGTTTTTCCATGAGTATTTAGGGAATGATGTCAATTTTGAGCTCATTTACAATATGGTAGCAAAGATGTATACTTACCCCAAATTTGTGGATCCCTTATGTGTTCATCTTTTGTATTATTTTTTGTATTGCATTGAGGGCAACCCCTTATAATGAAAAAACTTTATTTGGAAACATATCATAGGTATAGGGATTTCCAAATAGGCTCTATTTTCTTTATCACATGACATTTATCATTTTTCTACCTTAAAGAAATCGATCACAATATGGTGTTAGCAATTTCTTTAGGTGGGGGCATACATTGCAATTATTTGCTTCAATTTTTTCACATGCGTTGAACTTAGTGGTACATTGAGATTGGAATTATTTGCTTCATTTTGTTCACATGTATTGAACTTAGTGATGCATTGGCATTGTTTTATTCACTTTGTTCACACATGTTGAACTTAGTCATGTGTTGGCATTATTTGCTAAAACACCAAAAAATGAATGAACAAGATGATGAACAACAATTTTTCTAAGGGATGTTTCACTCAATTATGAGGGCTAAAATTCCTAAATAGCAATAAAAAATTAGTCCTAACTATTATAGAAACAATAAGGGAAGTTTTGAGAGGCTAAAACAATGTGTACCTTGTTCAAAACTTGTTGTTTTTAGGTCACTGAGGACACATTCGCCTTTAGTGGTGAATGGGTCCCTATTAGGGTTTATGAAAAGTAAATTCTAGGTTATGTTGCTTGATGTCTACACTTCCATATCCTCAGTGCTTAGCTCCCAAAAATATGAAACAAATCATGTAGCCTTGTTTTCATGTTCTTGCAATATGGATGACAACTTTGCAACTTGACAATTATGACAATTTTGCTTCAATCTTGTTCTCCACTTGATCTTCAACCTAAAAAATTGTAAACACACATCAAAGGGGAGAAAAAAATGTTGATTGTTAGAGGATAGGGGTTTACCTTGGTCAAACCTTGGTTAGGTAATTAAACCTTGTGATGAAACAATGGAATAGAAACATGAAATGAAGATACCTTGGATGATATCTTGGAATGTAAATATGCAAACTAACATGTAGTGGCCATGAAGACTGTAGACCTTGATCTTGAATTAGATATGAAATAATGCTTAACTTGGATCTTGAATCCTACATCAACAACATGCTCGATGCACTATGCCTTTGACATGATGATATGATCTTGAATTGTTGCAAAAAACTTCAATAATCTACCCTTGAATGCCTTTGAAATTCTCTTGAAGTGTTTTGTAATGCTCTTGTGAATGTACTCTTGATTGCTTAAGAAGATCTAGGATGAAACTATGTGAATTGACCTTATATTTATACTAAATCTAAGGATTAACCCCGAAATTCAAACAATCAAAGTCGAAATCAAATCAAGAATTCAAAATTATTAAAATACCACCACAAATAAATTCAAAAATGAGGGTCCTAAGCAAGGAGTACCCATTTTCCACCTTGGGCGAATGGGTCCTAGCACAATTTTCTAGGACCTAGCTTTGAGGAGGTAAAAAATCATCAAAAACCCACCTCAAATATGCCCAAAAAGGGGGTCCTAGGTTAGGAGGACCCATTTTCCCAAAGTGGCTAATGGGTCCTAGCAAATTTTTCTAAGACTCCAACTTTTCCAATGTAAATGTTATGAAATATCATGAATGGGTGTTGGGATAGATCCTTCAGAAAATGCAATTAATAAGCCCTAGATTTGAATTAAAGGACCAATTGAGCTCAATTAACCTTAATTAACTAACGAAGCCCTAAATTAGTGTGAAAATGTAAGAAAACACTTTGCAACACCCTAAATAAGGCACAATTAAGTACATTTTATCATTAATTATACATTCCCAAACCAAGTGTGGAAAAGGGTTACCTTTTTTGACTTTACATTTTTCCCCACTTTAGTAAGATTTTTCCCCCATGTCAAACTCACACTAAAGTAGACATTCAAAACATTTAAGTATGCAACAACAACAAAGATACATAGTCATACCCTATCAAAGGCCAATAAAAACAAAGAAAAATAAAGGATAAAAAAAACCATTCCAACACAATGTGGAACATAGTTGTTTGTCCAAGAAAAAGGATCAATCTTTGACAGTCTATCCAACACTATGTGGGCCAGGTCTAGGCTATTTTTCCATAACATGTGTAAGATGGGTTAAAATTAGTTAGCCTAGATAATAGTACAACCACATCACTACTAAACCAAAAACCCAATCTAAAACAAGAGAATACAATCAAATGAAGAGAGAAAAATGAAAACATAGAAAGAAAACACTTCCCATTGAATTTGAATCACTTCTCTTGTCTCTCCTTCTTCTTTTGAAAATATGCCCTCAGATTTATAGTTGAACTTGTGAAAATACCTGCAAATTGTAATAAAGAAAGTTGGAGATAAGTGATTGTTAAGGCAAAAATGGAGGAGAAAGGCTTCTTTTATAGATAGCCATTCGAACGGGCAGACGAGATCAATCTTCTAGAAAGATTTGAAGATCGACAAATAAGAAGACATGCAACATAGGAAAGGGGAGGTTACAAAATGGATAGTCAAGATTAGAAAGAGCCTAGAGATGATTGACGGTTGAGATTCGAAAATGAGATAACGGAGGAAGAATATGGAAGAATTAAAAATTAAAAATAGTTAATTCATGAGAAGGAATCTCTGGACAAGTGGAGGCATAAATAATTTATTCAAATTATTTATTTGAGGAAAAAGGAAAGTGGGAGAAAATGATCATTGAATTAAATGATTTGTGGAATCAATTTTAATTAAATGGGAAAATGGGCATGAGACATTAAATAATTAATTTGAGTTTGATTATTTCATAAAAGAGGGACATTGGGAGATAAATAAATAATTTTGATAATTATTTAACTATAGAAGAATTAAAATATTAATGAATAGTTAAATGATTAGCAATAACTATTTAACTATAGATGAATTAAAAGATTAATGAATAGTTAAATAATTAATATTAACTATTTAACTATAAACGAATGATGGTAAGCAAATAATTAAATAAATGGTAATTTATTCAATTTTTGAAGAAAGAGGGAGATTAGTGACACAATTAATTTTATGTAATTGATCAAGACAAAATAAAGGTTAGGAAGTGAATTAATTAAATAATTTAAAAATTATTTAATTAATAGAGGAATATGATGAAGGATAATTAAATACAGAGACAAAGACCAAGAAAAATGATGCTCGCAGACTTAGGAATTTTTTCCGTGTCTAATTTTTTCCCCTCTTTGACACAATGCAGTTCATTGCATTGTGTCAAAGAAATTCAGTCAAAAGATGCCCCAGTGAAAGCAGGGTACAGGTATGCCCCCTCAAGAAAATTTTACAAATTCTCAAAAAAATACAAAAAATTTAGAAAATTATCTTGATACGATAATTTGATGGTCAGGAATCTAGCGGTGAAGACGAAATTCATTTTCGAGGTTAGTAAGGGGGTCAAATTCGAGGTCAAAGTCATCAAAAGGTTCCTCCAATAGACAAGGCAAGTGGAAACCCTAATTTTGAACTTATAAATAGGAATTAGATTGAGCAAAAGGGTCATTTGTGCATTCCCAATTTAGAAAATCTTGGAGCTCTAAGTGATTTGGTTGAGAATATGTCACATGTTCCATATGCCACCCATAGAGGATACTGCATCTGCACCTACCACCAACCTGAGGGAGTGCCCACCTCGGTGAGTACTACAAACTCGTTTGATTTTTTCGATTTTCATGCATTTAGGTAGGGAAAAAATTTAGCAAACAATTATGTCACAAAATTCGCGATGCAATTGTGTGCGATGGAAACATAGATGAGAAGTGGTTTGCCACAATCATCTCATCATGATGCAATTGGTTTAGGGATAGGGAAAGGATAGTTGCATCACGCTGCATCAAATGGTGTGAGACAACTGACATTTCAAGTTGCATATGTGGTCGGGAATGATGCAGTCGAATTTCTATGATACAAGAATTGTATGATATAACACATTTGAAAGGTGAGTGATGCAATTGCAATTGCGAGCCGGTGAGAGAATGTGTGCAACACATTTGACAAAACAGCAATGCAATTTCCTGGTTAAATTTTTTCCCCAGATTAGGATATTTTGACTTGATCAACTTAGGTCTAATAGGGTCAAATAGAGACTTTAGATTGACATGATGACTTGCATGATGATTTTAGGTGCGTCTACCTCCTATCTATATGTGGGAGTCATGACCAAATGTTTTTCAACTATGGGACCAACTAGATGATGTGGAAAAATAGGTATTGTTGGATCTTGGTTTATTTTATGTCACATATATGCCCATTATTAGGGAAAATAGGGGAATGTTGACAGTATTGGCGAAGTGATGGCACTCTGAGACTAGCAGCTTCCACTTGCTGACAGGGGAGGCAACAATCACCCTTAAGGATGTTTACAGGATATTACGGCTTTCAATTCACAATGAGAGGGTACGCTATGACCCTGCTCAAGGATTGCAGGCACTCTATGAGTATTATGACTATGATGATGATGTAGAGCTCGAGGTCTGGGGATATGAGATCAGATGGGAGACCCTAGTTGAGAGGTACGACCGATATGACTACATTTTATGCACACTGATAGTAGGCATGATGATTCTTGATCGTCAAGGTCACAGTTTCCCGGTAGGTTGGGGAGAGATGCTCGGGGGAACGATTCAATATGGTATAGTATACGCATGGGGACCATGCTTATTGGGTATTCTTTATTTCTAGTTACATGATATTGTCTACATAGGGGGCCAAAGCTTGAGCTACGGGGTCACATTGTTGATGATATGGGCCTGGGAGCATATAGCAATGTTCCATCCACTAGAGGTTTGTTAGTTGGGTTTAGGTGCTCCATATGTGTATCCATACTGGGGAGCACTTTCACAGACACATGTGGGTGATGTAGACTACTAGAGGCATGGACTAGACACATTGGTCAGCTTCATCTGGAGACCATACAAAGCCTATGATTTATGGATCGGTGAGGATTATTAGTCACCATGGTGCCGACAACTGAGATACCTTATTGGGCGGATAGTTCAAAGCCAACACATTAGAGAGATGTATCTTCTAGAGTGGGTCAAGCGATAGTTTAAGGAGAGATAAGATATTCCCATGCATACAACTGAGTTTGCATTGTCCTCCTACGAGGTGCATCCATAGGGGCCATAGATTGTTGTCACCACTACTGAGCAGGAGATTGATGCCTTGTAGCCATTAGACTGAGGGTGGAGAGGAGGTGATGCTGACAGAAGGACCACACTAGAGTATGATGCATAGTGGTTCATTCATCAGCCCTTACCACTTATAGATCCATAGCAACCAATGCCTGTAGAGTGTAGATGTAAGGGCATGAGATGTTGGAGAGGTGATAGGGGATAGAGGGATGGAGGAAGAGGTGATGGTGGATGGGGAGATGGAGGAGGATAGGGGGATGATGGGGGACATGGATGGGGAGGAGATCGATAGAGGAGGAGGAGGAGGGACAAAGTGCGATGAATGGTGGGGTAGTTACCACCGATTTGAGAGGAGGAGGAGATGGAGGAGGATGAGCCAGATGTGAGGGTAGTAGTGGAGGTGGTGATAGGGGAGGGAGAGTAGCATGTTGATATGCCCACTCTAGAGGTAGATGTGATGGAGGTTGAGGAGCATAGAGAGGGGATACAGGAGAAGCATGGAGAGGAGGTCGAGATGGATAAGGCAAAGAGTCCTTCAAGAGAGGATTATCCTAGGGATGGTCGAGGATGAGGGATTGGAGGAGGGTCAAGATGGATCAAAGGAGGGAAACTTAGAGTAGAGGATAGCCACCTTCCAGGATCATGTACAGGCTTTCACTAACTCATTTGATTGCAAAATCTAATGAAAATTTCTAATGAAAGCTATATAATTAGAGGTATCATCGAGTACTTGTGCGAAATTTTCATTTTTTAAAAATTTTATCCTCGACGTTCGTCAAAATTTCAACGAACCTTATTTTTCATCAAAGTTTCGATGAAGATTTTTTGCCTAAATTTTGATGGACTTGCAAAGTTAAATTGTGGCCAACATAAATAAAAATGAGCTCGACTATTTATTGCGACAATGTTTTGCTCGACAATTTTCTTGGGAAAAATCAGAAAAAACTCAAGAAGATATCGCCAGGTTGAGGGTAGTCATTGTCTTTTTCTAGAATTCATTTGTGAAGAAGATTTGTACTTTCAGGTTTGAAAATCATATTTTAAAGCAACATCTCATCAGATTTCATTTTTAGTCTTGTGCATTTTCAGAATTTCATTTCCAAATTTTAGACCTGACTTCACAAATTCTTTATAAGGGAATTATTTATAATTGATGGAAAATACTTGATGGATTTGGACAAAGATTATATTTTCAAGGTTTCAATTTTAACCCTAATGATCAATTTTCAATAGATTTGGGAGCCATAACTAGATAATATCAAAGGCATATGGATAGCTATAGAGTGAAATAGCTGTCAAGATTTAGGCCTAGAGGGTTGAACAAAGAATTGGGAATTTTGATAGTGGATAGTTAGAGCCATTTAGCTATGATATTTTTGAAGACTACTTCATAAAGATGTATTTTTCCCTTTGCCAAGTTTCAGAAATAGATTTTAGACCTTAGATGCCAATGTCTTATAAAAGTAGTTATGGTATATCTGTTACTTGAAGTTCTTGAATTCATCTTGACTCTATACAAATGTATCTATTTTTTATTTGAACAAGAAAGAAAGAAAGTAAGCAATTTGTAAATATTGTGAGATATTTAGAGCAACAAACTAAAAAATGAGATAATGAAGGTCAAGGCCTCTCTATTTTTCTCAATTCATTTAAACTTTTTAGATGCTACCAAACATCTAGCAAGCTATAACTATCATGCAGATTATATGATTTCTATTTGTTTTGTACTTTGGAACAATTTACAAGATGAAATTGTCTCCTCATGTAGAAGTATAAGCTGCCAAATTCCTTTAGAATTTGGTACAGGAATCAAAAGATGAACTTGTCAAATTGGAAACCAAACTTTTTGTGGTAAGAAGAGTTGATTTTGACATGAATGGCATGTTGTAACAACTTTATTAAGTAATACAATTTATTTAGTTATTTGACAATTTGGTGATTTGTGTATAGATATGCCACCATATGAAACTGAGTGGAAAAGAGAACTCCTTACCTTATCAAGTAATATCCAGGTAAGATGTTATAAAAAATAACTTGTGCTTTTAGTGAAGCTGGTCAACCTACTCATGCTTTTCCATGCTTAATTTTTTCCTTTTGGATTGAGCTACTTATGATAAATTTTTAACTTTCCTTGCAACCTGTGTATTACCCTCTCAAGTTTTTAACTGGTTAAAAGCAATCTCTTATAAAGGATATAGAATTCCTTAGTACTTTAGATTGTCCTTTATGTTAAGGGAGGCATCTGACTATTGTTTATATAATTCAACTTTATTTGAGAGTAAGCATATTTAATCTCTATGTGGTAGATTCAGAAACTAAAAGAAAGTATTTGAACTTATTAGGAAAATAAAGAAAAAAATGTAAAAGTGCATCACATCTCTTTTGAAAGTGATCCCATATCCTTTGTTATACCTTCCCTCTAGCAACTTGACTATCCTTTGTCTTTTAGGTTATGCATGAGTTTATTCATTTGATTTCAATGGTCTTGCATAACACTTGAAGAAATTAATTATGGTAGCTCCTTGAGATATTGTCCATGCACTCCTTAATACACTTGTAGGTTGTCCTCTTTTGAAACTTTCTGAGATGGTAATATTTATTAGTTTACCATAATGCTATGAAGAAAATGAACCCTTTACAAGATTTATGATGTTTTAAAATCCCTCTTGACTGCTCAGTTACTTTTTCTTTATGTATATTTTAAAGTTCGTCATACTACCCTATCAGTGTTATTATTAATTTCAATGCCCCTTTCATGGTTATGACATGGACTAATCATTGTTTATTTGAATAGTCATGAATGTGATCTCCTTTTGGGAATCTATAGTAAAGTGTCATGCCTGTTGGTATGTGGCGACTTATCATTCTATACTATACACTCTTCATGTATCCTAATCTGGGAAAAAGGGAAAAATTACCGAAAAGGGGAAAAACCCGACTTTGTATAACCCTAATCTGGAAGCTTCTAAAAAGCTAGTTATAAGGGGTTTGCGATAGAGTTACAACATGATAAGAAAAAGGTGATTATTCGCGATATTGTAAAAGGGTTTTTTTTGCACTGGTTAATAAAATCATTGGATGGTTGCGGTTTGGTGGATGTAGCCCATATTGGGTGAACCACGTTAAATTCTCTGTGTTATTTTTTTGTCTGTGTTTTATTTCCTAGTTTATGTGATAAAATCTGCATTTAGCTTTTAGATATCTGCCTTCAAACCCTAACAATACCTTTCTTTGAAGTCCATTTCCTTAAATCTTTTATCTTTGCTCGTTGCTCCTTACCTCTATAGTATCCCTATATTGCATATACATAATAATACCAATTATGGTGATAACTAGTGGACATGTGTATAACATCAAGCATCATACAAATGTAGTTTATATCTGCATATATAATACCCCAAGATACTAATATTGTAGCACTAGTCAAAGAATCATCATCAAACTATATTTTTTGATCGAATACAATGAATTATAAAATATATTGAAATATAAAACTTTGATCTTTTCTATCTACTCCACTGTAAATAATAAAGACTTCCAACACTCAAATTGGAAGGAAATTTCTATAGTCTTTATTATTTAGAGTGGAGTAGATAGAAAAGATCGTTGTTTTATATTTTACTATATTTTATTTTGCAAATAGAATTGGATAGTAAACTGGCCAATACACTATCAAACATAATGATTGGACCCTATGAATATATAGGTTATCAATATTTAATCAATTCACATGAGAAAACATACTGACCAATAGTATCAATGAAACTTTGATACTATATAACAATGACTAGTCTCAGTTTGATGACATTTCAAGACCAATGCATGAATATCATTTGGGCCTCATGGAATTGAACATTGTTTTTATTCAACCATGATATAATGTTCTTACAAGAAGCACAATACTAGTATGATTGAATGTATTAGAGGAAATAGGAGTTAGAGCAGATAAAAAGAGAACAAAAATATTGTAGTGTAACCTTATTATTATATAAATAAACAGAAAAATAGTAAGAGTAGGAACCCCAAATATCATGTTCATTGTCTATGTGAATATGTGTGGAATAGAGTGACCCCTTATCTATTTCAATTGCTGATAAGGTTATGGTTTATTCTTATTCTCCTTTGCATAGTATAAGGTCTAACCAATTTTTAATATTTAGATTAAAAGTCAAGATAGTATTCCATACTAATTCTATGTCAATACAAATGGCAATAGATTTGACATATAAAACTAGAGGATGGCCCTATGATATTTTGAAGCACTATTGTAATGGTGAAGTCAATTTAGATAGAGGCTTGCTTCATAAGTAGATGGAAGTGTATGAGACATTTGAAGTTGCTTGTGAGAACAAGATTTAGCTTAACCTACAAAACTAGGCAAATGAAGTGTTGTCCTTACAAAATAATTTTGTCAAGAGTGTGGAAGTGAAGACCTATACAAGATTGTTTGTATGTATTGTATTCAACATAAATATGTTAGGATCAGTCTCAACAATCATTTTAGTCTTTCAAAATGATATCATCCTTATTTAGCCATACACTAATTTTTGTCAGATGGATGTAATCATTAAGGAAGACCCTTTCATTATTCCCTTAATGGATTGAAATTTCAAGGAGGCCATCTAATGGTGTTTCCTCTTGATATCCAAAGCAGGGATGTGAATAAGACTAATGAATATGCAGTCTATATTGTAGATAAAATTCATAGATCTTTTAACTTTATCAAGGCATATAATAGGGTGGTCCACTTCAAATGAAACTCTTCATTATGCTATACTATTTTATTTCCAGAATTCATTGTTAGGGTTAGAAGGCAGATATCTAACAAGTTAAATGCAGATTTGAACAATAAAATAGAGTAATAAAACACACATAGAAGATAACACAGAGAATTTAACGTGGTTCACCCAATGTGGGCTACATCCACAAAACCGCAGCCATCCAATGATTTTATTAACTAGTGCAAAACCTATTACAATATTGTGAATAATACCATACTATAACTCTCCATCCTAGCCGCTTATAACAAGCTTTTACAAGCTTCCATAAATTAGGGTTTACAAATTCGACCTTTTTTTTTCAGTGACGAAGCGAAAAATGGTGAAAACTAAATTTCTCGGGGGCTGTCGGCCCGGTCCCGAACCTTGCCAAGGATACATGAAGAGTGTACAGTACTAAAAAGTGTACAATATAGCATGATCAGTCGCCACAAACCAACATTCATTTGTGAAGTAAGATTTGTACTTCCAAGTTTGAAAATCATATTTTAAAGCAACATCTCATCATATTTCATTTTTAGACTTGTGCATTTTCATAATTTCATTTTCAGATTTTGTTCGGCAAATTCAATATTCCGATTTTAGGAGTCTAACAGTTGGAAATCATAGTAAAATCAGAATTTAATATTTTTTGGAATTAGCATTTTAAAGTGTTTTTTGGGGTCATTAACTTCAGACTATCTTCTCTTTTGTAGGGGTGGTTGCATGCCAATTTTTTTTGGTGTAAAATATTAGAATTATTAGATTTTGTTAACTATCTATGATTAAAAATTATTGGAGTGTGAGTTTGATATTTTTTGAAGATCTAAATATTCAAGCTTGGTAAAGAAAAATCATGTCAGATAATATTAGTCCAGAACAAAATGAAGATTCACTTGATAGATTGTGGGCTAGATTGAAAAGAAAGGGTGATGAGAAATGTTATTTTCCTTGAAATAATTGCAAGGGCTTAAAGACGAGAATACTTTTAATCACAACAATTGAGAAACATTGTAGGCAGCATGGTCACATTGAAGGGGGGCATGATTATCGTCCATTGGTAAGTTGTTCATTATATGTGTTTATATTGATTGAATTTATAAATGTTTATATTGTTTTAACATTTTATATATATTAAAAAAATCACTTGATCATGATCATGGTTTATTTTTATCTATCATTATTATAAAGGTGGGGTACCCTAGGGCACATGATATGGATTATCACAGCCCGGAGAATGTGGTTTTGCAAGCGGAGGAACATGGAGCTGTGAATATCGAAAATGAAGTTAATGATCCTATGGAAGAAGATGATCATGCACCAGAAAACATAGTTGAAGATGATGGTACAAATACATTGATCCATGACACATTTAGTGGCACAACTAATCATGTTGATCTAGATGACTTTGATGATGTTCATGATTTACCTATACTTGAGAAGGCATACAAGCCCCTTTATGAAGGCTCCCAAACAAATCTTCTCTTTGTTGTATTGTTGTTGGTGAACTTGAAGGTTATGAATGGTTTATCCAACATAGCAATCTCATAGATGTTAAGGTATGTCATATATGTCATATTTTTTCATCTATTTTAATTTTTGTTAGTTCATCACTAGTAAATAAAGGATGAAATATGTACCATTAATATTCTTTATATTAACAAATTATTTTTTGTTGGACATTGATTGGTGAATTTTTGTTACCACCATCAAATATTTTACCTCGCTCATACTAATATTTATCTGGCATTATGAAAGATATTGGAATGGAGTATCAAGAAATAGATGCATGTCCCAATGATCATATTATATATCATAAACAACATGAATTTGCAATAGAATTCCTGAAATGTCATATCAGTAGATATCGAATAGATCAACTAGCAAAAAAGGTGCCTCACAAGGTTCTTCGTTATATTCCCATTATTCCATGTATGCAACAATTATTTAGGTGTGAAAGATTAGTGCAATTTATGGATTACCATGCATGGAATAGAAGTGGAGATGACATTATTCGAATGCCTGTGGATGGTTCTTCATTTAGGGACATGGAGGAAAAATGACTACACTTTAAAGAAGAACCTCATAATCTCAGGCTTTCATTGGCAACAGACGGTTTCAATCCATTTACTCGGTGTGGCCTATTTTTATTATCAATAGTAACATTCCTCCATGGATGTCAATAAAGAGGGAGCACATAATGTTGGCAATTATTGTTCCAAGTATTTGTTTACATCAATTTTATTTAACGTAGGAGCATCTCATTTGTCTTATTTGTTGCATAATGACATTTTTTTTATTTAATAGTCATGTACATTAATTTATATATACTGCAATAAAATGGTTATAATAATTATGTAATGTTTATGTTCTTTCAACTAAGTAAGTACCAAGTTAAAGATATGAATGTATATATCGAGCCTCTTATCAATGAGTTACTAAAGTTATGGAATGGCGTCACTATGTATGACGTATCTAGACCAATAGGACAAAGACAATTTCAATTCCATGCAATGCTTGTATGGATACTTCATGATGCCCCAGGGCTAACACATTTTTGTGGTATGTTATAACGTTCGACTGCATGACTTTAACGATATTTAATTTTATGAAGTAGATATCATGCATGTTTTTTAAATAATCTATTCATTATATATAATTATAAAAATTGACATATTTAATCCAATTATATATGATTTGCAGGTCTTCAAACAAAGGGAAAATTTGCATGTCCAATTTGTGGTCCAAAGATGAAATCTCATCGTTCAACAAGTTTAGGAAAGCAGGTGTTTGATGAGTATAGGCACTTCCTCCACATAAATCATAAGTATCAAACTACTGAAAAACATCTTTTCAATGGGAAAGAAGAGACTACATCAAAACCACGAAGAATGACACCTCGCCTATGGAAGTTGGAATATAATAGAATTAATCGTCAAGGTTATACATCAGATCAAATTGTTTATCTATCATATATGATATGTTTTGAATTTATATTTTTATAATGTGTTGTGTTTACTCATGTTGTAATTGACAATGATTGTCATTGTTAATTTTTTTAACTTATATGCTTCATGAAGGTTGTCAGGGCATTAATGGTCGGCTTCCACAAGGATTGAAAAGTTATCCCAAAAAATTTAGTAGGTTGCCCTATTATGAGCAACTAAAAATTGTGCATTTGTTTGAAACAATGCATATCAAAAAGAATATGACAGAAACATTATGGAAAATATTGGATGGAAGGCGTGACAAAGAAAAAATTGTCAAAATTTGTAGTGACATTTAGGAAGCCAATCATTCAATGAAAAATGTCATTCAATTAAATAGCGATGGAGACCAAATTAATATAAGTGCCCTTCCTTGGTTATTAACGGAGCAACAAAGCAATGCTATAAAAGAAGTCATACGAAAAAATCAATTTCCCATAGGATTTTCTGCGAACATAAACAATATCATAACAAAGAAAGGTGAATTTGGGTTAGGGATGGAAACACATGATTGACATACCTTCATTAAGGTAATTATTTTGGTATATTATATATATATTTGTATACTGCCTATATTTTTCAGTGTATTATGTTTACTGCTTTTGGAAAAATAATGAAAAGATCATTTTATAATTGTTGCAATATTTTCTTCCTCTATCTCTCCCATACAACTTCGACAACAATGTCAAGCAAGTTATATATGATCTTGGAAAATACATCAGGTAAGTAGCGATATTTATTAAATTCGTTGTATAGATCTTATAATTGCCAATTTTTTTACTTGTTATGTAATATTTTGTATATTTTTGTTAAATCTCGTTAATATATTTGTGTCTTGAATTACTTGTAGATGGTTTTCATCTAAAGGAATCCATAAAGAAGATATAAATTATTGGAAGAGACAAATTCCTCGTCTAATGTGTGAAATGCAAAAGTGTCTACCTTTGACATTTTTCAATGCACAAGAACACTACCTAATACACCAAGTTGAGGAGATTGAATTGTGTGGACCTGTACATACAATGTCAATGTGGATGATTGAGAGGCACTTGAAATTTTTGAAGGCTTTGGTTAGACAAAGAGCACATCTTGAGGGTTCTATGGTGGAGGGATATATGGTATACTAGACCATGGTGTACATTACTAAATATCTTCCTAAGTTTGCAACAAAGATCCATGTAGATCACATTTGGGATCCCAACTCCATTAACAAATTCGAAGGGGAGTACCTGATGGGGAAAGGTAGATTGAGGAAAGTGACAGGTAATTATAAGATGGTCATGAAGATTAATTAGAATACATTTAACATTTGGTTTTTATGTATATTGTACTTATTTAATTATTAATCTTCAATATACATCAATTATAAATTAACATCGTATATTATGGTAATTAACTAATTATACGTCGTTTGTGAATTTCAATTTTTTTGATACAATTGGTCGAGAGTGGGATGCACTACATTTGTACATCGCAAACAATCTTGATTGGATGATGGTATGGATTGAACAATGTCAACAATCTGGTCGTGCATTAACATGGGAAGGTGTGGCTTCATTGGTTAAAGAAGCTCATCGTAATGGAGATTCCAATGTTACACCAAGGGAAATTAATTTAGCATATGGTTTAAGAGATAAATAGGTACGTATAAATATATTAATCACCCATATTATTAAAAAAATTTCAATTATATTGATGTATATATTGTGAGATTTTTTTCTTTGCATACATTCAACCAAGAATAAATATGTTTATCAACTAATGATATTGCAATAATTTTTACATTTTTGACATATTGCAGGTGAAAAACCACAAGGCTATGTGGAGCAATGGTCATAAATTTTGAATCAAAAAGTTGGATGACACGAAGAAAACTTGCGATTCTAGGATAACTGCAGTCTTTCAGGTGACTAACGTTTCATCTAGAAGCGACATACATCCAAAAGTCTCAGAAAATCAATACTATGGGATTTTGGATGGTATACTTGAGTGTGACTTTAAGTCCTTCAAATTAGTTTTGTTTGTTGTTCTATGGTATAGGCTACAATTGAATAAAAATGATCCAGAGAGAACTGTTATTGAACATGATAATGGATTTACCATGGTTAATACAAGGTATTTCAAGCAAGCTGGAAATGAGCCCCATGTTCTTCCAAGCCAATGTGAGCAGGTATTTTACTCTGAGGTTCCAGGTAAACCGGGTTGGTCATATGTTGCTAGACATGATCCAAGAGGAAGGCCGGTAAAGTTTAATGTGGTGGAAGAAGAAGATACCAAATAACTAGAATATGATGTAGATGATGATCAGGATCAACAGTTAGTTGATGATGTGTCTGGCAAAGATGTTGAAGAGGAGGAACTAGATCATGATAATGTAGGAGTTAATGTTCATGAAAATGATATCCATGTGGATGATGACATTATCGAAACTGATATCAATGGCGATGATGATGATATGACCAATCCTTACAATTTTGAATCTAGATCGAATGATACAAACAAAGAGTTGGATGAAGAAGAAGATCAATGACATTGAAATGCATGAGTTATGTGATTGTATTATCTATTTGATTTTAATTTCTTGATAGAATTATATTTGACTTATGTTGTTACATAATTAATTCATGATGTACTTTTTAATGTTTAATTTTAATTCATGAAGTTACAACTATTGTAGCTCTCCTAGAAATTTCCATATGATCATAAAGAATAGTGTTTTGGGAAATTTCATGAAAGATGACACATTGATCGTAGTAGTGAAATAATTGCAAATTCGTTTACAGTTTTTAGACCAATCACCCTTCACAATGTCATTTTTAGGATCATCTCCCATTTGATTACTAGGACACATAAGGTAGGATTTGCTTGGCTTATCTTGGACGAACATTGTGGCTTTGTGTAATGTGAGAAAATTTTCGATGGGGTAGTGGTGCAAGAGCACCTACACCTCATAAAGTGATCATTGTAAAGGTTGTTGATGGTTGAAGATTTAAAATACAAGCTCTTGACATTCCAAAATCTATGTTTTTCTTCAAAATTTATGTATGTTTCCTCTTTTGTAGCACTGTACGGTCACATACAGCCATATTTTGATGTGAAATGAATTCCATGTCGTAAATATATGTGTTAGTTTTGATTTGAATGTTGATTTGAGTTAAAAAGCTTCATTTCTTTGCATACAACCCAGTTACCCTATTTTTGAGGGTTTTGTAGTCCAAACATGATATAAAGGGGCTCTTACACCTTTTGTGATTACTGTAGCTAGTGTAAGAGGCCCCATGGATACTTTCATAATTTTAGGATTCATGAATAGGGTGTAGGATGAGAAAAAAATGAGGCATAGCTGTTGTCCTCAAGAGTTTTGTGAAGAAAAGCATGTGAAATGAGAGGTTCAAGCCTAGGTTTCAACAAAATATGTATGGGAGATTTGATTTTATGAATTTTTATCCATGTACAAACCTAATGGGTTGTGTTTGAGTTGGTTTTGAGGTCTGGGAGGTTGTGGAAGTAGGAGATTCAATAAAACCTCATGATTTTGGTCTAAAACAAGGGTTTTTGGGTTTGGCAAGAATTTGGCTCAACAAGTGGAATCTTTTTGTGGATTTGGAGGTTTGGAGGCTGTTAGCTCTCAAAAACGTAGGTAAGAATACCTCAAGAGGTTGCTAATCTCTTGATACATTTTAGGGTAACAAACCAGGCCAAATGATTTGAACCTTCTTCTCTTTAGGTGCTACCAAACCTAGGTGGGTCTATCTTTGCGAACTGATCAGACTTAAGTGATGTGATTTTTTTTATTACAATCTATTTACAATGGCAATCTTACAGTGAAAAAATATAATCCTAATAAAGTGTATGTGTAATATTATAATATGTTCAGTTAACAAATGTAAAAAAAAAAATGGACAAACAACTTTGCCAATTTAACTATATGTATATATAACTTTAAGTTATTTTTATTTTAACTAAAAGTACTAAAGTTACAACATACAAATTAAATGATATTTATGATTGTAAAATTTATGATTAAATATCTCTCAGAATCCTTTTTGTCCCAATTTTAAAATAATTCTATATTATAGAATACATTTTTTAAAATTTTAAGATGAAAATAGCAAGGAAAAATCAAACAAATATATTTTGGAAAGAATTATATTGGTGTGAAATTAAATATGATTTGTATTCCAATGTAAAAACTACAAATAATGTAAACAATTCTTTCAACACATAAACTATTATGTAGTAGTCAATTAAAATGATCTAAATAGTCTAATAATTTGACCATTAGCATATAGCAATTTCTATAGAGTTGTAGATCTCTTCCATTTCAAAAACACAAAAAAAATTAGGTAGATAATCAAACATCTTTCATTTCTACAATTACTTATTTATCCTAGAGGAACTAGTATATAGGATACAAAGAAAATCAACAAACCCACAACTACCCCTATTTTGAAGGAGTTTAGTTTTCTCCCCTTCCTGATCTCCCTAATATTGTCTAATTATTTTAAAGAGACCAAGGGTCATAACACAACTTTATTCATCCCACTAAATAGCTTGGTTAATGAAATTTGACAAAAAAAACAAAACAATTGCTACATTTGGCATTGAAACTGGATTTTGTTTACAACAATCTATTCACAATGGCAATCTTACAGTGAACAAATATAATCCTAATAAAGTGTATGTGTAATATTAGAATATGTTCAGTTAATAGATGTAAAAAATAAAATGGATAAACCAAAATATGAAAGCATGAGACCAATGCCTTGTTGGGTGTATGGAGTCTAATGAAGATCTAGAAAAGTTTAATCTATGATGGAAATAATTCAAACTGTTTGGCACACAGATGTAGTTTATAACTTGTATAAACGTGAAAGTAAATGATTGACAAAATCTACTTGAGATAGAATGACAATCCTAGTGATGTGATTCTTCTTATTGATCCAATTAATACTCTTCAGTGACTATGATTGACTAGAAGGGTTTAATCTTTACTTGAAAGAACCAAATAATCACATCAAACAAATACAACAAATGTGTATTGGTAAACTGAATATATGCTTGATATATCAATTTAAACAACAAAAAAGCATCAAAATGGAGACAAATAGATAACTGTATAATTCCACAAATAACCGATACCAAGATTAAGCCACAAGTTCATACATCTTCATTAACTTCATCAAAATTCATACATGCATTTGAGTCTTTTAAAGGAAAGTTTCATTACAAATTATCTACTGTATCTTTCTCCTATCCGCCTATATCTATTTTACATTATGAAACAAATATAAATATATCAAAATTGTGAAAGGGAACATCCTTTCAGAAATTTCTTTTGCTTAACAACAATAACAAACTAGACATTATGCTCTATTAAGCCATAAATAGATGTTTGACAAATAATCTCGGTAAGCTAGCCGCTCGTGTGTATCAACATCGTCTAGCATATTCCTTATGGCTATCTCCATTTCAAACATCTTCTCATTCTGTTCACATGCCCCGTCCATTGTTAAATCATTTCATGTGGATGTCTCTAGAATTGTTTGCATCATCATCTCGAATTCCTTGATCCATCTATCTTTTCTCTTTAGTTCCCCTCCATCTTATAACAACATTGGTACTCCCTTTTTTGTGACATTGATCATCCCCTACCCATCACCTTACAATTCATCATGGAAGTCTTTATTTTTTTTCATAAAATGGTTTCCAGTATCAATAGCTATGTTATCAGGAGCATCCCTTTGGTTTATTTCCTGTAACTTCTCTCAGATACTGCCATCTATCCTCTTATGTTCTCGTAGTGCAGTAAAATTATGTGAATGTGTTCCCCAGAGCTTACTCAACCAAGTAATTAAATTGGTCTGCATCTTCCTTATTATTGCAGTGAGTGCATCACATTTACCTTGTGAGTATGCATTTGATTCTTCCCACTGGTCTCTTGCCTGGGAGATTTCACCATGATTAAATTGCTTTGTGGATCCCAATGTGATTCCCATCATGTCCTTCAAGTGATCATTTTGTCTGAGTAGTCTCTTGTTATTAATCTTATACATTTATTTTTCCTTGATTAGCTTTTGGATTTGGGATTTATTTAATTTGGCCACATTAATACCAAATTATACTATAGCTATTGGATCAAGCTCACCAACTTTTAATGTCATTGCATGTTCCAAATCCTTTTTAGTATTGATTACAATAGATTTCTTGTGTGGAGGATATAGGGGCCATATCATAAGTGATCCCTCATCTAGGTTATACTTAGATCCTGCATAAATCTCTGTTACCCCCTCAGGAGTGAGTTTATGTGTGGCATTACTATTCTTCATAAAACTATCAAAAACCAAAGCATATTTTAAATCCAACCCAGGAAAGATCATGACACTTGCATATTCTAATAATTTCCTTCCTTTGTCAGGGGTCATGCTCTTCATTTCTTCTTCCACACTTGATTTTAAGTTATTCAGAAGTTGTTCCTCATTACTTGGTGTAATATTCTCCATTGATTCCCTTATTGATTTTCCTTTTAATTTGCACAAAAAGGTTTTAAATTTTGAGGTTTTAATGAATTCATCATCAACCACAAATAATTTATATGCTATCTGCCTTGTGTCAGTATCTGCACTCTCTTCAAAATCTGGTTCCCTGGGAACATACTTGTAGTCTTGAGTTCTCAATCTAGAAATTTTATCAATTGTACTAGTAGGCCTACCATCACCAAATGCCTCTTCATCAGAAGATAATAGTTTTGTATCTTGCAATCCCCTGTTATACTCATCAAGAACTTTTTCGGCTTCCTTTGCTTCCAAATTCCTAATCAAGTCATCATATAGATAGGGTATGTGATTTTATCCTCCCAAGTTCATTTTAGTTTTGGAAAAATCAATATACCCTTCTGGATCAAATCCTTTTCATAGTGGACCCTTGTTCATGTTGTATTGCAGCAATTTGTTGAGAACCATGTCATATCCATCCCTTGCTAATACAGTGAAATCACCAAAGCATAATGTACTAGGCATAAATGCCCGGTTTCTGAAAGAACTTAGATTCATAACATCTAAAAAGTCCAATTGCCTAGAAGTCTCCAAATATGCAAACCTATCAGGCACCATCTTGGGTAGAATGAAGGGTCCATCTTCAAAATCATATACTATTATCATGGTCGCATCTTCTAGATAGTACCATTCTCCCCAATTGTGGTTGACAGGTCCATTGAAATCCTTAGGCCTTAAAAACCTTTTTATTTCACCAAACAATGAGTATTCATAATGATGATTGTAAAATCTATACAGTGGTTTCACAAAAAACTCTTCAAATGTAGATAATAAGAATTAGCAAATCTGCAATCCCAGGTGGTAGTCAAGAGTTGTACTGGTAATAACCTTCCTTCCTTATCAAATTGCACAACCCTCAGTTTTTTAGGCCACATCTGCAATTCTTGTCCATAATAAAGTATCATATGCATTAGGATTGAGTAAGCATCCAAGTGCAAGATAGGAGCTCCACTTTTTTAATCCCATCAGTCTTGAATCAAGTACTTTAAAGATGTGTGAAGTATAATTAAAAAACCTTGAATTGTGACATTGGATGTTCGTTGCAATTACCATGGGTACAATTGACATGTGCTCAAGGGCCTCCATTCCTAAAACTTCACACACTAAAAAATATGTGTACCTCATGTAGGGTTCAAACAAATCAACATGGAATGGGGGACCATCACTTTCATTCAGTGGAACTAAAACACCATATTTCTTAGACCTATGTAGTCACAACCTCCAACCCATGTACAAAGTACCTATCCTCCAGAATTCCTTTTCCATCTCTTTAGTAACAATTTTTTCACCACACACTCCCTCTAGGTTAAAAACCTCATAGATGGCAGCTTCAGATACATGTATAAATGGTTTTCTTGATGGATCAAAAATAGCTTTACATTTTGGATTATAATAGGCAGCTAGCATCTTCACCAATTCTACATTTACAAATACATTGGGGCAGACTAGTTTCCCTAGGTTTAACTTCCAAGGATTGCACACTGGTTCGTATTGGTTCCTTTGGTGGTAATGAAAAATAAACAACTCATATCCCCTAATTGGGGTCCATATGTCTCGTATATGCTTGCATTTATCCTCTAAATTTTCCACTTTTTTCCTAAGTTGTGCAGATCGCTTGGCCTTAGGTCCTAAGCCGAGCAATTGATCAATTAAGTCTTGGTTTAACTTCCTCTCAGCTACCCCGGTTCCTTCTTTGCTTCAATTTTTTATTTTTTCTCTAGGGTTATTACTCACACTTTGTTTCCTACCTTTTTCTCTTCCTGAGCTAGTGCTTTCCATTTTATGAATCACAAAACCAGAAATTTAATTGCAAGGAACTTACAAGTTTATTTAGAATTCTTTGACCACAATATCCTTTGGCCCTTCATTCGTTCCTCTACTGCTAACTTTGCAAAATTTTCCTTCAATTACTTTTCCAATTCAGGAAATCATCGACACATTTGGTAGTAATACTACCATTAATGTCCTACCTTTGAACACGAGCATAGCTGATCTTCGAATTTACCCACTGTCACATCAAATGTTCTATCGAAAAGACAATTGAAACTTTGGGTGATCCTTTTATTCAGGCTTGACTAATGTTCATTAAACATTCTTTTTGTCGGGGAGACATTACGTCGATATCATATAATCTATCCATCTAATTCATATAAATGTTGCTAAGAGTCACCCCAACGACTATCTTGATCTGTTTGTGTCTTCATCGACAAGACATGGTGTATCGCTGGGACATTCAGTAATTTTGCCGATGTTATAAGTCTCCTCGATGATTATTCCTTCAATCTCAAGTATGTCTCCAAGACTCGTGTCGATGTAATCTTATCAGTGTGACATAGTGGGTTGGGAGGACATTTTGAACTCATTTTGATAGCATTTGTGTTGGTGATAGTATGTTTCTTTTTTTTGTCGGCAAGACAAGATGAGTGTTTCGGCAATGATATTTCATCGGCAAGACAAATGCACTTAGGATGACTTAGGGATCTTATTCTGATGGCGTTGTTCTAGCCGATACAACTCCTTGTTCTTTGATCAATGAGACAAGACAGGTTTCTTGCCAATGGAACTTCATCGGTGAGACCTATATGCTCGGTATGACCTTTTCATTTCACCTCGATGGAACTTGTCTTGCCGATTATATGGGTTATTTGAATAGTAGATTTTGGAGGTTTTTCCTGATATCAAATGGTCAAGAATTATGCGATCATATGTGACTATGATGGATCATACTCAATTCAAGAAACCATCGACGCATTTGGTAGTAATATTTCCATTAATTTCCTATCTTTGAACACGAGCGTATCTTCGAATTTACCCACTGTCACATCAAATGTTCTATCGACAAGACAATTGAAACTTTGGGCGATCCTTTTATTCAGGCTTGACTAACGTTCATTAAACTTTCTTTTTGTTGGGGAGACATTACGTCAACATCATATAATCTATCCATCTAATTCATATAAATGTCACCAAGAGTCACCTTGATTCTATCTTGATCTGTTTGTGTCTTCATCAACAAGACATGGTGTATCGCTAAGACATTCAGTAATTTTGTCGATGTTATAAGTCTCCACAATGATTACTCCTTTGATCTCAAGCATGTCATCAAGACTCTTGCTGATGTAATCTTATCGGCGTGACATAGTGGATCGGGAGGACATTTTGAACTCATTTTGATAGTGTTTGTCTTGGCGATAGTATGTTTCTTTGTTTTGTCAGCAAGATAAGATGAGTGTTTCAGCAATGATATTTCATCGGTGAGACAAATACACTCGAGCTAACTCAGGGATCTTACTCCGATGGCATTGGTATGGACGATACAACTCCTTGTGCTTTGATTGATGAGACAAGATAGGTTTCTTGTCAATGGAATTTCATTGATGAGACCTATATGCTCGGTATGACCTTTTCATTTCACCCCGATGGAACTTGTCTTGCCGATGATATGGGTTATTTGAATACTAGATTTTGGAGGTTTTTCATGATATCAAATGGTCAAGAATGATGTGATCATATGTGACTATGATGGATTATACTCAATTCAGGAAATCATCGACACATTTGGTAGTAATAATACCATTAATATCCTAGCTTTGAACATGAGCATAGCTGATCTTCGAATTTACCCACTGTCACATCAAATGTTCTATTGGAAAGACAATTGAAACTTTGGGTGATCCTTTTATTCAGGCTTGACTAACGTTCATTAAACATTCTTTTTGTTGGGGTGACATTACATCGATATCATATGATCTATCCATCTAATTCATATAAATGTCACCAAGAGTCACCCTGACGACTATCTTGATTTGTTTGTGTCTTCATTAGCAAGACATGGTGTATCACTAATACATTCAATAATTTTGCCAATGTTATAAGTCTTCCCGATGATTATTCCTTCGATCTCAAGTATGTTGCCAAGACTCCTACTGATGTAATCTTATTGGTGTGACATAGTGGGTCGGGAGGACATTTTGAACTCATTCCGGTAGCGTATGTTTTGGCGATAGTATGTTTCTTTGTTTTTTCGGCAAGACAAGATGAGTGTTTCGGTGATGATATTTCATCGACGAGACAAATGCACTTGGGATGGCTTAGGGATCATACTCCAATGGTGTTGGTCTGGCTGATACAACTCCTTGTTCTTTGATCGGTGAGACAAGACAAGTTTCTTTCCAATGGAACTTCATTGATGAGACCTATATACTCGGTATGATCTTTTCATTTCACCTCGATGGAACTTGTCTTGCCGATGATATGGGTTATTTGAATACTAGATTTTGGAGGTTTTTCATGATATCAAATGGTCAAGAATGGTGTGATCATATGTGACTATGATGGATTATACTCAATTCAGGAAATCATCGACACATTTGGTAGTAATACTGCCATTAATGTCCTAGCTTTGAACACGAGCGTAGCTGAACTTCAAATTTACCCACTATCAAATCAAATGTTCTATCAAAAAGACAATTGAAACTTTGGGCGATCCTTTTATTCAGGCTTGACTAACATTCATTAAACATTCTTTTTTTCGGGGAGACATTACATTGATATCATATAATTTATCCATCTGATTCATATAAATGTCACCAAGAGTCACCTTGATGACTATCTTGATCTGATTGTGTCTTCATCGGCAAGACATGGTGTATTGCTAAGACATTCAGTAATTTTGCCGATGTTATAAGTCTCCCCATTAATTACTCCTTTGATCTCAAGTATGTCACCAAGACTCCTACCTATGTAATCTTATCGATGTGACATGGTGGGTCGGGAGGACATTTTGAACTCATTTCGATAGCATTTGTCTTGGCGATAGTATGTTTCTTTGTTTTGTCGGCAAGACAAGATGAGGGTTTCGGCGATGATATTTCATCGGCGAGACAAATGCACTCCGGCTAACTCAAGGATCTTACTCTAATTGCATTGGTTTGGCCGATACAACTCCTTGTGCTTTGATCGGTGAGACAAGATAGGTTTCTTGCCAATGTACCTTCATCGGTGAGACCTATATGCTTACTATGACCTTTTCATTTCACCCCGATGGAACTCGTCTTGCCGATGATATGGGTTATTTGAATACTAGATTTTGGAGGTTTTTCATGATATCAAATGGACAAGAATGATGTGATCATATGTGACTATGATGGATTATACTCAAGATAAGGTTTTCTTTAGGGAATCAACGAGTGCAAAATCACTGTAAAGGCTAGTTTCTTTGTGATGAATGTTCTACTGTCGACCTCTAGCCTATCCTAGGTCTTTGTAGTAGTTTTTTTTATTCTTTGTTATCAGTTTTTCAATGTTCTATACAACGGCCAAGTTTCTATTTGCAGTGTGCTTTAAGTTGGTCATTAAAAAGAGATATGTGGTTTGTTTCCTTATAGAAATAATGCATTTATAATATTCATGTGTTTTTCATTTAAAATAATGGCATTTGGTAATAATAAGAAGGAAGTGTGAAGTTTGAAAAGTCATATTTTCAAAAAAAATAAAAATAAAAATTGAAACAATTAAATAAGTTTGATGCATAAGAGGATTCAATAAGTTGTTTAGAATAGTAAAATGGTGTCAATGTTTATGACGAGGAAAAAATAATTGGAGAGTGGTCCAAAACTGGGGTTTGAAAGGGATGTTAGAGTGATAAGGTTGACATTAAACTTTTGAAATATTTTTAGTTCATATTTTTAAGGTAAAGATTATTTTAAAAATAAAAAAATTGTTTTAAATTTCAAACTTGGAAAAAAAATGCAAGTGCAATAAATGAATAATAGAGAATCATGCATGGGAACAAAAAACCACTTACAAATGAAAATAATTTATTGGAATGACATAAAACAAATGATAAAGTCAAATATATTATTGGTCTTTCCCTTTCTGACATTAAATTTTATTATATAGATTTAGATAAATCATCATATGAAATCTGGGATAATTTCAATAAAATATTTGGAGCAAAAATAGTTAATGTGAAGTTTTTCCTAAAACTTCAACTATTTAGATTCAAAATGAGAGATATAATCACTATGTCTAATCACATAAGAAATTTGAGATCTTTCATTAGACAATTGGTAGAAGTCAAGGCTCTATTAGATGATGAAGATGCTAAGGATATTTTGTTAAATAGTTTGAAAATACAACAATATTATTTATATGCTTAGTCCAATAACTTCTCAAACACAAAAAGATGTGATTTTGGCCCTGTAATGATGGATTTTTGCACAATATATTGTTAGTTAGTTCTAATGCATGCAATAGTTAATTAAATCCAAACAAACAATGAAAGACATGGGAGATAAATGAGAAAAGAAATGAAACTAGAACAGTCTCACCCAATCTTCTCTCCTCCATGATTGATTTCCATTATACCTCCTTAGCTTGCTGTGATAATGAATGCCCTCATATTTGATGAACAAACTCTATATGTCTAGTCCTAAACAATACTTTGAAGGATTTGTAAAATATGATTGCACAAGAAAGTTAATTCTATAATGCAAGTGGCTAAAATGACAAATGCAAGTATGCAAGAAGATAATAATAAGAGAAAATGCAAATAAAAAAGATTATAATATGAGATTAAGAGATGTCCAAAATGAGAACAAGATTGTCATTTTATAGAAAATGCAATCTTGAATGGATGGATGAGATGAGAGATTGAGAAATACCCTAAAATCAATGGTTAAGATTCCAAGTGACAACTCTCAATTAGGGTTAGGGTAAAAATCCCCAAATGTGTGGACAAGATTTAATTTAAAAAATTAAATCAATGGTGGAGAATAAACGTGACATTGAGATGAAATTAGTAAAAAATCAGAAGATAAGGAGATGAGATTTTAGAAAATCAGTAATTTTATAAAATTACTTGATTTGTAGAAGAATCTTTCCATTTTGAATTAAATTAACTCAAAAAATGGATTTTGTGAGATAATAAGTAATTGAATTTTGAAATTAATTACTAAAAGAAGAATCAGTTAACTATGTGAAACATTTTTAAATAAATTGTTTTATTTAAAAATAAAGAAGTGTCACATACAACAATTAAATAATTAAAAATAATTATTTAATTTAGAAGAAGTAGTTAATTAATTAAATAAATTAATGAATCTATTTAATTAAGAGCGGATTTAGGAGTTAGTGACATATTGAATAAATACATTAAAATATATTTATTTAATAATTAGGAGGACATCAATGATAAAGATTAATTAAATAAATGAGACTTTATTTAATTATGAGATGACTTTGATAATTAGTGACACATTAAATAAATAAATAAGATTTATTTATTTAATAATCATGAAGAACAAAAGATAATGACTTAATTAAATAATTATGAATTATCTAATTAGTAGTTGAAGGTGGATTAGAAACATAATTAAAATGTCATAATTATGGTAGGACGAAAGGTGGTAAAATATTGCTTGCAGGCTTTGGTCATTTTTATGTGTCTACATTTTCCCCTCTTTGTCAAAACACAATTTATCGTGTTATGGCAAAGAAAACAAGTCCAGAATATGCCCCAATGAAGGTATGGAGTGCTTATGCCCCCTAAGGAAAATTTTTGAATTTCGACCCGGGGTCAGAAAAATTTGGAAAGTGTCCCAATTAATTTAATTAATGACCAAAAAAATAATGGTGTGATCGGTTTCGAGAATGAAGGATGTTGAGTCAACAAAAATGCCAGTTAAAGGCAGTTAAATGAGCCTCCAGTACAAACCCACCAGGTCCAAACCCTAATTTTCAGCCTATAAATAGGTTGAAAAGGAAAAAACAAGTGTCATTTGCTCATTTGCTATATAGAAATTTCAGAGATCAGATCTCAAAGAGATGATGGTGATTCCAGTGATGACTCACCATGGATACCATGTGTAGACCTTCCGACGACCCGAGGGCGCAAAGGCACCGGTAAGTACCCTATCCAACTTGTCAATTTTTAAATTTAATGCAGTTATGAGGGTTTAAGGGGGGTTAAACAGATGCGTTGTGAAGCAAATGATGTCATGTAAGCCACAATTGCCTTTGCATCCGACGCATTTGTTTGTGTCGTGATGCAAGTGCCATGGGTAGCTAGGCTATTTTTTTTGAGTGTGCATTCGCGAGGGGAAACAATGTAATCGCCAGATTGCAACGCAAGTGAGGCAATCAATGACGCATTTGCACTGTTGCAACGCAATTATCAGGTCAAATGACGCAATTGCAAAAAACCGCAATGTCATTGCATATGGAATGACACAATCGTTGTTAGGTTGCGCAATTGCTAGATAAAGCGACACATTTGGCATATTGCGACGCAAGTGCCATGTGCAGAGCCCCAATTGACTAATTGTGATGCATTTGTGGTCAACGCAACGTAATTGTAGTTGACCAAAGTTGACTTGTGTTGACCTTAGTTTTAGATGTATTTTGATTTCAGTAATGCTGACCCATGTGTGCTAACTCTTGTGTTTGCTTGTGCAGAGTCGACTAGTGTGGATCTATACCCAAAAGTTCAGGTCGGCGACATACGCCTTTAGAGACTGTTTGACTGACAAGGAGAGACAACGCCTGATGTCATTGGGTTTATACTACATCGCATATATGCCCATTATTCAAGAAAATAGGGGTTTGCTGACAGCTCTTTGTGAGAGGTGGCACTCAGAGACCTGCTCTTTTCATCTACCTACAGGAGAGGCGATGGTCACCTTAGCGGATGTGTACCGCATTCTTCACATACTGATCCACGGAGAGAGGGTTGTATATGACCCGCACAAGGGTGACAGGCCCAGTTGGGTATGGATGGTTATGAGATTGGTTGGGATGTTGTAGCCGACCGGTTTCCCAGGTGGGATGCTATGTTGATGACACTGATTGATGGATTACCGATTCCAGATCGTCGTGGTCATGGATTTCCCATTGGATGGGGGGATGTATTAGTCCGTATACGAGGACAGAGGACCGTTTTTGCTTGGGGGCCTTGTTTGTTGGTCTTGCTATATCATCAGCTGCATGACGTTGTTTATCACCAGGGCCAGAGTATCAGTTGCGGGACTACCCTTCTCATGATCTGGGCATGGGAGTGTATTCCCGTCTTTCAGCCACTAGTACAGATGTAGCAGTTGGGTGATGGGATGTCATATGTCTACCTATATGTGGGTTCGGTCAGTCAGACTCGCATTGGAGATACCGAATACTGGCATCATAGGATTGACACCATGATTAGTTTTGTCTGGAGGCCTTACAAAGATTGCAGTCAGTGGCTAGATGAGGACGGTCATTTATTATTTTGTAGACAATTTAGATACCTGATCGATCATATAATGTAGAGTCAGCATATCATAGAGATGTACCTGACCCAGCGGGTACTACGGTAGTTCGGAGAGCAGCAGGATGTGCCAGTAGGCATGGCAGAGTATGCACGGTCTTCTAGAGAGACCATATGGGGGCCACCCACATCAGTGACAGTGGATGAGTAGCAGGTAGATGGCCTAGTTGCAGTTCTGTGGATGTGGAGGGGAGGTCCAACAGATGTAGGTACATCTCCCGAGTTCGATGCCTGGTGGCAGATTCACAGGCCTATCCCCTTGACAGATCCAGATGGTCTGCCGCCTATAGATCGGAGGTCAGTTATCCCACGGGTATCGAGGAGAGGCCAGGATGGCAAGGATGGAGGCAGAGATGGCAGAGGGGCTAGGGGGAGAGATGGAGGTAGGGGAGACGGAGGCCAAGGTGGGGGAGATGATGGGGGTGGTGGGGGAGGAGGTGATGGGAGGGGTGTGAGGAGGAGGAGGGATGGCGGAGGGTGAAGGTAGCCTAGGAGAGGTATGAGGAGAGTGGGTGGTGCACCACTGTCACCCATTCGAGATGAGGACGAGGAGAGAGAGATGCCAGCCGAGCAGGAGGTAGGGGAGAAGCTTAGAGGGGGTGAGGAGGAGGTGGAGGTGAGGGTTGAGGAGGTGGTCAGGAGGAGGTAGAGGTGAGGGCTGAGGAGAGAGCAGATGAGGATCCATTTATTGGGGGACAACCTCTTGATATAGATGTGGAGGAGATCTGGGCAAAGGTGGAGAGGGATGAGGAGAGAGATGAGGAGGAGGAGGAGGAGGATGAGATAGATAGGAGATTACAGGAGCGGATGACTGTTGAGGATGAGGAGGGTGACAGATCACCCATTTTGCCTGCCGATGTTGCTATTGATCAGAGGATCACCGATCTTCAGAGCAGATTCGATGCGGCCTTGTCTCAGAACAAGGCCTTGGCAACAAAGTTAGAGGTTAACCAGGTGGATAGGGATCAGGTCGTCAATCGACGGTAGGAGTCAGATTGGTGGGTGATAGAGTTTTTTGAGTTGTGCGTGGGGCCGACAGGGGACATGACCAGAGAGCTGGCCAGGATGGCAGAGAGCAAGGGCTGATATGGGTTGCTATATGAACAGGTTGTTCCACCAGAGCGATGGGACCTAGGTTTGTCCCAATCCTACAGCAGGACAGGCAGTGGAACCCAGACACACAACAATAGCAAGTCACACAGCAGTAGTCATACCAGTGCTGGGGGGTGCATTGCATCAGGTCAGTCATCAGGCCATAGGTCACACAGCTCACACAGACATTCATCAGGTCATAGCCATAGGTTAGATCATGGGCATCGATCAGCGTCATCAGGACACTAGGCAGAGCAGAGCCAGCCTCATGTGACTGATCCCTCGGGATCTCAGAGTCAGACTCAGGACAACACGCCCATCCAGGTCACCTTCCATGTGGTTGGTCAGCCACAACTACCTCATAGTTCACCTCCACGGGATGGAGGAGGGACATCATAGGACTTGTTTTTAGACACAATCATTTTTTTTTATATTCGAGCCTGCGAGCTCCATTTTTGGGATATCATATGACCCTATCCTGTGAGATTACATTTTCGAGATTATATACATGCGATGTAGTTTTTGATACAACCTATAAGATTCTATGTGTTATGGTGGTTTATGCTTTACTAGATGTTATGTGATGTTTTTATGATACTATGAGATGTATGGATGTTATGCTTATTTTTATGAATGCAATTATGGATGTGGTTATGTATGTATGCATTGTGTAATGTGATGATGATGTGATTCTTATATGTTAATTCAAATGTTATTTATGATGTCTATATGTTGATGCAAATGAAGGTTTTATGGATGGATGTAAATGCAATGTGAATTATGGTGTTTGATTTATGCAAATGTGAAATGTGAATATGAAATGCTCGTGCAATCATGTATGCAACTTTTTTTTTGTGTATGTCATAGGATATTATCAGAAAATGAGAGAAGAGAAGATGAAGATGGATGTTAGTGTGAAGAAAGACATGCATGTTAGTGCAGAAACAAGATCCTTCAAAGCTTTTCTATAGTGCTATTCTAGTTGTTTCTCTTTAATCATCATTGGGCGAAAATGTCATGATGGCCGACAAACACTATGATATGGCGTAGATCAATAGTTTGCAAGGTCGAACCATCACGTAGATCAACAGTCATAGACAAAGATGATCATGACTTATACGAGGAACATAATTGCCCCTAGTCATTTTGTCAGGTTCAACCGTCAGAAAAACTAGGCTAATCATGAGACGTTGTTGCTTCTCTAAATCCTGATGTCGGGACATCCTCAAGAAACTAGCCAAATGATAGTCAAAAATAGACAGGAAAATCATCGTGCTAAGTTGTTGCTTCTCTAAATTCTGAAATCAGGACATCCTTGAGAAACTATTAGCAAGGTGATTACAAGAAGACCAGGATAATCATTATGATATGTCGTGGTTCCTAAGACATAAGGAACTAATATCATGATAACCATCAAAAAGATAAAATAAAGTTTGCCTAGTGTTGTCAAATGTCGAGTGATATCAAATTCAGGAAGGACACATCCTGAATGATGTTGATATCTAAGAGATCAATTCTTAGAGTTAGGAGAATCCACCAAAGTGCCAGATGATGATGATGATGCTTAGGAAGGACACATCCAAAAGCATAAAGAAATGACGAGAGTTGCTTTTCAGAAGGACATATCTAAAGAAAAACCCAAAATTTTGCCAAGGTGAATTATCTTGATAGAATTTGATTACATGTCATTGCTGACATGCTGAATTGATCGAAATTACTGATGAAACAGATTTGCTGGTAGAATGCCTACTGGAGATTTGATAGAAGGTTTGCTTGATTTGAAGAGAGTTTGACATGTGTGAATATGTAGTGCCATGAACCCTAATGGACTGACCTAGTGCAGCCTCGGGGGCTCATCGATTGATGGTATTGCCTATATCATGCACTCAAAGACCTAGTAGTTCAACATGACCAATGACCTTGTCCAAAGGACAGAAGTTTGAATCATGATTTTATTGCGACAAACCTAGAAAGACTGACCTAATGTCTCAGGGGTTCAAAGATGAATCTTGCCTATGTAGCAAATGTGCAGAGACAACATAGTTCAGACGTGGAAAAAATATTAACTGACATGATCAATTGAATTGATTAGACAAACATTATCTTTGAATTTGTTTTTGGATTTTCTTGTGACATTTTCAAATTTTTAGAACTTTTTTCAGATTTTTAGGATTTTTTTAGGACTTTTTACAAATGCAGGATCATGTGTGATACCCACTGCAGTTACACAATAAAGGTCTTGCCCCCAGATAGAGTGGGGATT
>VCHN02000014.1:133216080-133363303 GCA_007115665.2 Sequoiadendron giganteum | reverse complement strand
GTACCTAGTGCTCAACAATAGCTCGTAGGTTGGTACAGTACTAAAATGGATCAGGATCTCCTGGGATAGTGATTTCAGTACCATCAAAAGGGAATTTTAGGAATTGGTGGTATGTGGATGGAATGGCCTTTAGAGCATGAATCCAGTGGTGACCAAGTAAGATATTGTAATGTATGTCACGATCTAGGACTTGGCATGTTGTATCTATGATAACTGGTCCCAATCGGAGTGGAATTGTAATGACGCCTTTGGAAGCGCGTTCTTCATCATCATATGCCTTGATGACAATGCTCTTGGTGGCATCTACACATGCATCAGAGAAGCCAAGAGCCTTGACCAATTTTAAAGAGCAGATGTTCAATCCTGCTCCGCCATCTATTAAGACTCATCTAACCTTATGTTTGTGGACAAAAACCTCAATATGAAGGGCATCATTATGAGATGGTTTGGGCAAGGAATAATCACTGTCCAAAAAGGTGATGTGATGAGACAAATTCAGATATCCGACCATAGTCTCAAAGTGGTTGACATCGATGTTGGTTGGGACAGACGACTCTTGCAGGACTTTATCCAAGATGGCCTTATGTGCAGGTGAGATACAGAGCAATCCAAGAATGGATATTTGAGCGGGTGTTTTATTCAATTGCTCGATAAGGTTAAACTCTGGTTTAGGGTTGGACTATTTGGCAGATGGACCGGGTATGGTGATCCTGGGCTGATGTGCCGAGGGACCTGGGAAGGTGACCTTGCCTTTACGTGTGGTGACATTGCATTCTGGGGCCTTTTTAATGATAATAGTATTAACAAACTAATCTTCATCAGCAACGTGAAGATTGTTAATAATGGTACCACTGAGATAATTATAAGTAGGGCGGACATTATTGTAGGTAGGACGGACATGATTTGCTTGATTGTTGGTATTCTTCACGTCAGATGAGGAAAGTTTTCCATGATCCTGCAATGGGTTCTTGTGAATAGTATGGTCTGCATTAGATGTGAATGGTTGACCACCCAACTCAATGGTGTGATTTTCAATGAGGTCTTGTACCAGATATCGCAACTGATGAGAAGAGGAATTTTTGTGCCCTTTGGCATGGTGGTAGTCACAAAATATGCTATCATCCCACCATGATGGATTGAACTGACCAGGGTCATATGGTTTAGGCTCTTCTAGTGTTATGACGTCATTTTGAAGAAGTTTCTTCAAGACAATTTTGATAGGTTCACCCAAAGGGGTGTATGTGTATTTTTGGAATTGTCGAGGTTGACATAGCTGCCTTTGATTAGCTTGAGTAGGGTTTCTTTGAAGAGCATTGGTAGTTGGTGTTGGTGTAGTTATAGGTGCATTTTGATTTTGCACTCCTTTGATGCTGAGTACATGACCTGTTGCCTTGACGGTTTTGGCATCAACCACACCGTCATTGGTGATGTGTTTGTTCTTAACCCAGTATTTGGTTTTGTCATTTGAGCTACTTGGGTTATTATTTGTGGTGGTATTGATGGCTTTTCCACCATACTTTAATTCACGTTTGGCGATCAGGGCTTTCTCAAGTTGAACACCCTTTTCAACAAGGTCAAAAAAGGTGGTGCAACAATGGACTTTTAAGCCATACCTTAGTGGTCCTAGGAGAGTTTGTAAAAACATGGTGACTTTCTCCTTTTCAGGTATTTCTACCAGACATCTGCTTGCTAAGGTTCTCCATCTTTGAAAAAATGGGATAAAATTCTCTCCTGCATCCTCTTGGGTAAGTCTGCATAAGGAGGCAATGTCGATATCTGTATCAATGTTACAGGCATAATTTTCAACAAACTTGTTTGCCAATTCATCCCATGTTTTGATTTCTTTAGGAAATAGAGAGAACCATTCCAGTGCATGACCTGCGAGACTTCTCGAAAAAAGTCTCATGAGATATGTTTTCTCATATGCAATGTCCATGCAACTAGTGGTGAATTCTCTTATATGTTCAATAGGGTTCGTTTTGCCTTTGTTTTTAGGAAAATGAGGTACCACATATCCATGAGGAAAGGGTGGCATATACAAGGTTGTGTCAAATGGATATGGACACAAGTCATGTGGCATGTAAGACTTTTTATTGGATTGTTGCAAAGTCTCCACTTGCGTTTTAAGAGCAGTGAGTCGGAGTGTGAGTGTTTCCACAATTGGGTTTTTGGTAGCATCACACATGTTGGTGATAGGGATGGCTTGAGTGCCCACCTGTTGTGATGAGATGTGTTGATTTGGAATTGGTTTTCGGTGAGCAAAATGAGTGTTCTAATTAGCCGGTTGTTGGAAATGAGTGTTTTGATGAGGGATGTGATGCTGTGTATGGACTTGAGAGGCATAAGTGGGGATGTGAGATCCTACCATGTTGGACTAAATTTGAGGCCCTTGTTGGTTTTGAGTTTGTTGATGCCCAAATGGAGTGAAGGATTGAGGGCCTTGTTGATTTTGAGCTTGTTGATGCCCAAATGGAGTGACGGATGGAGGGCCTTGTTGATTTTGAGCTTGTTGATGCCCAAATGGAGTGAAGGATTGGGCGCCTTGATTGCCTTGCCCAAATAAGAGATTGTGGCCATGAGGAATGTTCGTGTTTTGGGTCACAAGAATGTTGGTATTAACCTGTGAAGAAGTAGGTTGGGTGCCTTGGATGAAAAATCTTCGTTTATTTCTCCCAAAAGGGTTGGATGAGTTGGTTGCCATAGCATTTGAAGAACCTAATAATAGGTTTGTTGATGTACTCATGGAACTAGACGAAGTTCCAAAGAGGTTTGAGGTGGTTGCACCCATTGTTTGTGAAGGGATGGTGGATTTTTGTTGAGGGATGGTTTGTGATGTGGTGTTGGGTTGGGAAGATGATCCCATAATAGATGTTGTGTTGGTTGTGGTGGTAGTATGACCAAGGGAGGTAGCGTTGATGGTGTTGATGAAATTTTGTGAAGAAGCTCCCATGGAAGGATTGTGTGATGGGGGATTGGGATATGTTGCTCTAAGAGTGTTAAGATCGAATCCCTTTGGTAACTTAGCTCCTTGGTCAAGGAGCATAGGTAGGAATCTAGAAGAGTCATTTAAGACTACTTCTTCCACCAAAAGAAACAACTTCTAGGTGTTGGGAAGTAGCTAATATGTCTTCTTCAAAGACTTCCCCATTTGAGTCTCTTTGGATGAACTGTTCAAAAAGGTCCTGTGGAGTGGGTGGGATGTTCATCTCATTGAAAGGATTGATGTTGGAATTTCCCATGTTATAAGAAGGATTGTTCATGTCATTAGGGAAATAATCCATGCCAGTTGTGAAACCAAGAAATTTGGTGTCTTGTCCAAAGGAATCCATGAGTCTTTTCTTTTTCTGTAATCTAGTTTCAACCATAAAAGTTTTGCTCAATGTTGGGATGATGAGGGACAATGATCTAAATATGACACTATGTTTTTGGGTTTTTTAGAATTTTAGGAATGTTTATGAGATGCAAATGAGACCTAAATAAGACCAACGGTTTGTGAATGCAAATGGTGTGACACTAAAAATGGAGACTATAAATGGTATGCAACTAAAAGGAGCCTAAGATGTACCCACTATTGAGAAATCTAAGGTGATGACTACTTGAGCAAACAAAGTTTTGGCAATGATTCAAGTTTGGGATACCAATGGACCATAAAAGGACTAAAAGAAGACAAAGTGAAGTTTCCACACTAGACTATTGAGTGGGAAATAATTCACAAAATATGTGACTAAATGACAAAGGTAATTGGGTCCAATGATAACCTACTATTGAATGCAAAGTTTTGACAATGGATGGTAAGAGTCTACTCCTAGAATCTAAAAAAGATAAGTGTCTAAGGAGATGGTAGAGTTACCAATGCAACTAATGGAATGGAAATGGAATCCTATTGTGATTCTAAAAATGGTACCTATAATGCAATGTTTAAGGGAAGTTGAGCAAATTAGTGTTTGGTTTAAACAGTAACAGTGAAGGAAGACTTGATGTAATTCTGGAAAAGACAAGTTTTTGGTTTCGATTTTGACAGTGAGAAGGTGATTATGAAGTTTTGGCAAATGCATCGCAACGAATGCAGTACGACAAAGTGAATGCAGCTCAGTGTATCAAATTTGGTTCAGAAACTGGCGATTGCGACTCAAAATGGTGAATGCAGTTTGATATTGACAAATGTGGCTTAGAATGGTGAATGCGATGTGGGATTTTTTAAATGTGGTTTATCAGAGCGATTGCGACTCTGAATGCTTCAAATGCCGCTCATCGGAGCGATTGTGGCTCAAAATATAGCAAATGTGTTTTGATAGAGCGATTGCGTTGCGGGAAGCAATTTTTTGGAAAAAAATAGTTTGCAGGTTTGACCAGTTTTGACTCAGATTTTTGATGTTCAGTTTGTTGAAAGAAGTTTTCTAAAAACAGTTTGGAAAACACTTGGTGTTGAAAAGATAAAAACAATCACCTTGAAGACATTGACAAAAAAAATCCTAAGGCTGCAAAGACAATATTCTTTTGGATCCCACTAACCGCATATCCATAGTGAATGAATTCAAAAGCTTGGCCCCACGGGCTCCCCCTTATAGTGCACTCACTTCTCAGGGCAACCAAGCTTCCAATCTCCATGAAACTCCCATGGTAGATTGATGATTTCTACTATGAACTATGCAGGTGCGGGTGCCTTAGCAACGACTGTTGCTGCACCAAAGAATAGAAGGTTTTTGGCTTTCTATAACAAAGGATTTAATTCGGACATCCATTCGAGTGGTCATACATGGGGCCAAGATTAAGCTCCATTATGGAGGCACTCTAGCCTGAAGAGGTTAAGCTCAACAAGGCTTTGGGGAGTACTACTTGGTCCGTATGACATATCTGCACTCGTAATCCTAGGTTTTCCCTTAGGATTCACATTTATATACTGGTCGGAAGTAGCTCGGCTAAAGAGCTTCATTGCCGGTTTGAGTCGCTTTGGGGTGAGTACTTTTTCCCACCAAAGCAGGCCCAATTTTCTAAAGTTCAACAAAAGCGACCAAAAATATTCATAGTTCGATCGATCTTTTTTTAAAAACAAAGAGAGAGCACATGAATATTTCAGATCACACTCATATGGTGTTCTTTTTAAACCAAAATTGAAATGCGAACAAACAAAGAATGCACAAGGTTCATTTTATCCATTTGTAGTGTTTGTCAGACAAGAGGGTTCATTTTAACCGTTTGTAGTATTTTCTAATCTAGAAGCTAATTTTAAACCCAATGAAAAACAAAATTTGTTGTTCTTTTTAACCAATATCCATTTGCATGTGTGTTCTTTTTAACCAATGCATGTAAAATGCAAGTTTGTTGGAAAGAAATAACAAAGCAAAACTAATTAAATCCAGCTGGACACATGCTGCAACAAAAAGATCAGTAACACAAAAAAAAACTCTAATCTAGGAAAAGAAGAGACAACAAAAGAAAATCAAAAACTGAAAAGAGTTGCAAAGGAAAATGTTTACCAGTCGCCTGCGTCGCAGTAGAGCAGATGCGTCGCAACAGAGTGGTTGTGGCTCGGTATGTCAAATGTGTCTTTGTGGTTGGCGTATGTGTTGCATCATAGTAATTGTGTCTCTGTGGTTGGCGAATGCGGTGCAACAGAGCAGTTGCGTCGCACGCGAAGGCGAATGCGGCGCAGCAGAGCAGTTGTGTCGCACGAAAAGGCAAATGAGTTGTTTTGTACCTATTCCTGCAAATGGTTAGAAAAAAACGTATGAAACCTACAAAAAATGTGTCAAAATGGGTCGTGTTCACCAATGTAATGATGGATTTCTGCACAATAGATTGTTAGTTAGTTCTAATGCATGCAATAGTTAATTAAATCCAAACAAATAATGAAAGAAATGGGAAATAAATGAGAAAAGAAATAAAACTAGAACAGTCTCACCCAATCTTCTCTCCTCCATGATTGATTTCCATTGTACCTCCTTAGCTTGCTGTGATAATGAATGCCCTCAGATTTGATGAGCAAACTCTATATGTCTAGTCCTAAACAATACTTTGAAGGATTTGTAAAATATGATTGCACAAGAAAGTTAATTCTATAATGCAAGTGGCTAAAATGACAAATGCAAGTATGCAAGAAGATAATAATAAGAGAAAATGCAAATAAAAAAGATTATAATATGAGATTAAGAGATGTCCAAAATGAGAACAAGATTGTCATTTTATAGAAAATGCAATCTTGAACGGACGGATGAGATGAGAGATTGAGAAATGCCCTAGATTCAATGGTTAAGATTCGAAGTGACAACTCTCAATTAGGGTTAGGGTAAAAATCCCCAAATGTGTGGACAAGATTTAATTTAAGAAATTAAATCAATGGTGGAGAATAAACGTGACATTGAGATGAAATTAGTAAAAAATCAGAAGATAAGGAGATGAGATTTAAAAAATCAGTAATTTTATAAAATTACTTGATTTGTAGAAGAATCTTTCCATTTTGAATTAAATTAACTCAAAAAATGGATTTTGTGAGATAATAAGTAATTGAATTTTGAAATTAATTACTAAAAGAAGAATCAGTTAACTATGTGAGACATTTTTAAATAAATTGTTTTATTTAAAAATAAAGAAGTGTCACATACAACAATTAAATAATTAAAAATAATTATTTAATTTAGAAGAAGTGGTTAATTAATTAAATAAATTAATGAATCTATTTAATTAAGAGAGGATTTAGGAATTAGTGACATATTGAATAAATATATTAAAATATATTTATTTAATAATCAGGAGGACATCAATGATAAAGATTAATTAAATAAATGAGACTTTATTTAATTATGAGATGACTTTGATAATTAGTGGCACATTAAATAAATAAATAAGATTTATTTATTTAATAATCATGAAGAACAAAAGATAATGAATTAATTAAATAATTACGAATTATCTAATTAATAGTTGAAGGTGGGTTAGAAACATAATTAAAATGTCATAATTATGGTAAGACGAAAGGTGGTAAAATATTGCTTGCAGACTTTGGTCATTTTTATGTGTCTACAGGCCCTATTAGGAGAAGAAAAAAGAACAATGGAAAAGATTTAAAAGTTGATTCTTAACATGAGAATGTATTATAATCATGGGGTAATAATAATTAAAAAATAAAATTGAATGTTGTTATTGAAAGAAAAAGGATCACAGAGTGTGTACTTGTATAACTCGAGCCAATGATGTTCTTGAGGGAGAACTTAAAGAAAAATTAAATGATGTTAGCTTAGCCTATATATATTTTTTTCTTTCAATCAACATGTTTTGTTGTGTGGAATGTAAAACTTAAGGGAGGGTGTTGGAATATTAAGATTAACATTAATAAATTCACCTTACTAACTTGTTTATTTTTGTTATTAAATAATTAGTTATATTCTTGTAAGATAGTAGTTCAAATGAGAAGGTATACTTGAAAGGCTTTGTAAAATCCATATTGTAATATATTCCCAAATGAACTATATGATATAATTATTATTTTGAGTGTTTTTATGTGCAGATATAAGTTCTCTTGACTTTTCCAATATATTTTGTATTCTCTATTAGCCATGATTTCATGATTAATTTTCCACTTTCGACACTACTTCTTACTAACTTTTGTCATCCAAATTTGGCTCTTAGACTAAATATTTCATATAGGTGCATTTTAGGTTTCTTACTATCACCTTTGGCTGAAATTTTAAATTGGTTCAACCATGCAAAAAGTGCGGTTACTTTTAATTATTTCCACTTAAATGTTGGTTACAATTTTCTAATTTTCTTTCCATTTAGCTAGTCACAATTTCATACTAGCATTAGTACTTGAAAATGGCAGTTTACTTCTACTTAAAACTTGTGGTAATTTCATTAATCTCTTGCTACCTCTGGTGTTGAATTGGACTAGTTGTGACATCTAGGATTTGTTCCTCATTTTTTTTTACTTTTTTCAAAAAAATGTTATGATGGTTATACTTGTATTACCATGAATGGACATAAATTTGAGGATTTTGGGTGTTTTCATTCAATTTTTCATGTTTTTCCCTTAGCTCCTACTTTATATGTGTTTTTTATGGAAGCCTTTGGATATCTTTTGGCTAATAGTATTTCATGGAACCTTATTAAAGGTGCTACTTTTTGTAACTCTATAGCCCAACTATTCAATGGTCATTTTTCTAATGACTCCTTTCTCACTCTCTTGGAGGACAAACATGACATTATTTAGGATATTCAATGCCTAGATATTTTCTGGAAAGCTTTAAGGTCAAATATATAGTGGCATAAAACTCAGTGTTATAGGAAATCCTTCTTAGCCAAGCCCAATTGGTTCAATTCCTATGGATAGAAGGGGGTTGATCACAAGGAAGTGTTGAGATTCCTAAGCATCTATTTTTCCTTTTAGGTTTATCCTTCCTCTTTAAGGAAACATATCGTTTCTAGAGCTGAGAAAAATTATCATATTAAATTATGAAGCCCCTTTCTTTGGCAAGGAGATTCCATGTGTGTTTCAAAATTCTTGTTGCACACATTTCCATTACTCATCTTGCTAAGAACCTTGTAAATCCTCATATTTGAAGATTCAAAAAATCCAAAGGTATATTTTATGGCCTCCATTTAACCAAGGAAAATGGTTTCACAAAGTATCCTAGGAGTTTTATTATTTCCCTCATGACTATAATAGGCTTGGCTTTCTTTATATTCACTACTCTAAATGGTGCCATAATTTTAAATTTAATTAACATACTCTAAAACCTAATGAAACCAGGTTGTAGCTCGTCAAATTGGAGAAGTGAAAGGTCAATACCAGCATTGAGGAAGTGTTTAGAGGAGTGAAAACAAGGTCAATACTAGTACCGAGGAAGAGTTTGGAGTTAAAACAAGGTCAATACCAGTGTCGATGAAGAGTTTGGAGGAGTGAAAACAAGGTCAATACCAACGTCGAGGAAGAGTATGGAGTGAAAACAAGGTCAATACCAGCACCGAGGATGAGGTTGAGGGCACTCAGGGAAAATCGACGACCAAGGGACAATGAGTACTATAATTTTGGCACCCCCATTCTCTTTAACCTATAATTTTCATGCCTAGTTTCCAAAGATATTCTCGTACATTGGCACCCCCATTCTCATAAAATGGTATAAGATAAGACAGAAAAAATAAAATAGCTTAGTCTTTCACATTTTTATTGACTAGCCTCACATCTTGGAAAAACTCCCATAATCTACCCACATCTTGGTTGTTGGTGGGAACATGTTATTCTTTGTTGTACAACCTACCTCAAATCTTATGTCCATAAAGTTTTTAAAAACATAAAACAATAAGAAAATTTTTGAAGGTACAACTAAAAAGGGGTTATTTCCTTTTGGCCTCCTCCACCTCTTATATTTCAACATAGAATGGAATTACGCTTACATAACATAAACTCAAAAAAATGGAAGTTTATAGGGGCAAAGGAGCTCAAGTATATGCTAGGCTAAGATAGATCTAATGAATGGAAATAGAGGCATACAAATCTTCTTTAATACCTCCACCACAAACATATGCAAGGAAAGGTATCCTCCCTTCTTGGTAGTGATAACCTCCTCCATGCACAATCCTCAAAAATTATGAATAGATGAATATAATCTTTGAAGAACTCAAAGTTGATTCTCTCCTACCTGATGCAATTAGTCATTTTATCCTTACAAATATTTATAATGATTACTAGAGGCACATAAACCAATTCTTCATAATAGAAGAATTTGATCATACTTTTCCAATGATGTCATTATGAAAAATTCTTAGGTTAAATGAATAATTCCTAGCTAATTTCTTTAAATCATGTCCAATTGTATAAGAGAAGACCGCTACTATGTGTACTTGGATACCATGAAGAAAGGCTCTTTGGGCTCTTTCATCAATCAAGGTATTGTTAAATTTTAACACCTAAAAGTGAGAATGAAGAATCTTTCCTAGGATGGTGGCCAATTATGCTTCTCAACACCTAGATTACAAAATATTTGTCGATATCATTGCCATCACAATTAAACCTATTTCTTGAGATATAGTCATACAGGTAAACAAATTAGCTTTCTTGATAGTAGACACATTCTAGACAATTCAATCCTTGCATCGGAGATTGTTGAATGGGCCCAACAAACTACTCATGATGCCCTTACTAATAAGTTAAAAGTTTGACAAGGCATATGATTGCATCAAATGTCCTTTCATTTATAAAAGGCTCAAATGGATTTATTTTTAACCCTAAATTATTATCACACATTCAAAATTACAAAATACCAGTTGAATGAAGAACTTTCATTTGAAGGTGATGTCATCATGACCTTTGAAAAAAGAACCTTCACTCAAAAATGATGCCATGTCAAGACTTTCAAATGAAGGCATTTTTTATTTTAAATATATCATGTCCAAAATGCTTTATAAAAGGAACCTTTGCATGATGGACCTTCAAATGAAGACCTTAATTCAAAGGTCCTTCATCAGAAGATCCTTCATATGAAGGTTCCTTTAATGTCATCCCATTATAGCTCTTAGAGTTGTTAGAGATATTTTTTTTTCGAAGTAGAGATTGAACCATAAAATAGTGTCACCATGACTCTAGCAAGATATCCATCAAATTGATAAACCCTGACTTAACAACCGCAAATTCATAAGAAAATTGTCCCTGTCAGCCCTAGGGCATCAATTCAATGCCAAACTTCTTTCTTTAACATACCCCTAAATGTAATGAACATCTATCAGACCATGTTGCACACCAATCCACTGAGCTATAGTTCCAAGACAGTGGGTGGATTGGTGGATGTCATTTCTATTTATCCCTCAAACCCTTATATAGGAAAAACAAGGCAGTCCTTGTATCTGATTGTTTTCTCCCACAAAATAGTGATTGAGCACTTCAAAACAAATGTAAATGAAATGGAACACATATATTTATCTACACCAATGATCTCAGAGAATTTCAAGCTTGTACGAATCCATACAACACAAAAGAACTTTAGAAAAATAATAAAAACATAGAAATTTCTTCAAGAACGTGGTATTTGATATGAAATTTTGGTATCAACTCCTCCAACAATTGCAATGGAATTGGAATACAATATGATAGAAGTGGGATAATAAATGCATCGTTTGAAGCATCAAACCAATATGCAAAGATGAAAGAAAGTGCTAACCCCTTAAACTGAAAAAGTTTCTTTTAACTTTAGGTTTGTTGGGTAGCCAATTCTTTTAAGTTATCAAATACTACCATCATACATAATCAAAATTTTATTGTTTCAAATGACTATGAGCACTAACTTTCACTATTTGAAGATGTCGAAACCTTGTTATAGAGAACTAGAACACCGATGCGGCCACTCATCCTACCTTAAAACATACCAAAAGTCTCCTAGCAATTAGACATAGGAAGATTTAAGATGACTTAAACAATTTTTATTGCCAAAGCATAAAATTATGATGACTTTACCAGGCCTAGTACACGCTCCCTCCCCATTAACCACTTAGACATATGGAAATTAAATGTAAATTTTCTGCTATTTTTAGTCATGTAGGTGTACAATAAACCACTTGGTGGTGTTTCCCTTCAAGTTTATTTACTTGAATGAAGAGAAAAAGTCCTTTGATTAGAATTAGAGAATATATTTGAGGCCTTGGTTGTGTAATTGGTGGACCATAGTCACATTTAACACTTGTTACAAATTTTTGGAGTTAAAATGTTAAGTAGATTTGATTTGTGATGGACACATTTGGACTGTAGTAACAATAAATTGCAATCTATCAAGACCTGATTACCTTATAGCCTCTCAAATTCTAGCGATGAAATGATAGATTAATCATAATGTCACCTTGAGATCACATCACCATGAAAGAACTTCATCCAACATCCTTATGAGTGCAGGTACCACCAAATAGGTATTTGTCAGATCTGTCTTCCTCAAGCGAGGGAAATTCAGGAAGAGAAGAGGAAAGTGATACATGTAGTAGGTCTCAAAGAGGGAGGTCAACTAGAGGTCAAAAGATTAGAAGAAAATTTCATAAATGCATGGAATTTTTTCTTGTTGAAGGGGGGTCATGTTCTTATGATGATGAGAGCATAGGCGACATTGAGGTGCCCTTGAGGTACAAACATCTATGGAAACAATGGGTAGTCAAGGAACTTCCTCCAATAAACACTTATTTTTGTGTCAACGAGAGGATATATTGCATAGTACCATCGTCATTACATGGTTTGGGCCTATTTTGCATGGACGGCATAAATTTTTGTTACAAAAAAATTACTGAGTTGATGGAGTATGTTGGACCCTGTTATAGTTACAAATATTGGATGCATCTAGTTCGATATACATGAAGTATGCGTAGGTATGCACTATCAGTAAATTATATACAGCTAAAAGATAAGGATCAAAATAAAGGAGTGGCTAGGTACATTGATAGAAGGCCAAAAGCATTAGGGAATATTGTAGGGTTTATAAACAGTACATGACTTGGGTCAACAAATAAGCAACCCAATTGCATATTCAAGGTGTGAGAGGGAAACCGTGTATTCGTATGTGCAATAAAATCAATAATTGTAGGGGAAGAGTTGTTAATAGATTACAATTTGAATCACTTAGATACAAACACAGTTACTATAGGGGTGGTATGTACTATATACCATTTTACCCAACCTCCAATTAATGACTCCAATATACCATTGTATTATTATGTTTTTTCTGTAAGTCTATTGGTTTCATTTCAGTAATGTTTTTTTATATTTAATTTTTGTCACAGCAGAACATTTATCATATGGAGAAAGCTCCGGTCTAGAGAACAAATCGCGATCCATCTTCAGACGTTTCTACCCGATAGGTTTACCTCATTGTAATTGTACAAATTAGATACGAGTAAAATGTTTTATTATTATATTTTTTTCATGAGTTTATTAGGTTAATTTCGATAATGTTTTTAATATTCTTGTTGTAGTCGGCTAATCAGGGAAAGGCACCAAAATTAGAGGAGAGAATCCATATGGAGGTGCAATCACTATTATGCGATGATGACATTGCATTTTCCACAAACCCTGTGGATGTGATGAGGAAGGCCCAAAAAAAATGCAATGAAGAAATCCTTAAGTTGGTATTCATAGTGCCTCAAACAGATGAGATAGGAGAAAGGGTTAAAATATTGTCTGAGAGAGCACAAAACTTGCAAGTAAGCTGTCATGAGATCTTTAATTATAACATAAGTTCATTCATGGTTTTATATTTTGTACTCTTTTATGTCATGAACTAAAATATGTCTTGTTTTTACAAGATTATTTACATCCTCATGATGTTGCTAGCCATGATCAGGGTATTGCAAGTGTTTCCTAGGGAGTAGGGGTTGGTACAAGTTTCAATATTGATCTTTCTATGCATACATCACATCATCTGACCCCATCATATGTGCCTCTATTGTCGACTAAAATTTTGGCAACACATACCATGCAGGCATCCAGTAGTGCACCCTCTGGCAACAAACACATACCAGAACATGTGTCAGGACATGTACCGAGGGATGCAGAGGCCACTAGTACTGGTGATGTTTTAGCAACATTTCCTAGATCTTCCCATATTACTAGTATAGGAACATTTCTAGTCACATTTGTGATGACCGAGGATTTTGTTCCCATAAAGATAGAGAAGGTCCTAGGTACTTTAAAAAAATTTAATTATTATTATATATAATCCAATTGAAATTTACTTATTGATCACTATTTATAGACTAATGATCCCATGATCATTTTGTAGGAAATGATGTTTTTTATAAATATCTAAGTGATATTACATTGGAGCTCTTCGGGCCCACCATACATACACGGTGGAATGCCCAAAATCAAGATTTAAAAGATGAGCTCATTAACCGTTTAGTTGTTTTGTTCGGTGATAAAATATTCAACCGAACCAAGGTCCTTAAGAAATATGGTACCTATCTAAAGTATGTGAGGGACCAATATAGGTCACATTTAGAGAAGAACAAAAAGTACGAGCATCCCCCCATGATTCCGGAGAGGGAGTGGAAGGACATGGTGTCATATGGAAAGGAGAAGGCTGAAAATAAAAAAGGAAAGACACCATCAGGCCAAGGAAGGTATGTGATACTATCAACAATGTAATTATGTATTGATTACTCTTTCTTTTTACATAATCTAACATATTTCAAATTTTTCATAGGTTTCCCAACACATCAAAGGCAACAAAGGAAAGACTAGAAAAACACAGGTACCACAAACTTGGCTTTGGTGGTTATACGAAATTAGCCGCATAAATTGTAAGTATCAATAAATGAAATATTGCATCCAAATAATAAATTGCAAACAATTTTGGTTTTATCACACCATAGAAGCAAAATTCATGATCTTATGCAAAAATGCAGGGCTCTAAATCCAACAGAGTGCCCATAGAAGAGGACCTGATGATTTCCTTCTAGCAAGGCTATGGAGCCCTGGTTGAACACCTAAGAGTCTTGACTAGGCAAACACAATTTTCCACTACATCCAACACGGAGGTAAATAAACTCAATAAAGTTTATTTAAAATTGAATACTTGTGCAATCTATTCAATATTAATTTACACCATAAAGTAATAATGTTCCTATTTGTTTTAAACAAACAAGCAATGATAATACTGCACATGACATTGGAATGCAACCTAGTGAGGGTGGAGCACAACCTGCAGATGAAGGCCATGGTGTGCATCTCGGTACTGGATATATTCATGTGCTATAAAAAACACAGTATGGATTAATACAATTAAACATCTTTAATTGCATTTGGTGTATTAATTAATGTAACCTTTCATGTTTCAACTTTAGAGCATGTTGAGCATGATCAAGATAGACAAGATCAGGAACATGATGTGGCCCCATCAGGTAAAGAGGACCACTCTAATGTTCTTTTAAACATATTTAATTGCAATTGGTGTATTAATTAATGTAACCTTTCGTGTTTCAACTCTAGATCAGGATTTAGAGGGTGTTCAACATGTTGAGCATGATGCTATAAAACAAGATTAAGAACATGATGTGGCCCCATCAGGTAAAGAGCACCACTCTAATGTTCTTTTAATTAATGAAATACTTGTAACAATAATAATAAAACATATCAATTTAACATTTCTTTGCTACTGCAACAGACCCCCCCTTGGAATGGCATCCACGTTGTGAGTACACGACTAGGCATACATTAAGATCATGAGCAGAGCTCAGAACAACTAAAGGGGGAACAAATGATTTAGAAAATGATACTCCACTTCAGCTTTTTTTAGTTGCAAAAAAGAAACAAAAAAAGAAGTGATTGTAATCATATTATGACAACCATATTTTTGATAATATGTAAAAACTAAAAAAATGAATGTTATATGTTAATGAATGAATGTGAATATGTTAATGAATGAATGTTATATGTTATTAATGGATTAATGAATGAATGTGAATATGCTAATGAATGAATGTTATATTTTATTAATGCAGGATGAATAAATGAATGTTATATGTTATTAATGAATAAATGAATGACTAATGTTATATGATCAGGTATGGGGAATTAAGAGTGATGTGAGGGGGGGGGGAGGGGACAAATGAGCTTCCACCTTCACATGGTTGACCATGTTAAGTAGAGAATATTAAACTATTCTCGAAACAAAGAGAATCTCAATAAAGTAGTGTACTTTTCAATATAAGAAATGCATCATTTGAATTATCAAACCAATATGCAAAGATGAAAGAAAGTGCTTACTTTTCACTATGAACATTGTGTTGTGCGTGGATTGGTTTCAAAGCTCCATTTCTTTTGTTTTTAGTGGTCTCTAAAATTTGACTTTTGTGAATAACAAGTTAGTGGAAAATTTGACAGCTCTGAAGGGTTTAGAGGCTCGATTGAGATAGATACACAGATATTTGGATCTTGTTGTTGATGAGAGGCTTCCACTTAACCATGAAATTTTGTACCATTTGTAGGTATGCAAAAATTTCTCTACTTACATTCATTCAACTTACTGCAATATAATATCTGACAAAAATCTCCTTTTAATTATACTTAGATGGATTTTCATGCCCTGTTCCAAAGCACATGTTTTAGAACAGGAAAGAAGGATGTTGGAAAGGGTTAAGGAATTTGGCTTTACACCTTCCAATTGCATAGTTTACTTCATTCATCCAACATATTTCCAATGCGTTTCACAATTGTTGGAATCATATCCTATAATTACAAAACTAGTAAAATTAAAATATGTAATTTTCAAATATGGCATTACATATCTTTCTATGAATTTTTGAAAGAAAATATCAAAATGGAGAAGTATTAAAAAAATAATCTATATAATTTCTAAGAGATCAAAGAATTTTTTTGTAGAGTTATCTTGAATATATTTAAGACAAAAGTAACTTATAGAGATTGAAGCAGAATATAGGTAGTCTAAAATCACCAGTCAACACATCTTAGTAGTATCTCAATTCAAGAGAAATAGGTCCACTATCCATTAGCTAGTAAAACAAATTAAATTAATTTATAAGATTAGTTTGTTCTAATAGGGTTGACCGGTTGCTTGTTTCTTTTTTATTTTTAGGAAGTCATCAATATACACTTGGTTTTCCCGCCTTCTCTTGCCTCGTGGCTAGAGAGTTTTTGTAGAAGGCATCAAAGTAACCTTCAAGATTGACAATGGAAATGAGTACAAGGTCAGAATAACTTAATACTAATTGGGTATGATTTTATTTGTTCAAGACCAATTTAGATTCGTTTTCTACTCACACTAATTTTATTTACATTTATGTTTTGCTAATATCCATTTTCCTTTACATTCATATTCTTCTATACATATTGTGTTTACAATAATGTTTTCCTTAATTTAACCTAGGGGAGAGGACCCAATACCTAAGCATGTTTCAATAGTTGTGATAGTAGTGGTTTATATAGTGCCCAACCCTAATTATTTGAATCTTCTTACTGATCCAATTAATACTTTCCAGTTACTCTGATTGATTATAAGGATTTAATCTTTACTTGATTGTGATAAACTTAGATTTATGGGTTTGTCTTACAAGTGCTTGTTTAGATGGGTGAGGACTGTTTCTTGTGCTAATTTTTTTTTTTTTATAATTATAAACTCACATAGGTGAATCAAGGGGTAGAGGTTGTCCTCTTCAAATGGAATAAGAAGGAGAGTCAGAAGTGGAAGATCAATCCCATCTGTAAGTTTCATGTGTAGCTACATTGTATGGAATTATTTTTCTTGGGTATTAATTAAATTTAAAATTTTGATTATCTGGTAAAAGTCATGTTTCCATAGAGGGTTTGGAGGCTTTATCTCACAATTCATATTGCTTGTTTCATTGTGTTTTTCTATTCAATACGATATGTATCTCAAGGAGGATATGGATCTGGTTCTTCATACCATCAACTTAATGAAGAGGAGCCTCAATGTCATGTTGTTAGGATTTACTGTGAAGCTAATCCAAAGATTTTTTATTGCTGCTTGAGGCCATATTGTAGTGCTTTCTCTAGGAAGCTCACATGATCCCCATCAGGTATCTTCTTTTTGTAGTCTCTAAATTTCTTAGAAGAAATCAACAACCAGTTTGTCTAAATGTGGCTCCTTGTTTACACATTAATATTTCTTTTGGCAGCAATGGATCAAAGTGGATTCATGGGGTCTTAAAGAGAAGGCTTCAAACATGGAGATCAAGAGTGGGACCAAGTAAAACCATTCATAATAATGCTCATATTGTTTTATTGACTTTCTAAGAGCTAAGTATCTAGGATAGCATTCTGTATTTTTCTATTGAATTTCCAGAGTGAGAATAATTTTGGGTTTGCAATCCTATTTTTTAGTACACTAGCTAAGTATCCAAGATGCACTGCAGGTACTTTTTCTCACCAAATTGCTCATTTTCCATAAAATTAGATTCTAGTGTGTAGTTTAATATTCACTAGTTTGATTTTTTCTTTTTTAGCAAAATCAGAATCCAGTTCGTAGGTTATGCTTGTTGTGCAAATTTGTAAGATGAGTTTTTTGTATTCAACTGCACAATACTTTCCTTTTTCAATAAAATTTTATACAATGGAGTTCAGATACTAGGATTAGGTTACTAGTTTCTCTTTGAGTAATAATTTAAAACCTTATTCATTGTCCTTTACAATGTATATGACTATCTTGCAAACTGTCCTCTTATATTCATGACTTTCTTTCAACTTATCAAAGGATGACTGTGTCTTGATTAAAACCTTTGTTTGATGGTTGTCCTTCATATGAATGTCTCAATCTTCTCTTTCACAACTTTATGTTACTTCACTATTTTTGTCATACCTCATATTTTTTGCAATAGTGTCTTCAACCTCTCTGTAATTCCCATGATGAACTGTGTGTTACTATGTCAGCACTTCCTTGACCATGATAATGGGAAACAAAGCAATTGAGATTCCATTTAGTAAATCTATGTGCATTTTCAACAACTTTAGCTTCAATACCTCATCACCATTACACTCTTGAAGGAACTCTTACAAAATTATAGTATCTATCCAACTTTAAGTCCTACATTGTCCTCTGAATACTGTGCTTTCTACTTTCCATTATCGAAATTTGTCTTCAGAGCTTATTTAAGATTATTCATTTGGCTTGACTTTGGCCTCCAGACTTGTCTATCAAAGTGCTCATACCATCATTATATATTGATTTCCCTCTTCATCGTAGTTGATTATCTTCAACAAAGTTGCATACCACTGCCTTAGTATAGTTTGTCATTTTGATATGAAGTAAAGGGCACTGTGATATTCATCAAGACTACTATCAAAACCTTTTCATTATCACTAATGGATCTGATTTTACTCTTGATGGTAGCCATGCAATTGTACTTCACTTGAAAGTAAACTTCTTCTCTTGCTTTGATGTCAACACAACATTATACTTTTAAGGGTTACCATCTCTATGCTCAATCCACTATTTAGCTATCATTCCTCTAGCACATGTCCTTATATCTTTCATTGCTGAAGTGATTGTCCTTACACATTGGTAAGACTATATTTTAAAATTTTAGAATACATTATTTATGATATTAAACCTTCCTATAGCATCATAAATTATATTCTTCATGTTCTCTATGGTGAATACTTTTTTTCTTAACATCTATGATTCATCATTCACTGTCCATGGCAGTCCCCTTGATCTCATGACTCATCATAGGTTCTATATTTTGCTCCAATTGTTGATCATCAACATCAAATGTGGCCATCATAATATCATCCATAGCCTCCATATTCTACAATTATTCATTGCTCATTTCTCATACATAGTAACCAAATAATGCAGACCTAGAGCTTGGGCTGTCCTTTTTATACCTTGTAAACACTTACCCAATGCATACAATAATTTATTGAAATACAAAGTTGAATGACCTCTTAACTCTTGACACTAATGTCATTGTATTTGCTAAAATAGGGTTAAGCATATTCTGATCTAAATTTTCATAATGAAGTCTTCCAATCTGTCCTTTATATCTGAGCATTGATGATAATCCATCTTGTATTTTACTACCCCTTTTAAATGATCATGGTCTTGGCACATCAAATTTTTCTCTTTGATTGACCTATCCTTATGTCCTATCATTATCCCTATGGATGCACTTTGGAGCCTCCTACTACTTTTAAATATCGCCCAGAGTCACCCCGATAATTATTTTGATCCATTTGTATCTTCATTGACAAGAGATCATGTATCGCTAGGATATTCTGCAATTTCCCCGACATGGTGAGTCTCCCCGATGATTATTCTTTCGATCTCAAGTATGTCGCCAAGACTCCTACTGATGTAATCTTATCGGCGTGACATAGCAGGTCGGGTAGACATTCAGAACTTACTCCGATGGTATATGTCTTTCCAATATTCTTTTGTTGTGCTTCATCGATGAGACAAGATGAGTATCTCGCTGATGAAACTTCACCGCTTAGACCATAGGCCAATCCTCCCAATATATCTTCTCAGGAAATTTTGATTGTTGTAATAGTCTTGATCTTTCATCGATATGCCTACATTTGAACAAATAGTTTTTTTTTTTTTTAAATAAATTGTTTCATCGAATTTTCAATGAACCTCCAAAAGCATCTAATGAATTTTCAATACATCCGACAAAAATTTCATCGTAATGACTTGCCTATTTCATCACAATTTTGACGAACTGTTGTCATTGTTCATTCAATCTCTAGTATGTCACCAAGACTCCTGCCGATGTAATCTTATTGGCGTGATATAGCGGGTCGGGTAGACATTAAAAATTTACTCCAATGGTATATGTCTTGTAGATATGCTTCCCTCATGCTTCATCGATGAGAAAAGAGGAGTATCTCACCGATGAAACTTCATTGGTGAGACCATAGGCTAGTCCTCCCGATATATCTTCTCAAGAAATTTTGATCGTTGTAATAGTCTTGATCTCTCAACGGTATTTGCAATACGTCAAAACCTTTGTCGTAATTATGACGAAATTTTGTTGTTGATCTGATGCTTTGGAAAAGGCATGCCACTTGTGTTCTGGCTACTGTTCATCGCTAGATCGATGAAATTTCTGTCGATATTTCGACGAACTTGAGTCATGATTTTGACATTTTAAAGCTAGTCGGGAAAATGATGAAAATTTAGCGACAAAAATTATTTCAGTGATTCATCGGTATTCTAACAATAGATTGTCGGAATTCCAACAAACTTTCGTCGGAAATTGGAGTCAAATAAAGTAGTGTTTGGAGGCAGAGGTCAAGATAGTGATAGCAGAGAGAGACAACCTTAAGGCTGAGAGGGATGCCTTGCAAACTAAGAGGGATCTAGCTATCATCAACCAACAAATCAGAGGATGATTAATTTTATAGCTAAATGCAGTGGATCTGTGATTGATGTCGCACGAGAGTATGTCAAGGCCAGCAGAGCCATGCAATATTATAGAGACATGTATGAGAGAGTGACAACACTGAAGAGGAGGGAGCCACATTTTCAAAGATTGAGAGTGGTTCACAGGGCATGACCCACAACAAGACACACAGTAGGTGCTCTCAGAGTAGGTCAAAGGGTGAGTCATCAAATGCGAGATGGGCCAAACCTTTTGATAGGCCATCCACCTCAAAGCACAGGGCCAGAGAGTCACCATGTTGGAAGGATAGAAATGCCCTAGGGACAAGAGATTAGGGCAGCTCAAGCTAGGTCCTCTTTTCATGTTATATGTTATGAAATTGTATTTTGATTATCGAGCCTACAAGCTCCATTTTATTAGACATGGGTGGCGATTTGTGATACATAGTGTTATATTATTATGTTTTATGTTTATAATGATGTTATGTTATGGATGGTCATTCTTTTATGATGTTTATTTATGCATTCTATATGATGATGTGATGCTTTAATGTGCCTTGTGATCATGCACTTATGATTACGTTATGAATGTTTATGCCTTTATGATATGTATTAATTTTGGATGCAGTATGGATGACTTAATTTGATAAATGCAATGTGATATGTAAATCAGATCAATGTTGATGCCTCTTGATGCCTATATGATGATGCAAAATATGATGATTGAAATTGCTTAATATGAATGCAAAATGTGATGTATAATATGATACGTCATAATAATATTAATGTAATGCACTGTATATGAAATGTAATGCAATGTGATGTGAAATACAATGTGTAAAATCTATCATAATGTAATGCAATGTGATGGATGGAAATGAATTGTGATTGCACCTAGTTTCAAGAAGGACACATCCTGATTAAGGAAAGATTAATTGACCAAGATGACAAGATTGATTGATTTTGATAAAGTTTGATTGATATGACTGATTGATGTGATGGTGCCCAATTTTAGGAAAGACATATTCTGTAGGAGGTAAGTAACACATCTGATAAAGCTGACTAAGTGACCATTGTTGACACAACACCTAACTGCAAGAAAGACATGTCTTGCTTAAGGTGAATGACAAAGTCTAATCTCGGGAAGGACACGTCCTGATAAAAGACAATAGATAAGACCGAATGAGACAAATGATATAATGCCCAATTCCGATACAAGACCAATGACCCGATTGTTTGATTGTTGCTTGATTGATTGATTGAAGATTAAATATTTTTTGGTTATGTTTTTCTGTTGATTCATGATTTGGTTCGAATGATGATTGATTGTGGATAAAGAACACGACGAGACTCAACAAACCATAAAGGACTGACCTAAGGCCTCTAGGGCTCACTAATTTATGGCCTTGCCTATGTTATACACGTAGAGACCTCGTAGTTCGATGTGACTTGACTTTGTTTTATTTGACAAAAGACTGAGTCATGATTTTATTTGGAAAAAAATAAAAGGATTGACCTAATGTCTCAAGGGCCCATTGAAGATGAGCCTTGCCTACATAGAAAATGCAGAGAGAGAATGTAGTTTGACCCTACTAACATAAATTGACTCAGACTCGGAATAGTATTCTGACTAGGATTTTGATGGAATTTTTTTTTTGGGATTTTGATGGTTTTTTTATTTTTATTTTTTTTCTTTTGATTTCAATGAATTTTGATTTTTTTGGATTTTGATGTTTTTTTATTTTCTTAGATTTAGATTTTTTTTATTTTTTTGGATTTTGATGTTTTAAAAGGTTGATACCATGTGTTATTTTATAAGTCAAGGAATTTCCCCCAGTCAGGTATAGGGCCAACTCATTATGTGTGAGGAGAATCAATGCACAAATGCAAAGGATGGACATGAAAGCGAAGGGCGCTAAAATTTGGTGGTTCTCAAGCCATGAGAAGGATGACAAAACTTTATTATGGATGGCATAGGCAAATGGATGAGAAAGGGATGGAAGACTAGGTAGAGTGATAGTAGATGAAGGAGCATAGACTGACTACACATGGTGCTTGTTTGCGAGGTTTTCACGATGGTACTTATCCAAAGTGCCACCGAAGTGGTTTTCACTTTTGGATGAATTATTTCTCTTTACTAATTTTTTTTTTTTAAATTAAATTTATTTTTTTGTTGTCACTAAAACACATGTTTGTTGGGTTTTCATCAGGGTGACTATTTTTATTTTATTTTTATTTTTTTGTATTTTTTTGACTTTTTAAAGGTGTACTCTGAGAATCAAGTGTAGTACTTGTAAAGGTGTGCATGTTATTTATATGTTCAGGCAATGATTATCCTCCAAGAGTAGAAAGTTGATAAGGATCATATCCATATGTTGATGTGATGATATAAGAGCCCAACCAATTAGGTTCAAACTTTCCAAGCTTTTCTCGATCTGCTTGATTATTTGGATTTTCTTTCAAGAATAAGTCACCAATGTCAAAGCTTCTAGGTCAGACCTTCTTATTGTAGCTATGTCGAAGGTGATTCTAATATACTTGTAGATGTGTTAAAGCATTCTATCTCTTTTCATCTAATAGCTCTAGCTCATGTAGACGGGATACACGGTATTCTTCTTGATCAATCATTCCTTGTATAGATACGTGTAGGGATGGTAACTCAACCTCAATAGGAAGTATGGCTTCAGACCCGAAGACAAGGGAATATGGAGTGGCTCCTATAGGGGTGCAAAACTGGTATGGTAGGCCCATAAAGTAGGATTGTGTTGGAGGTGCTAGTCATGGCCAATGTCGTTGATAGTCTTCTTTAGGATTTTTAGGATAGTCTTATTAGATGCCTCAGCTTGGCCATTACCCTAGGGGTAATGCGGGGTAGCAAAATGGTGTTGGATATGGAATTTTTCACAAAGTTCATGGACATCCTGATTCTTAAAAGGGTGACCATTGTCTATAATGATGGACTGAGGGATACCATAGTGACATATAACATAATTCAGGATGAACTTGGCTATTTTATTTCTAGTAATGTAAGTCATTGGGATGGCTTCAATCCATTTTGTGAAGTCCCTATTAAGAAAACAACCATGGTGATGTAAGCTATTTTAGTTCTTGAGCTAGCACATGTATAAGATCTCCATGAGTCTAACACTGGTGGCATTTCTTCACAAAGTGATAGGCATCACGTCCCATTGTAGGCCAATAATATCCCATCCTCATGATATTTTTAGCTAGGGTGGGACCAGCAAAGTGAGCTCCACATATACCATGGTGTACCTCTTGTAAGGTTGTTTGTGCTTCATTTGAGTCGAGACATCGAAGGAGGGTGCTATCTAGACTACGACAATAAAGGATATCTCTAATGATGGCATTTTTATTTCTTTTGATGAATTTTTCCAGATATCTATATTAATATAAATAACGTACAAAATTCACAAAAAAGGGTTGGGTGGTAGGAAAGCACACCCCGAAAGCAACATGGGCCCAGCCCAGCAAAATTAACTAAAGTCACATGGGCCTAGCCCAGAAAAAAAATAGAATGAAAACTATGCAGCTAAGGCAGTGCCGGTAGATCCTGGTCATCCAAATTTCTACCCCATACATCAGTGGGGTTAGGAGTGACGTTAGGAGGAGCACCCCAACCATCATCATTTTTATCTTCTTTTTCTTTATCCTCGCGCTGAGGCGAGATTGCAAGAGCAAGCCGCGAAAAGCTTTTACCAGAGAAGGGCCAACCAGAGCCAGAGTCAAGAGGAGCATCTGCAGGCCACCCAGAGCCGCCACCACTGTTCCTCGGCGCACCACTAGAGTGCCAACCCTGACCAGGTCATGGCGGAGGTGAACGAGTCCATCAGGGAGGCCGAGAATCCCTCCGAGGAGGAGGCTGGGAGCGAGCCCGTGTGGAATCACTCTGGTTCCGACCCCGAGAGGGCGACCGGTGACGGGAGGAGGAGGGCAAGTTAGGAATCCGAGCCACAGTACAAGGGGCATTGCCCCAGTGGTCTAGGAGAACCTGTAGGTGAGCCACTTCTAGTGCAACCTTGTTGGCTTGCACTTGAATCTGTAACATAACATTAGAGCATATAATAGCTTTAGCATAAATAGAAACATTAATATATATGTGCGAATGAGCAAAAATACAAGCATTTCTATCTTTCCAGATACTGAAAAGGATTTCCACTCTGAAAGTGTGCCAAATCTGGGTGAACTTAGCTGGGGTTCCAGGCGGGTCCCCCAGAAGAACCATATGCCACGAAAAGGGTTCAGGCCTAAAAGGTTGAAAGAAATCATGAATCCAAGTCCAAAACTGTTGAGCTTTGGGACAAAACCAAAAAAGGTGCTTGAAGCTTTCAGGTTGCCCACAAAATGGGTAGCGAGGGTCGGAGACCCCCAAATGAACCAGCCGAGAACACATAGGCAAGCCTTGGAAAAGAATACACCAAGCAAAGTGGGCAAGCTTCAGATTAACACTTTCAGACCAAATGGCATCAAACCTCCTACACCAAGTAAAGGCCGAGGAGTTAAGAAGCCACCTCTAGTTCAACGAGCTGAGCATAGGGAAATGGGGTGAAAGCCACCTGTAACCAAGCCGCAGCTTGTAACTCCTAAGAGGAGTATCTGGAAACAATTTCCAGTCTTTCCACCAAGGTTTGTGCCCATGAATACCAACTTTTTGAAGAATCTCTGCCGGAATGGCATTCACCAGACCATCAAAAGTAGGATGGTCCTAGTTTTGAAGGCTATAATGAGCTTTAAAAACATCCCACTACATAATACTCATGGTAGGCCAGTGGAAGAGCTGGTGCAGTGTCTGAATGCCCTTCTTATGAAATCAGAGAGCTTTGAGCCAAGGCGACTTGGCTAGGGGTTGACCATTCTGGGCAAGAAGGGGAGACCACCAGAGATTATGCTAGTTGATGGAGAGCCCATCACGAAACCTGGCACCAACCCAACAGAGCCAGGGCTTGACACTTTCCCAAGAACGCCAAATGCTTTTAGCCACAAAGGAGCCAATAATTTGAACCAGCTCCGTCATCACCAGTAGGGTTTGGAAGTCGATGCCTTTCCAGGCGGGTCTGTGAATGGGAAACCCAGACTGAATGCAATGTTTGAGGAGAACTTTCTAGGCTTCATCCCCAGTAAGCGCACGGATGATCCATTTGACACAGAGGGCAGTTCCCTGTCATTGAGTGGAAAGCAAGCCAGGTGGGATAATTTGGTCGAATAAAGGTTTTACATTGGTTGAGGGACAAGTTAGGTGGGATAATTTGGTCATGTAAGTAACAGTAAATTTCTTTGTACCAAGGAGAGTCAATACCAACAAGTTCACACACAAGTTCGATTTATGGGACATCAAACACATGGACCAACAGTTGTTCTACCAAGAACTCATATTGTGATGCATTGTTGGGAATATCCAAGAGAGATCTAATTGTAGCCATTGCGTTAGTTGCTTTGTTGTGGATTCTCGGTATCTTCTCAAAGGTAATAAAATCAAAGTATAGTCTAAAACTATCAACTATATGCTTGTAGGGCATCATCTTTTCATCCCTAGTGTCATAATCATCATTAACTTTCTTAATCACTAACTGAGAATCACCATAGACTTGAAGATCCTTGATTTTCCATTTTATTGTCATTCAGAGTCCTATCAATAATGCTTCATACTCAGATATGTTTTTAGTGCATGGAAATGCTATTCAAAATGACTTGGGAATGGAATATCCTTGAGGTGTGATGAACAAAATACTAGCTTCTAAACCATGACATGTGTCAGATCCATCAAAGTACAATTTCCATGTTGTCAGTGTTTCTATGACAAAGATTGATTCATCTGGGAAATTAGATATCAAAGGATAATCTACCTTTACTGGTGCATCTACGAGTTGGTCAGCTATCACTTGTCCTTTCATTACTTTTTATTCAATGTACTCAATGTCATATTCACTTAAGATCATAACCCACTTAACTAGTCTTCCTGTCAAAGCTGCTTTGTTGAGGAGGTATTTCAAAGAATCAATTTTAGCAATTAGTTTTGTCTTGTGATTTAGCATGTAATATCTCAAACTCATGTGTTGAAAATACCACTACTAGACATGCTCATTCAATAGGTCTATAGTTCAACTCATATCCAACTAAGGTGCAAATGATGTAGTAAATTGCTCGTTATTTGCCATCATTATCATTTTGTGCTAACAATTCCCCTAGTGATGATGTAGTTGTCACATACAATATCAAATGTATTCCATCAATTGGATGCATAAGAATTGGTGGATTCAATAGATAATTCTTGATCTGATCAAATTCCACTTGCAATTTCTCTATCCAATTGAAGGGAATTCCTTTTTGTAACAGATGTTGAAATGGATGGATCTTTTTTGCTAGTTGAGCAATGAACCTACGGATTGATTGCAATCTTCCTTGAAATTTTCTCAACTGACTGATGTTAGTTGGTGGTGGCACGCCCAAGATATCTTTTACTTTGGTAGGATCAACTTATATTCCTCTGTGGGAGACAATATATCCTAGGAGTTTTCCTGATTGGACCCCGAAAACATATTTCTTTGGATTTAACCTGAGTTGGTACTTTTCAAGTTGTGTGAAAATATTGTCCAAGATTGCTAGGTGACCACTTTGTTCTAGAGATTTTAAGAGGTCATAAACATAATCCTCCATAAGTACATGCATATAATCATGAAAAATTGTAGTCATGGCTCTCTAATATGTAGCTCCAACATTTTTAAGTCCAAATGGCATGACATTCCAATAGAAAGTTCCCCAAGTGCATTTGAAAGCTATCTACAGTTAATCTTCAAGAGGAACTCTTATCTGATTATAACCCAAGAATCCATCTATAAGTGATAGCATTTCATATCCAATAGTAAGGTCTACTATGATGTCAATGTTTGGTAAATGAAAATCATCTTTAGGACAAGCTTTGTTGAGATCTATGAAATCTGTGCATACTCTGATTTGACCATTTGGTTTGGTGATAGGAACAAGATTTGTTATCCAATATACATAATCATTAGAGTGTATGAATCCAACGGCCAAGAGTTTCTTCAATTCTACGTTGACCAAGAGTGCAATCTATGGATGCATTTTTCTTAACTTTTGATTATATGGTTTGGCATTTGGTAATAGTGGAAAGTGAGGCAAAACAAGTTTAGGATCCAATTCAACCATATCAACCTATGACCTTGTGAAATTAACTTGTATTTTTGAAAAGAATGCTATAAACTCAGGCTTTTCCTTGGTGGTCAAAGATGCTGCCAATTGTATGATTCTAGAATTGTTTTGTGTACCAATGTTCACTTATTATGTTTCTTCTATAAGCAATGACGATCTCTCTCGATCTATAGGGATACTATCTAGTCCTCCATCCTCGGGCACCTCAAAGAGGTTTTCACCTTCGGATACGTCCTTTATTTTAAATTTTTCACTATCAACAAAAGCCTTTCAATTTTCACTTGAAGACCTATTATTTTTATTTTTACTTTTTTCATTTTCACTTTTATGACTAGAGGACAGGACGACCTAACCAAAGTATGTTGCATAATTGAGTTCTATGGAAAATACAACCTTATGATCCCCACATGGTATTCCTTCACTAAGTCCCATGAACTCAACAATTGCTTCATCATTCTCGAATGTGTCCAAACTTGGTGGTTCTTGTTGATCCCAATCTATAAGTTGTGGGTAGACAAGGGGTGGGCCATCATCGGCATTGTCAAGGGTCATGGTGTAGGAAGATAGGGTAAAGATAGAGGTAGAGGCATTAGGTTCCCAAGAGGAAGAATAAATGGTTTCCCAAAATTTTTTGATCCATTCTTCTCTTTTCAAAGGGACCTTTGGATGGGGACTTGATAGGTTCTACGGGGAACCAATTGTAAGCATTTGATTGAATGTGTCTTCAATGGGAGGCTGATCAAGTTTTTTCAAACATTTTATCAAGGTCCACGAAAGTAGTGGAGGATAGAGAATCCCATTCATATTCATTGGAATTAGCATCAACATCCAAAGAGCCTTCGTAAGTCTCGATCTCATCTGAAGCATCAACGACCTCACTCAAGGGGAACCAATTGTAACATTTGATTGAATGTTTCTTCAATGGGAGGCTCATCAATTTTTTTCAAATAGTTTATCAAGGTCCATGAAAGTAGTGGAGGATAGATAATCCCATTCACATTCATTGGAATTAGCATCAACATCCAAAGAGTTTGTAAGTCTCGATCTCATCTGAAGCATCAATGACCTCACTCAAAGGTAACCCGATACCCCCGAATAGTCACTTTTACTAGTACAAACCCTAACCCTTGATTCTTTAGTAAATTAGGAGATTTTAATGGTTCTAGTATTCTTTGTTTATTTAGACCAAGGTTGCTATGTCCACAATATCCTTGTTGCTTCATTATTAAGAACCCTTTTGGATACTGTTCAACTAGCAATTTCTTAGTTTTGATGTCCTCCTCTTCTTTGTATAACCATGTGATAATTTGGCCATCTAAAGACTCTTTGGATAGTTCCCCCCATTTAGTGAAGGTGGTAGGAGGATTATGTATGATTATTTTGGGCTACATGGGATGTGGCTTTCCATAAGACTTTGACAATTTAGGTAACTTTCCAATGAAAAAGAGACTCTTCATATTGTATTCTTTGCATCCTCTATCTTGAATCTAGATCTTGGGTGTGGAAGGTGTGGATGATTTGACAAGAATAGATGGATCAATGTAGTGAGATGGAGTAGTGGATGAATTGAAAGATGAGGTCTCTCAATTGATGGGTACTTGACATTCGACAGTTCCTTTTAGGTTTGTACAATACTGAAAGGGATTAGGCTTTCCTGGAATAGTAATTTTAGTGCCATTATATGGGAACTTGAGGCAATGGTGGTAGGTGGATAGGATAACCCTCATGGCATGAATCCATGGGCATCCAAGGAGAATATTGTAGTGCAAATCCAAATCCAAGATATGGAATACTATGTTATCTATGGTTGGGCCAACTCTTATGGGAAGTGAAATTACACCTTTAGATGAATGCCCAACATCATCATAAGCTTTGATAAAAAAAATCTTGGTTTGGTCTATGCAATTCTCAGAGTATCCCAAATCTTTCACTAATTTTAGTGAGAAAATGTTCAAACTTGCTCCACCGTCTACTAGGACTCATCTAATCTTGAGTTTATTAACACATACTTCAAGGTCTAGAGCATCATTATGATCATATTTTTGCACAAAAATGTCTTGTTCAGAGAAGGTGACATGGTATCCAATCATGGCCTAAAATTCATTGATATCTAGGTATCCAATCATGGCCTAAAATTCATTGACATCTAGGTTAGTGGGTACATATTCTTCTCGCAATGCTTTATCTCATGGGGATACGGATTCATTTTTGTCATCAAGATATGCATCTAAGACAGTAGTGCCTTAGTGATTTCAATTCAAAATCACAACAAAGACACAACCAACTTATGCCATAAAGCGGAAACAAGCACAGTTGATCCCCCATTGATCCTCTAAGAGAAGTGGATCCAAACAAATAAGAGATTCAACACAAAATAGATAACTATGAAAGACAAAACTATGAACACATAGATATACGTCGGGAAAACCTTTTCAGGTAAAAAATCCCACCTCCAAAACATTCAACTCACTTGTATTATTCAATAACTAAAATGGTTACAATACAAACTAGAGCTATGCTCTTCAGGATATTACATCTTGTTCATCTGGAGAAATAATACTGGCAACACAGAAATGGAATCATCACATAGTTACAATGTCCTCATGACATACTGTGTAGATTCCCTTCAACGCCTCACAAATGACTGTCAAAGCCAACCTCATGGCCAACTCAGCCTCTTGGCCTCACAGGTTCACATCTTACCAGATCCGAGAGTCAAATTATTCACAGTTGAACCATTCGAACACTCTTAGCCTCTCTTTGATATCGATCATCTACATCTCGAATTGCACACCAGATTATATATAATCCTGCACCATGTGCATACCTGTTCAGCCCATCCCTACCTACAACGGTCAACTAGAATAATAACTATCCTACCTACAGACATCGACCATTTACTGATAACGTGCATTGCTTATACTGCTGCATCGAGCCACACACTCATTAAATCGGCCTTAGACGCGTCTGTCAACCAGCCTTTAATACTACAGCTCATTCACAATCAGGAAAATAACACTCTGGCCAATGGGAACTCAAAGAACTTTCCACATGTCATTTCATTTGCAGTCGCACCTTTGACAATCAGTCAAACCAGTCCAACTCGGTCAACCAAGTTTTGAGCTCATCCGAGCTCCTACCGCATTACCGCTGAGCTCATAAATACCTGTCATGGTATGGTGGTGAGCTAGCCCGATCTGACTCCACCATTTACTGCACTACCGCAACCCAGACTGTTTCACCTCGCGATATGGTGGTAAGCCATCTGAGCTCAGTCCTTTCATTGTCTTTAGCCAACCAGATGCAGTCATCCTACCACATGCCAAACGGTCATTTGCCTATCGCACCGACACCGAGTCCAACTCAGTCAAACTCTTCCCCAAGCTCCTACTGTGCTACCGCAGCCCTATCCAGCATGCCTCGCGATATGGCAGTAAACCTGTTCAAGCTCACCTTCGAACTCCACCGCGCTACCACTGGGCTTGGATTTTCCCATCATGGTATGGCGGTAACCGCCAACCAGACCGCTGGTATTCTTACCGCATCCATTGCGGTCAGCCAAAACATTGGCCACGGTATGGCGATAACCACCAGACCCAACCGTAGGCGGTCTCACTGCGCTACTGCGGTGAGTCGACCCACCACCTGCGGTATGGTGGTAACCGCCAGGCCCACCATAGGTGATCTCACCATGCTACCGCGATGATTTGACCCACCACATGTGGTATGGCGGTAATCGCAAGGCCGACCATAGGCGGTCTCACCGTGCTACCATGGTGAGTCGACCCACTGCCTACGGTATGGCGATTACCACCAAAGCTAGATAGAAAGACCACTACCGTGGCCACTACGGTGAGGAAGGAGACCACACATGGTATGGCGGTAAATGCCATAAACATGAAGGAAAAGCCAAGGACAAAGGAGAAACATGCCAAAAAGCTAAGGAAAATATCCCAACAATCTCCCACTTGATGCAGGCTTTCAGGCTTACTCCAAAATGCAAACAAGAACCAAAACCATGCTTCCACGCCCCGACCAAGACACCTACAACGACATCAAAAAATGTCCACCATCTCAGGCACCAGCTCCAAACATAGGAACACGCCAAGGTGTATATGCACCAGTCTCAGGAACAAAAACAATTGATCCTCCAGGTGACAAAGGCAACAAAGCAGCAAACAACAAGGCACCACGCGAATACGAAAAACCATTCTCCAGAACAAGAAACCATCAACTAGAACAACCACAAACTGACTGCCCTCCATCCAACTGATCAAACCCATGCGACTAAAAACCAGCACCCACAACTAGTGCTGAAACATCCAACCACCCATACCTCAAAGTTATGACCATCAATAAACTCATGCCATCACATAACCACCCATCTCAGCAAGAACAAGCACCGTGTGTCAACCAGTCAAGGAAGACCAAAAACATCCAGGTACTCCCACTGCAAGGGTACTGTCTAGATGAATGGAACCAATGCACCATCATACATGATCCAAGCATACCAAGTCCACCAAACCCTACATACTGAAGAAGTAACCATATAGTTACAAGGAACATCCACGCTGATCTGCAACACCTGCAACCACCTGCTGCAAGAAATGTTTCTCTCAACTATCTTCCATAGTTCTTCCAAACTCCTCCAAACCTGACTAAAGAAAGAAGCACAGACACCTGCGTGTCATCACCCAAGTGACAACACATGACCACAAACTGTGACCAACTCAGCACCACACAGGCAACCCACATCTAAAGTCAAAAGAACAATCAGGAAGAACAAGACCAAATTAGAGAGAAACTGCAAATCAGAACATGCCCTTCTACAAACACTTCAATATGTCAGCTATGTCAAGAATGATATTCTTCACATCCCAAAGGAAAAACATTAACAACATCCAACAAATCCATGGATGTAAGCACCTTAAAGAAGATCATACTTACCCATATAACCATCTCTTGTCAGTCCTGAAGAGAACAAGGAGATACACAATGTTGTCCATCTTTCAAAGGAACACTGTCGAGCTGACCAAAGAGAAAAGAAAACATGCTCATCCAAGATATACAAGTCACCGTGACTTACCCAAGAGCATTCTCCTTCAAGGTCTCTGTTGAATTCGCATTCAACCAAGGTGCAGGCTTCTCGGACTTTCAGCTGTAATAGCAACATTCTCAAAAGAATTCCAGCCTCACCTTATTCTCCATGCATCCATGAGTATCAGTGCCTGTCATCTCATGCTAACTCCAAACTACATTACTGCAATAAACATGAATTCCTCTAGCATATGACCAATGCACTCAAAACATAGAGAAACCCCAGACCACTGTCAAAGCTTCAAAAAAAAAAAAAACTTATCATGACACCATGATCTACACATCCCCTTGGGAGATACCATGCTTCAAGTGAACTGTCCATGGTCTTCAAGAGCAAAGCAACATGCCAAAAATCTAATGCACAAGCAAGAGTATACCATGACATAAAGCAAACAAACTTTAAACCAACATCACCTGTCAAGCACCACTAGCATCTCAGCCAAAGACTACCAAGGTCCTTCATGGTTCCAAGATGTTGCACACCTTCAAATAGTGAATCATGCAGATGCAAATTCTGCAACACCAAAGAAGATCACCAGTCATTGCTAAAGCTCCCACTGAACTATGACACCGAGCTTTCCAAGCACCATGACTGACCACACCATCACTGTCAAAAGCCTATACTAAACCAGTGTATCCAACTCTCCATGACATCATGATACACATGCTTCAGGTCCCCATCACTGACTATTCAGGTACTCAAATGCCATTCCTCCTCTCATCTCAAAATAGCCACGCCAATGCACAAGTGACCACAGACAAGGTGAGCTAACAGATCTGCACCACATAGTTACAACCTCATGGATATTGACAGTCCACTTCTGAGTTGTCTCATAGAAAACATGTAGGTAAGGACAACCCACAACATTGCACAACTCATGGATGCAACTAAATGAAACCTGCAAATCTATTATTGCACTAGAAACTACAAAACTAAGATAATCAAAGAGAACAACCAAAGTAGACAATCATGACTCAAACACCAGATCAGCAACAGATCTGATTTTCCAAACACGTCCACAGCTCAAGCACCAAATTCTAGGTAACCAACAAGAAACACTACAAGAATGCTGAAAGTAAAAACATACCAACACTCTTATACAGAGAAGACAACACACCTCCTCTAAGACATGTTGAGCTACAACTATCTCATCTAGTCACACCCTAAACCAGGATCTGGAAAAAAGTAGACAGCAGCTCCACACAACACAAGTTTTATCTTGACCATGTAAAACCTGCAAAACGACAATGTTTATAAAACACCCACGCATCTCCATATTCACTGCTCATCTGGATGACTCAAGAGTCTGCACACAACCATCATGATTAACCAGAACAATGAAAAACAACATGAACATGCATCGTAGAATTTTTAGGAAAATCTACACAAAACCTTAAGAGGCAACGACATAAATCTGAACCATGCGAGTGCAAGACATAGGCACACGGGAACAATAGGTCCATTTTAGACCAATTCCAATGCTATAGTCATGCACAAGCAAAGGAAAGAGTCAGGCTATCCAGAAGTTGCATACCACAAAGGTCACTTCATAGCCTCCATGCAATCAAAGCACTAGAGAAACTGCCTTCAGTGCTAAGTCAAAAAACACCCAGCACAAGCACAACTCTCCATAGTTGATTAGCAACACAAGCAAGTCCATACCACCAAGGAGCCTCTCACACAGACACCCAATATGAACACCACGCTTCACTGTAGCTCAACCATGAAAACACCTCACGCCCTTTGCATCAGGAACTTTGTTACGAACTAGGAGCCTCTGACCATATTGCCACAGCATGACCAACTCCAATCATCTTCAGCGTCTTTCAAACTGTGTGTTGAATCAATGAAGCACACACTTCCACTCATCAAAGGATCAATCACCAACCGATTTCTCCATACTTCCTCAAGTTTGTCAGGCTAAGAAATCTTCACAAGAAAACCCAGAACTTTAGCAACCAGGAGAAGACTTTGATACCACTGGTTGGTATCATCAAGCCTCGACCTCCCCTAAACCTGCTCCGATACCACTTGATGGTATCACAAGAAACAAGATACTAGCTCCGATACCACTTGTCGGGGATACGGATTTGCTTCTGTCATCAAGATATGCATCTAAGATAGCAGTGCCTTAGTGATTTCAATTCAAAATCACAACAAAGACACAACCAACTTATGCCATAAAGTAGAAATAGGCACAATTGATCCCCCATTGATCCTTTGAGAGAAGTGGATGCAAACAAATAATAGATTCAACACAAAATAGATAACCATGAAAGACAAAACTATGAACACACAGATATACATGGGGAAAACCTTTTCAGGTAAAAAACCTCACCTCCAAAGCATTCAACTCACTTGTATTATTCAGTAACTAAAATGGTTACAATACAAACCAGAGCTATGCTCTTTAGGATATTACATCTTGTTCATCTGGAGAAAGAATACTGGCAACACATAAATGGAATCATCACACAGTTACAATGTCGTCATGACATACTGTGTAGATTCCCTTTAGCTCCTCACAAATGACTGTCAAAGCTAGCCTCATGGCCAACTCAGCCTCTTGGCCTCACAGGTTCACATCTTACCAGATCTAAGAGTCAAAGTGTTCATAGTTGAACTATTCGAATGCTCTTAGCCTCTCTCTGATATCGCTAATCTACATCTCAAATTGCACACTAGATTATATATAATCTTGCACCGCGTGCATACCTATTCAGCCCATCCCTTCCTACAAAGGTCAACTAGAATAATAACTATCCTACCTGCAGACATCAACCATTTCCTAATAATGTGCATTGCTTATACTGCTGCATTGAGCCACACACTCATTAAATCGGCCTCAGACGCATCCATCAACCAACCTTTAATACTGCAGCTCATTCGCAATCAGGAAAATAACACTCTGGCCAATGGGAACTCAAAGAAATTTCCACATGTCATCATTTCATTTGTAGTCGCACCTTTGACAGTCAATCAAACCAGTCCAACTCAGTCAACCGAGTTTCGAGCTCATCTGAGCTCCTACCGTGTTACCGTCGAGCTCATAAATACCTATCATCATATGGCAGTGAGCTCACTCTGCCATTTACTGCACTACCGCAGCCCAAACCGTTTCGCCTCGTAGTATGGCTGTAAGCCATTCTAGCTCCCTCGAGCTCTGGCCCAAGTCACCACCGAGCTCAATCTTTTCATTGTCTTCGGCCAACCAGATGCAGTCATCCTACCACATGCCAAATGGTCATTTTCCTGTCGCACTGACACCGAGTCCAACCCATTCAAACTCTGCCCCGGGCTCATTTGAGCTCCTACCATGCTACCACAGCCCTATCCAGCACGCCTCACGGTATGGTGGTAAACCTGTTCGAGCTCACCTTCGAACTCCATCGCGCTACAGCTGGGCTTGGATTTTCCCATCGTGGTATGGCGATAACCGCCAACCAAACCACTGGCGGTCTTAGCACGGCCACCGCGGTCAGCCAAAACATTGGCCGCGGTATGGCGGTAACCGCCAAACCCAACCGCAGGCGGTCTCTCCGCGTTACCGTAGTGAGTCGACCCACCGCCTGTGGTATGGCGGTAACTGCCAGGCCCACCACAGGCGGTCTCACCGCACTACCACTGTGAGTTGTCCCACCGCCTATGGTATGGCGGTAACCACCAAGCCCACCATAGGTGGTCTCACCATGCTACTGTGGTGAGTCGACCCACCATCTGCGGTATGGCGGTAACCACCAATGCTAGATAGAAAGACCGTTACCGCGACAATCGTGGTGAGGAAGGAGACCGCACACGGTATGGTGGTAAACACCATAAACATGAAGGAAAAGCCAAGGCCAAAGGAGAAACATGCCAGAAAGCTAAGGTAAATATCCCAACATTATCAAGGATAGCCTTGTGTTGTGGTGATATGTGAAGGAGATCCAAAATGGAAATTTTTTTGGGAGTCTTCCCTAGCTGATCTAGGAGATTATATTAGCTTTTTGGTTGTGGATTGGAAGGAGGTCCTAGAATAGTTATCTTGGTTCTATGAGTGGTAACAACACATTTTGAACTTGTCTTTTTTATGGTAATGGTGTAAATGCAATCATCAAAGGGTATTATGTTAAGGATAATAATGTTGTAATCATGTTTGATGGTTGCATAATTGGCTTTATTGTCATTTCATGAACTAGAGGCTTTTCCTTTTTCATGGTCTTGCAAGGGAGTTTTGAATATGGTATGATTAGAATTGGTCTTACCTTGTGAATCACCTATCGAAATAGTTCCATTTTCAACAAGGTCTTGAATGAAATTTTTGAGTGTCCAACATCTAGATGTTTTGTGTCCTTTTCCTCGGTGATATTCACAATATTCATCTTCCTTCCACCAATCAAGTTTGATCAATGAGGGTTCATAATTTTTTATGTCTATTAATGTGATGACATTAGATTGCAAAAGTTGTTTTAGGACAAATTCAAAAGGTTTTTCCAATTATGTGTATGTTCTTTTGGCACGGGGAGGACCTCTTCGTTGTTGATTGTTTTGGATTGTGTTCAATGTCTGGTTTTGACCTTGTGTTTGGGTGTTTGATGTGTTTGATGTGTTTGATGAGGAGGGAGCTTTAAGCTAAATGGTTGGACCTTTGGTTATCATTTTGGCATCAACAACTCCATCATTTGTGAAATTTTTGTTTTGAGACCAGTATTTTCTTTTGTCATTATTGGGCTTTGGAGTCTCTTTGTTTATTTTGACTAGTCCTTTTGCGATAAGACCTTTTAAAATAAGGACACCTTTCTCAAGGATCTCATCAAAATTTGTACAAAATTGGATTTGTAGACCACTCATCATTTCTTTGTCAAGGTTCTCAATAAACATGGTGACCAATTGTTTCTCAAAAATGTGACAAGGGAACTTGCTAACCAAACCTTGCCATCTCTGGTAAAATGAGGTAAGTGATTCCCCTTCTTCTTGTTTGGTTGTGCTTAATTTTGCAAGGGTGACATCATTTTTAATGTTGAAGGAAAATTGATTAATGAATTTATCAGCTAGTTCACCCCATGTTCTAATCCCTAGAGGGAGATGTGTAAACCAATCTAGGGCTAGTCCTATGAGGCTTCACAAGAATAGTCTCATCAAATAGGTAGGATCATATGAGACTTCCATACATGAAATGTTAAATTCTTGAATGTGTTCTATTGGATCCCCTATCCCCTTATACTTAGGCAAAGGTGGTGTTGTGAAATGAGGGGGAAACGGTGACATGTACAAATTTCTATAAAATGGAAAGGGGCACAATTCCTCCATGGAATAGGTCTTCTTATTGGTCCCCAATTGTATATTTGTCATCTGTTGTGGGAGGGCCTATATTTTTTGCATCAAAATATCTGCAAGAGATGGTGTTTCACTAGTTTGATTTGGTGTCATTGTGTGGGTGTTGAGGTCACATGTCAAATTTGAATTAGAATTGGAATTTTGAGGCATCGGACCTTGGTTACCATGTGTGTTTTGGTTTAGAATGAAATTGGCATTTAGGTTTGTCCCAAAGGTCATGTTTGCATTTTGTATAGCATTTTGGAATTGAGGTGTAGACGCTTGATTTGTTCCTTGGATTTGAAAATTTGGTCCTTGATTTGTCTTTTGGAAAGGTGGTGTAGGTCCTTGATTTGAATTTTGGAATGATAGTGTAGGCCCTTGATTAAAATTTTGAATTGATGGGATGGGTCCTTGAAATTATGGAGTAGGTCCTAGATTAATGTTTGAGAATGTAGGTCCTTTCAATGTAGGAGTGGGCCCTTGATTGGTGTTTTGATTTGGGATTCTTCGTGGGACAATGCGAACCTTTCTAGATTTATTTGGTTGATGTTGATTTGATGAGGGTATGCTTTGAAATTGGAATGAAGGACCTTGGTTTGTGTTTTTAAGTGTAGGTATAGGACCTTGATTTGTATTTTGGAGTAAATATGTGGTACCTTGTGATATAGGACCTTGATTTGTGTTTTGAAAAAGGTGATTTGTAAAGGTCTTACCCATGGAAATTGACGAGCTTCCAAATGTGAAACTTTGTCCTTTTGTAGTAGTATGGTTCACCTTGTTTCCAAATGTAGAGATGCTAGGGATATGTGTGGTAGTGGTGGTTATTTGTGTAGTTTTCCCAAGGGGTATAGTTGACATTTGTTGTGAAGAGGGCATTCCTAGTGTAAATGGATTTTGGGTATCTTCTTCTACAATGGTTGATACATAAAAGCCTTGAGGGAGTTTGGCACCATTTTTAGCTAGTGCGTAGAGAAATTTATTAGGGTCAGCACCAATGAGTTGATCAACCATGCTTAAAACCCTCAGATCTTGGTAAGCTCTTTCAATTTCTTGTTGAATTCATCTAGGTTTAGATTGTCCAATGTAGGGTCTCTTTGTGGTGTCTCTCTTTGAGGTGTGGATTGATTTGAATTTGATCCAAGGATAGTGTCATGAAAAGGGTCACTTGAAAAATCCATTTCATTTATTTTGATTCGTGACCTTGTTTCAACCATGTTAGACTTGCAAGTTGGGAGATAATTCAAGGTGATAATGATGCTAAACTATGTTTTTGGATTTTTTGAATATAAGGATGCAAGGTGATTATGCAAGGATAATGATGACCAAAGGATGAAGCTAAATGAAGCTAATGAATGCTAAGGATGCTAAAGGTTGATTAAATAATGACTAGGGGTGATAATAAGTTGTTAAGCCAATGATAAAAGGTAATGGTACAACTAAAGTTAAGATGAAATTAAACTATGTTTTTTTGTATTTTTGGGATATAAGGGTGCAAAGTGAAAGTGCGAGCTAAATGCAAGGCTAAGAATTGATAGGATGATAATTAAGTTATGGTCAAAGGGTGTGATATGAATCCAAATGAGACTATGGTAATACTAAGGATATGAATTCTGAAATTTGAGACAAAGGATGGAAACCAAGCTAATGTAGGTCTAAGACAACAAACCCAAATGTCATTGACCTTTGTGATAATCAAGAGGATAATTTTAAAAAGGTTGAATCAAAGCTAGGACACAAGCTTGAGACTCAAATTTGACAAAGGTGATAATGAAAAAGGTTGATAAAATGAAGGATGAAGGTCAATGAAAAATTGGATAAGCAACCAAGGACTATCCAAAACCTTAATGGTCTTCCTATGACAAAAATTTGAAAGGGAGATCCAACCTAAAATTTGAGATTAATTTATGCAATGTAAAGGATGGGGAAGATAACCTATAATGCAATGAAGACCTAAATGGTAAGGCTGGGATGAATTTCTAAAGGTCTGCAAGTCTCTGGTTTAGTAATCAGGGTCACTATAAAATGAATTCATTGGATTTTGGACAAGGATTTTCAAAGTTTTTGGTTATCAAGCAGTTGCGGCTCTATTTTTTGTAAATGTGTAGGTTCAGATTGTGGGTTTCAAGAGTGTAGTTGTGGTTCAGAATAATAGTTGCTTCTCAGTATATCAATTGTGGTTTTACATTGATCAATTATGGCTCAAAATATCAGTTGTGGGTTTGTTCTTGACAATTGTGATTTAAAGAGTGTTGATTTTGCAATTTTGATGGGTTTCAACTTGGTTTTTGAGTGAATTTTGATTGGTTTTGATGAATTTTGATTGGAAAACACAAAATACAATCACAAACACTCATTTTGGTCTGGTTTTAGATTTGAAAATGTTTTGATATCAAGATAAAGCACGCATAGACAACATTGCACAATTCCTATGGTTGGCAAGGAAACTATTGGTTAATATCCCCATTTGGATTTCTCTAGCCACTTAAACAAGGCAGATAGCTAGAGACTTGGTGGCACTGGCTCCCCTCCATGAAACTCACTTCTCGGGCTCACCAAGTCTCATTCCCCAAAGAGGAATTTTTGTCTCTACATATGCTTAGTGAAGACGTGGGGTGCCTTTAGAGGTCTGACCTCTTGCGATCAACAAGCGTATAAAAGGTTTTTTGGCCACTAACCCAAATTGGTTCTTAGTAAGGGCATATGTTCAAGGTGGCCATACGTGTGAAAAGATTAGCTCAAGAATATGGTCAGTCAAGAGGCCTCCCAGTCCCTTCCTAAGAGAGGATTTTAATGTAGCTCACGAGGATACTAAGGGTGGCACTTGTCGGTATGACACATTTGTACCTGTTGCTAAATGACTTTCATCAAGAAGCACATTTCTTATATAGCGGTTTAGAAGAGCTTGGCCTTAGCTTTGTTGTTGCTTGGTTCGTTCCCAACTTTCAAAGCGGGGTGGTAGGCCCTCTAAAATAAAGGTGCACAACAGCAAGGAAGTATGTTGTTTCTAATCTCCTAGATCACACGGACGACAAGGAGAGAGCATACACAAACTCCTTTTCCTCACACTCGCATGGGGTTCATTTTAAGCCCAAAATCCAAATGTGGGGTGTGATTGTACAAATGCCAAAGAAATTATTTTGATCCTCAAGATCACCAAATTTCATGAGAGGAGATCATACACACTCTATGATAGTTTGCAAACCACAAAGCACAAAAGACAGTTGTAGATTTTAACTCTTTGCTTATGATTTGAAGACACTTGGATTCTTTTTATACCAATGACATTTGATGCAAGTTTATTTTAATGCTCATGAGTGAAAGAATGCATTTTTTTGTTCATTTTAAAGCCTTATGAGTGAGATATGCAAGTTTGTTTTACCCTTATGATCCTGATGCAAGTTGTAGTTGGAAAATAAACAAAAGAAAATTGCTTGAATCTAAACTAATAAAAGAGCTCAATTTTTTTGTTGTTTCTAAAGAAACAATTTTTTGAGAACTCCTTAGGTTCAAAGCCACATGCTAAAAAGAAACTCTTAGAACAAAAAAAACCCTAATCTATTCAAAAACCCAAAAGGAAAATTGAAAGAAAATAAAAAATAGAAATTTTTATACCCAACAAGTAGTTTCATCGTTCAGGACTGCAGATGTGTCACTGTGTTATGTCACACCAAATTAGTTGTGTCACATTTTTTGAATTCAAATATCTTGCCCATGAATGTGTTGTTATTTTCCTTAGATGCATCATTATTTTGAATCCAATTACCCTCCAAATAGTTGTGTCACTTCTCTTAACAATTGTGTCATTTCTTATCAGTTGTGTCATTGTGTGTCTCAGTTGCATCATTTCGTATGGAAAACCTACAAAAAAAAAAAAAGTCTTATGGATCCTACAAAATCTTGTCTTTATGTCAGGTTCACCAATGTAAGATGGGTTAAAATGAGTTAGCCTAGATAATAGTGACAACCACAACACTACTAAGCCAAAAACCCAATCTAAAACAAGAGAATACAATCAAATGAAGAGAGAAAAATGAAAACAAAGAAACAAAGCACTCCCCATTGAATTTGAATCACTTCTCTTGTCTCTCCTTCTTCTTTTGCAAATATGCCCTGAGATTTATTGTTGAACTTGTGCGAATACTTGCAAATTGTAAGCAAGAAAGTTGGAGATAAGTGGTTGTTAAGGAAATAAAGGAGGAGAAAGGCTTCTTTTATAGACAACTATTCGAACAGACAGACAAGATCAATCTTCTAGAAAGTTTCCAAGATTGATGGATGAGAAGACATGCAACACAGGAAAGGGGAGGTTATAAAATAGACAGTCAAGATTAGAAAGAGACCAGAGATGATCGACGATTGAGATTTGAAAATGAGATAGTGGAGCAAGAATATGGAAGAATTAAAAATTGAAAATAGTTAATTCATGAGGAGGAATCTTTAGACAAGTGGAGGCATAAATAATTTATTCAAATTATTTATTTGAGGAAAAAGGCAAGTGGGAGAAAATGGTCATTTAATTAAAATGATTTGTGGAATCAATTTTAATTAAATGGGAATATAAACATGAGATATTAAATAATTAATTTGAGTTAATTATTTAATAAAAGAGAGACATTGGGAGATAATTAAATAATTTTGATAATTATTTAACTATAGAAGAATTAAAAGATTAATGAATAGTTAAATGATTAATAATAACTATTTAACTATAGACAAATTAAAAGATTAATGAATAGTTAAATAATTAATAATAACTATTTAACTATGGACGAATGATGGTAAGAAAATAATTAAATAAATGGTAATTTATTCAATTATTGAAGAAAGGGGGAGATTGGTGATGCAATTAATTTTATTTAATTGATCAAGACAAAATAAATGTTAGGAAGTGAATTAATTAAATAATTTAAGAATTATTTAATTAATAGAGGAATATGATCAAGGATAATTAAATAATTAAAATTATTTAATTATATGGAGATGAAGACTAAGAAAAATGACCACCACCCCATCAAAACTCAGATCTCCACTAGTTAGAGTACCCTCAACAAGGCCCCCAAGAGCCCTAAATTCATCCTAAATGCCAAACTCCTACAGGATGAGGACTACAAGGATGGCATAGCATCCATCAGAGAGATCAACAAGTGGTTTCTTAAAGAAGAATCAACAATTGCAAGATGGGAGAAGAATGTGGAGGCTTGGAAAATGTTAATCCAAACCATTGGAAGGAAAAGGGCTAAGGATGCAAGAAGGATGGAGAATGAACTGCAAGAAAACTTGTTCAATGCTGAGGAAAAAATACGGACTGATCCATCTAACATTGAGCTCAATGAAACATTGGTAAAGATTAAGAGTGAACTAAGGTGTCTCCAAGAGAGGAAAACCAAAGGTCAAAAAATCAGGGCTAAACTTAACTGGGTAAATCATGGAGACAAGGGCTCCAAGTTCTTCTTCAACTTCATTAAAGAAAAAAATAGTAAGGAGCAGATTGATCAAATTTGGGATGAACGTAAAATGTTGAATACTCAGGAAGAAATTGTTCATCAATTCCAGGCCTTTTATCAAAATTTATTCACCTCATAAGGAAACCAAGAGGGTAACAAGAAGGCTAGAGATCTTGTAAAGAATCTCATTCCCAAGAAAATCAGTCAGGAAGTTTCTCTTAAACTAGAAGCAGAATTAAAAAAAGATGAAATTACAAGGGTTGTCTGCTCTACGCAGAATGATAGATCACCAGGTTAGGATGGGATTTCTGTAGAATTCTACAAAGGCTTTAGTGACTAGATAAGCAAGGAATTGTTGTGGATCTACCAAGAGGCTCTAAAGAAAGGATCCTTGGGTAAAGGCATTATAAAGCTCTTACCTAAAGGGGGAGACATGACTCTTATTAAAAATTGGAGATCCATTACTCTCCTGAATGTCTCATACAAAATCTTGGCAAAGGTCCTTGCCCTAATATTAGTAGAAATCCTCCATAATTTTATAAACAACACCCAGATTGGTTTTATTAAGGGGAGATACATCTTGGAGAATCTAATTACGAGTTGGTAAGCCATGGAATGTTCCAGACAATCCAACCAGAACTCTACCATGTTATTGCTAGACTTTGAAAAGGCCTATGATAGAATTGAATGGACCTTCTTAAGAGAAATGTTAGAAGTATTTGTCTTCCTAGACAAGTACTGCAATGCGGTTTATGCTCTACTTAAAGATGCAATAGCACAAGTTGATGTCAATGGAACATTATCTGAAGAAATCATCCTTGGTAGGTCTATCAGGCAAGGATGCCCACTTGCCCTTGCCCTCTTTGTGATTGTGTCTGATGCCATGCATTACCTGTTAAGAGATCAAACTTATTACCCTAAATTTAAAAGGATCACACTCCCAGACCACAATGAGCTCATAAACATCCAATTTGCAGATGACACAACCATATTCATTGAACTAAAAGAGAAAAATTTGATGGTCCTCATGAGAAAGATAGAATTATTATTTCAATCTTCTGGTGCAAAAATCTCAGTGGCTAAATCTAGCTTTCTTGGATGGTCTAATTCTCCTCCTACATGGCTTCAAAATTTTGATTTCCAATGGGGGGGCCTAACAAGCTTGTCAGGTATCTTGGGATTCCCTTTTCCATTAGCCCTAACCTAAAATAAATGTGGCTATGGATAAGTGAGAAGATTGTGAAGAAATTGGAGATTTGGGACAAGAATTATCTCTCCCTTGCTGGAAGCCTTCAAATATGCCAAAAAATTCTCTCTTCATATAGTATTTATTCTGCCTTGGTTTGGTTTTTTAGTAGTTATTAGGTAAATGAAATTCAGAAAAGAATTAGAGCCTTCCTATGGTCTAATTGGAAAGGAAAAAAGAAAAGGCATTTGGTTAACTGGGATTGGTGTTGTATGGACAAAATGGATGGTGGTTTAGGCCTTAAAGACCTAAGAGTCCAAGGAACAGCCCTGGAAGCAAAATGGATTACCAAGGCTATGGCAGGTGAAGAACCCTAGAAGGTGTCGGTCAGAAATAAAATCCTTCAAGCTTATCCTAAATATGTGAAGCAATGGAAAGGCTTACCCCTGTGTGATATTCTTTTGAACAAACACCCCATGTCCCCAGCTGGGTCAGTGGTCTTTAAAAGCATATGGAAATCCTGGGAGTTGGTCAAGCATAAGGTTAAATTCAAATCTTGCAACATTCAAATCAATGACAACACTAAGTGCAAACCCTATTGCTCCCCATGGTGGAACCTAGAGCATAAAAATAAGCCCCTTACCCTCCAACAGGGATGCTCAGAAAAAAAATGGAACCAAGCAGGTATCCGCACCTTTCATAATATCCTTGAGAAAGGTCACCTTAAAACCCTTGACAAGTTGGTCTGTGAGTTCAATCTAGATATTTCTAATTCTAGGACCTTTAACACCTTGGCTAAAACCTGTAAAAATGCTTCCTTTCCTCTTCAGTCTTCTGAGAATTGTGCCTTTGATTTTGATCTAGTATGTAATGATGGCTCACTTCATAATAAAGTTAAAACAAAAAACCTATATAAAGATTTAATGAAAAATGCTTCTATTAGAGATCATGTTAATGCTTGTTGGGGTACTAAGGTGGATGATTATAAATGGAGAAAAATCATATCTTTTATATGTAAAAATGTTAAAGAGCCCAAGAAGGCTTGTTTTAGATGGCAATCGTTATTACAAAGACTCCCTATTAATCTTAATCATACTGATGTGGATATTTGCAGCATTTGTAGGACTCCTGAGACTATTGTTCATATTTTCTTTGATTGTTTCTATTCCAAAGAGGTTTGAATATTTTTTGTAATAATATGTCAATATGGAATGATAATGGGAAGATTAAGTGGATTGAGATTTTATTTAATTCAAGGAATCTAAGAAATGAATTATAGAGTTTCTGGGACTACATGTCTACTAAATTTTTTTGGTTCATTTGGAAAGCTAGAAATAAAGAAAAGTTTCAAGGGTGTACTAGAGGCCTTACTAAGCCTAATAAAATATTCACACATCTTTCCATTGTTTTGAAAGTCACTGTAATAATGGATACTTCGATGGCTAAACTCATGAGCCTGATTTCAGATGGAGCGATTAAATCTAAGGGCAAGTTTGATCAAACGTGGCACCATAATCAGGGAGATGCAGATACTTTCCTCCAAGCTCTAAGGGAACTCCAAAAAGACTTCAATATAGCTCAAGTTTTTGAAGATAGCTCTACTGGAAGGGAGGAGGAAGAGTAGGGGTAGCAAAGTGTATACAAGATGAATTAGTATGTCTTTTACTATACATGCATTGAACAGTTATAGAAATCCATAATTGATACATTGTATCTATTTAACGATCTATTATTAATACAAAAAGAAAAATGACTCTCGCAGACTTAGGACATTTTTTAGTGTCTACAACATGCATGCTCACTTTAGAGTAGTGGAACCTTGGTCCATCCACTACGTGAGTTATCCCAACAAGGTGGAAAATGAGAGAATCATATTAGCCTCCCATACCATACCAAAGTTATCCTCTTGACAACTTCGATAGGGCACCACAATGTTGTACTTTTATGAATGCTTTTGAAATATGTCATGTCTATAAGTTTTTGTTAAAGGTGATTTTTATTTGATCATGTAAGATCTTCTTAGGGAACATCATGCCTAATGTCTCAAAGAGAAGACAAGTCAAAGAGTATCAAATCACCATGTATGGGATGCCTCTCATTTCACATCATGCCACCAAGGGAGATTCTATGCTTAGAAATATCGTACTATTGGAGGACATCAAACCCAATGACACCACCAAGAAAAGGACACGTCACAATAAAAAATAAAATCACACCATAAAATATGCTGAAAGATGTCATCGATGTATGCCCCCGCTTTAAAGTGGTTGATAACACCATTACCATGAGAAATTTCTTTAAAGTATCCAATGCTTTCTCCTAAGACATGAGAGCTTCCCTCAAAAAATACTATGCCAAGTCATATGTTGCCAAAATAAAGCTACGCCATGAAAAAGGAAGGAAATTTTTCCCCCAAAATGCAATAACTAAAATTAACTTAGTATATGATCGAACTTAAGGCATGTCATCCACATCCCAAGCTTGCTCTTATATATACATTGAAGGTGGTCAACTATCCAAGAGAGACAATGACAAGTGAAATACAACGACAAGGTTACCTAACCCACTTGCCCCCACTTAGTGCAAGATAAGAGTGAGCCAGAATGATTGATGAGAAACATAAAAATCAATATGAATTATAGGAAGTAGGTTTTGCAACACAAGGAAGAGAACCACAATCCTTAAGATGATGAATTTGATTACCCAAAGCCTTACATTCATTAGTAGAATGACCATGAACTTTGTGATAAGCACAAAATGAACTCTTGTAGTAAATTTTATTTCATGTTCTTGGAGGGAGAGATATAAAATTATCTTGGAGGATTCTTGACAAGATACTATCTTGATCAATAGTAGAGGATGTTCTTTTATTTTCTGACAAAGATATCTCTTGCTTAGTACAAGGCGTCATGCTAACACAAGAATCTTTAGATTGAGAGATTTTGTTCTCTCCTTAAAAGGAGGGTGTAAAATCTAATGAACTTCAATCATTACTAAGACATTTCCTAGGAGTGCTTTGTATGATTACATTATTGTTAGGTGGAGACTTCTTTGTTTCTTTCATTTCTTTCGAAGGACAATAACCAAGACCAGTAGTCTCTATCAATTTAGGATGAACTAATGTTAAAGTTGGCTTAGAATAATCCTTTGTAAGAGTGTTGACATTGAGTGAGGGCTTGCTTGTTTCTTTTGAGGGACAATAACCAAGACCACTAGTCATTTCTTGTGTGTTAGGCTCTATAGGGATTAGGATACCTTGTTCTCTAACACCACATCTTTTTCCACTATAACCAAGTTTCACAAGTTCATAACCTCTTCCATAAAGATTTTTCATTTCTTTCGGATTCGGTGGTTGTTCATAATCAACTTCTTCAAATTTTGTTGTGTAATTTTCTTGATCATCTAAATTAGTTGAGGTGGATGCTTTCAAATTTTGTGTTGGCATTACTTCTTTTTCTTTTCCCTTTTCAAACTCTTTGTTTGTGATCTTGCATTCGCCCATGAATGTTGGTGTGAAATCTAAGGAACCCCAATCATCTTCTAACAAATTAGTGACTTGATCAATGTTCTTCTCTCTTGCTTTCTCTGGAATGGTTTCCACTTGTGTAGTTGGTGTGAATGTTTTCAAAGGATTTCCTTTTTTTTCTCAATAAGTAAAGCACTATAAGGCTTAGGATCAGCTTCGAGTGTGTAAACTTTTTTGTTGTAGACATAATTCATTTTACAATGAAGAGTAGAAGGCACCACATTCATCTCATGAATCCATGGTCTACCTAAGAGGAGATTGTATGAGAGATCATGAGGCATAACATGGACCAGATTTTGCAATGTACCATTTCTAGCTTTAATAGGTAATGTGATGACTCCAAGAGGTTGTTTTCCTATGTTGTCAAACCCAAAGATAGACAAATAATCGAGGACAATGTCACTCATATTCATATCAATCTTCTCCAAGAGGCTCACACTACACACATTAAGAATTGAACCATTGTCAACAAGGGTTATCTTTATCTTGATCCTATTAATATGAGGTACTATCATGAAAGCTTCATTTTGTGTTTTCTCGTCTATTGAAGGTAACTCATCTTGATAGAAAGTAATGTCTAAGTTGGCCAGAGTTATAGCTTGAATTCGGGTTGCCACATCATTTGATTTCACATTAGGAGGAGTAGGAACTTGTTGTAAAGAACTTTGAAGCATGTTATGATAAATAGGTGAGGCTTGAATAAGGTCCCATAAGGATATCTTAGCAGAAGTATTCTTAAGTTGTTCAATAGGATCATACTCCTTTCTGCTTTTTAAAGGAAAATGAGGAGGACCAAGTAAGATAGGATTAGGCAATGTGAGGGATATTTTAGTTGTTTTTCTTGGTTGTGGATTGTTCCTAGTGTTATATGTATGAGAAATGGTATTATAATTCGATTGTTGTGAAATATTATCATTATCAAGTTATCTTTTAGGTGGTTCTAAGATAAGAATGGGTTTATTTTAGACTTGTGGTTGTTGTGAGGGTGGACAAATTATAATTTTAGGCCTAGGAGAGTACTTCAAGGGATATCTAATGTGCATAAAATCAGAAGACTTATCCTTATTTTCATGATTTCTTAGTGAAGGGAAGTCTAATGCCACTCACATATCTTCAACTAAGGAATTACTATTGTCAATGTTCTCATTTTCTTCCAACATGATATCTTTCGTAGTAGGAGAGTTGCAAACTAGATTTTCATGACATTCATTGTTTGGTTCTTCCAAAATAACTTCATCTCAAGTAAGAAACTCATCAATGGTTGGATTGTCTTGTTTATCATGTATCAAATCATTCTCAAAAAGAGGAGCACTAGGCAAAGTAGTATTATGGGATGTGTCAATGATCACATCCTTGTATCTAAGTCTTCCCTCATAGAAGAGGTAGTGGAAGAGAGACAAATAGGATTCTCATAAATATCACTAGTTTGATCTTCTAACACCAAAATATATTCATCACAAATAAGAGAGATATTAGGGGAAGACCAAGTTTGATTTTCATGATTATCCACCATTGTATTCTATTTCACTAAAGCATTCTCATAGGTGTGAAGGATGAGCTTTTTCTTAGCATGCTTAGAAAGATACCATAATAACAATGTTTGAGAAAAAATGAAAAGTACTTCTAACCATCTTATGCAATGCTTGAAGAATGTAAACAATATATACCCAAAGATGACAAGTACTTTTATCCAATTTATGCAAAGCTTCAAAAATGTAAACAATGTATATCCAAAAATGAAAAGCACTTTTATCAAACTTATGCAAACCTTCATGAATGTAAACATTGTGTACGCAAAAGTGAAAAGTACTTTTATCCATACTATGCAAAATTTTAGAAATGTAAACATTTTCAGATCTGATGATTTTTGCTACTGAAATGATTTTGGAGTGATTCAAAAATGACTACACTAAATGGATGATTTTGACCTAGATGCATAAAAAAGTTCTTAAAACTTTCCAGATTGATACTATAGGTTACCAGCAAGCCTAGGAAGTACATAAAATCACCTGAAAGCTCATAAAAAGTGGCTTTTGTAGGCCTCCAGGGACTCATTCGCCCAAGGTGGTGAATGGGTCTTGGTATGCTTTTTCAAGAAAGTCTAAATCTAGAAATGAAGCTTGGAAACTATGAAATTTTTTTGCCTATGTAACCCTATCAGGGAATCATTTTCCACCTTGGGTGAATGGCTCCTAGATTAGGGTTTTTGAACTAGTTCTTACTTACTTTTAAGCTTTTTTCAATGTGTTTTAATTTTAGGTCTATAACAGTAATTTTTAGTTTCAAATTTTCCATATTTTAGGCTTCTAAATGCAATGTTGAGTAAGGTTAAATGATAAACAATGTGACTAAATTTATTGTGCAATGTACAATGTTAACACTATGCAAAACAAACTCAAATCTAATGCAATTTTTTAATTTTTAGTGAATATAGTAATGCAAAAATGAAAATTTACCCTAAATGCAATGTTCACTAATGAAAAATTAAAGAACCATAAATGAAATACAAGTAATGCAAATTTAAGATCTAGGGTTAAAAGGACTCCAAAATCAAAAATCTACAATGCTCAAAAAGTTGGGTTCACCATAATGGAACACCGAAAAATGGGTTCACCAAAATGAATGAACAAGATGATGAACCACAATATTTTTAAGGGATGTTTCACTCAATTATGAGGGATAAAATTCCTAAATAACAATCAGAAACTAATCCTCACTATTATAGCAACAATAAGGGAAGTTTTCAGAGGCTAAAACAATGTGTACCTTGTTGAAAACTTGTTTTTAGGTCACTGAGGACTCATTCTCCTTTAGTGGTGAATGGGTCCTTGTTAGGGTTATTGAAAATTGAATTATAGGCTATGTTCCTTGATGTATACACTTCCATCTCCTCAATGCTCAACTTCTGAAAATATAAAACAAATTTTGTAGCCTTGTTTTTGTGTCCTTGCAATATGGATGACAACTTTGCAACTTGACAATTTTGATAGTTTTGCTTCAATCTTTTTCTCCACTTGATATTCAACTAAAAAACCTGAAAAAACACATCAAAGTGTAGAAAAAATTGTTTATTGTTAGAGGATAGGGGTTTTCCTTGGTAAAATCCCATTTAGGTACTTAAACCTTGTGATGAAACAATGGAATAGAAGCATGATACATGAAACATGAAATGAAGATACTTTGGATGATGTCTTGGAATGTAAATCGAAAAACTAACATGGAGTGGCCATGAAGAATGTAGATCTTGATCTTGAATTAGATATGAAACAATGCTTAACTTGGATTTTGAATGATACATCAAAAACATTAGCTCAACAACATGCTTGATGCACTATGCCTTTGACATGATGATATGATTTTGAATTTCTGCAATAAAAATTCAATAATCTTCCCTTGGATTCCTTTGAAATTCTCTTGAAGTGCTCTATAATTCTCTTGTGAATGTACTCTTGATTGCATATGAATATCTAGGATGAAACTATTTGAATTAACCTTATATTTATACTAAATCTAAGGATTAACCCCGAAATTCAAATAATCCAAGCCGACATCAGATCTAGAATTTAAAATCATTAAAATCCCACCACAAATAAATTAAAAAAGGGGGTTCCTAGGCAAGGAAGACCCATTCACCACCTTGGGCGAATGGGTCCTAGCACAATTTTCTAGGACCTAGCTTCGGGGAGGTGAAAAATCATCAAAAACCTACCTCAAATATGCCAAAAAAGGGGGTCCTAGGTGTTATGCCTTGCATAACCACCCCATCTTTTGCCTTGGTAAAAATGGGTCCCCCTTTGTTTTATTTTTTATCTTTGATTAATTTCGAACAAATTTTGGTGCCCTTTGTCTCCAATACTTTGTTTTTGTTTTAGTTATTTTTTTGTTTGTCGGAACCAGAGCCGGAACCAAATCGGGTTCTAAAACCATAATCAAAACTCATTCCCGGCCCCATCCCGACAGTCTTGCTTTTGATCTTTTTGCTCTGTCTTTAATGGAACTGGAGCCGGATGGAGTTTGGGGTGATTTTGTTCAGAAGTGCAAAATCAATTACCATCCCACCCCCGTCTCCGCTTTTTGAAACTTTTGTTTTGTGCTAAGTCTTTTTGTTAAGTTTTCTTCTGTCGGTCTTGTGTTCTACTTTTTGTGTTGAGTTTTGTTTTTTGTTTAGTTGGCGGGACCGGAACTGGAACGGGAATAAAGTTAGTAAATTTCTTAAGTTTCCAAATCAGTTTCCATTTTGATTCTACCCCCGCCATTTTTTGAGTCGTTGACTTTTTGACTGAAGTTGCACTATAGTGAAGTGTTTGTTCTCTTTCAGTTCCGACTCCACCTAAACTGCATTTAAGGCATTGATGACAACTGCTTGTGTAGGTAGAAATTCTCGTTTTTACCTCTATTAAGGGTTAAATGTATCATTATTGTCATTGTGAAGAGATTAAAGAGTAAGGAAGAGTAGTGGCGAAGTTCATTTGAGTGAATCAATTAAAGGAAGAGGAGATTATTGCATGCGAATTAGTTCAGAAGGTTAGCTGGGTTCTTTTGAGTTCGAGGTAGGGTTTCTTATCGTTGTGTTTTTCGTTTATTTACTGTTGTAGTTTTTATATTGCTCGTGCTTTGATCATTTCATTTTAAACGAATTCACGTTTTTTGGTATGTTTGCGTGGGTTCTTGCTTTATTTATTTGTCTGGTTGTTTTCTTTTGCTTTTGTTTTTAGTTCTTTGTGTTTTAGGGCATGATCGCTTTCACGTTTTAGTCGTGATCGCGTCGTGCTATTTTGATTTGCAGTGAGTTAGATTAAATTTGAGGTTTTAAATAGTGTTAGTTGGTTTAGGGATTTACAGTGAGGTAGATTAATGTTTTTATAGTGAGTTAGAGTGAGTTGAATCTCGTTTGTTTTACCTAGGGTTTTATCGCGCTTTCAAGCTGGTAAAATGGTAGGGTTTAAAATCCATGCCCTAGTTTTATCATGTTGTTTCTAAATTAGGGTTTTGATTGTTTCTATAATCATGTTTAAATGATTAAAAAATGATGCCCTAAAAATATATAGTTGTTCCCTAGGGTCATATGAGTATAGTCTTATTTAAGCCTCTTTTCATTTAATATGACCTGGGTTTTAATCATGGAGTTGTAAGTTAAATTAATGAAATATTTGATGACACCATGGTCAACCTTGGCGGAGACGAGATCAGAATCGATCCTGAACTTAAGAATTCTATTTTGAAAAGGTATCGATTCCATTTCCATCCCGACTCCAGATCCGCCATATAATGAGAACTCTTCTTTTTTGGAAATAATGATAATCTAGACGGAAGCAGAAGCGGAATGGAAATAGAATATGAAAATATAAAAATCTGAAGAAAACCAAATGCCTTTTTCATTCTGATCTCAGTTCCGATCACTTTCTCGGTTCCGACTCCGATCCCATTCATTGTTAGTGAGATATAAATATCGGTTTTGACTCCGAGTCCGACAGTGTTGTGAAAGAGACTATTTAGATTATGTTTTTGCCTAGTTCCGCCTCTGGTGTGGATATGAAAGGTATGATTTGAAGACACATTTTTATGATGATATTCAGAGATCTAATTAGAGGTTTTGCTTGCAGGAAAGTTGAAGGATGTCAGGAACATCAGGGGAAGCTGCTAAGAGGAACTAGCCTATAGGAACATCAAAGGCAACACCAAAACCAAAGAAGTTGAAGCTGGAACAATTGCCTTATACTTTGAGGTATAATCATAGGAGTCCGGTTGTGAAAGTGAGCAAGGTAGAATCAGACTGGTCAGACATCACTGATACGAACTTGGGCCAGTATAGCTTTGAGGAGTTACATGCAGAAAATTTTGCAGAACGAGAAAATCTAACAGGAAGGATGCAAAGGATTGTTGATTCAAGCTTGGCACATATTACTATATTTCCTTTATCAATCCAGTGCCCGGAGTTGATTTTGACAGTAGCCAGTGCTTACAATCCTGCTACAAGATTATGCATGGATTCATAAAATAATGTGATTATTGATCTTACTCCTCCGATGTTTCAAAATATATTTAGTGTTCCGGATCCCAAGAATTTGGTGCAGCTAATTGAGGTAGAGGCCTTGGAGAAGTATAGCAAGCATAAGGACTCCAATAAATCTCATTTGAATAAAAGGTGGTTGAAGATGGAAAAGAAATCTCTGAGCAAGCTTGCAGATCAGCCAAAGAGGTCAGATTTCTATAAGGAGGTGTCAGATTTAATCATGATGCTATCAAGAGTTTTTGGGAAGAGAGATACATTTTGGTTCAAGGAGTGGATGTTTCCTTTCATCCATACTATCTTAAATGGAGCCCAGCAGTTTGACTGGCCGATGATTGTCTCTGATGCCATACATGATAAGCTAACAAGGATCAGACAGACCAAGTGTTTCTTTATGACTTCCTATGTGGTGTATGCAGCAACAAGGTTGGGTGTTTTCCCAGGTTTGAATAGAGTGGGCATAATGGGAGCCTTGGATGGACAGAAGAAGGTATGGGAGCACTATGATTAGTTGTCTCTTCAAGTTGCTGAGACTCATTTTAGAAGAGTCAATGATGCATTTTTATATGTGATCATCAACCAATTGAATGGAGATGCAAGATACCGGTTGAGTCAAGAAGCCATGGCATTTATTGCTGAATGGGGATGTTGGTACATTCAATACCCCAAATTTACATACTTAAGGTTATTTGGTTTTGAAGGTCACCCACACTTGCTCCCAAGGTGCTGCAGTAACAGGATAGTGCTAATGGAGTTTGTATATCAAGCTCTTGGAGTTAATGCTCGATTTGGAATCAAACATAAAACCGGATGTCATAAGTTTCCCATGAAGTTGGGTGAATATAGCTGTCATCACTTGGTAGGAGCAAAGGTGGTTTGTAATGAGCTAATACAATTGAAGTTAGGATTATACACAGCTCGTAAGTATTTTGATCCAAAGGGTAAGATGCATGCCTTGTTGGCTTCGGTGTTTACTAAACATTTCAATTTGTTAGAAGACTTCTGGAGTGATTGACAAGATGAGTATGATCTAAGGAAGAAGAATTATGAAAGATTGTTTATTTCACTCATGTCAGAGTTAGGTGTTAAAGAAAACATTCTTGACACATTGGTGGATGATGGAATTGTATTGGATCCATCCTATGAAGCTTTGAAGATTGGCACCAAGGGTCTAGATCCAATTGATTGGAATGCTGAAGAAACCATTGATATCAAGAAGATTGGAAGGACAGTATTGCATAGGAGTGTGAAATGGTTAGTGTTAAGAACCCAGACTCCTCAAGAACCAGCTCCTAAAAAGGGTAAGGGATACAAGAGGATTAAAATGAAGACACCTCCCAAAGAGCCCTTGGAGTTCTTTCCCCCAGATATGGATGAGATAGAACTTGAAGCAGCAGGAGATGAAGAGGAAACACAAGAAGGGGATGATCCAATAGGATCAGTTGTTTCAACACCTACATTAGGTGAATCATCCGCCCAAGCCCCAATTACAAGGAAGAAGAGTAAAGAAATTCAAGAAGGAGCTCTTCATAGCATGGCTGAAACTACTAAAGGAAAAGAAATGGAGGAAGAAGTTTTGGAGGTAGAGACATATTCAGATGAGACTCTGTCAGAAAAGGATTTGCAAGAAAACATGCCTCTAGAGGAGGATATGGAGCATATTTTGACACAAGAAGAGCAATGGAAGATGTTTGAAGAAGTGAAAAAGAATTTTGATGCAAAGGCTGCAACGGAGAAACAAAAATAAATGGATGCTAAGGTACAAGTTGATGCTTTACTTCACAAGCAACAATTAAAGACAAGACAAAGTAAAGCTAAGGCAGCAATTGATGAAGAAGAAAAATAAATAATGCAGCAAGAACATGAGCTCAAAGTTAAACCAAAGAATGACAAGTTAGAATTAATACAGAAAACTCATGACCTTGAGGAAGAGAAAGCAAGGAACCGAATGGAAAAGGAAATCTTAGTTGCCAAACTAAAACTTGCAGAAGAAGCTCGTCACAAAGAAGAAGAAGAAGAAAGTTTAAGAAAGAAAAGGGATGCTGAGGAGTTGGTTAAAAAATAGGAAGTAGAAGAAGAAAAGCTTAAGGCTTTGGAGGCAGAAAGATTAGAAAAGGAAAGACTAGAGGCTTTGGAAAAAGAGAAACTAGAAAAAGAAGCTCTAGAGAAGGAAAATTTGGAAAAAGAAAAGGTAGAGAGAGATCGGTTGGAAGAAGAGAGTCTGAGGAAAGAAGAGGAAGAAAATAAAAGGGAAGAATAGAAAGATAGAGAAGAGGCTGAAAAGCTGGTGCATATGCACATACTGCAAGAGCAACAAGAGAAATTAAGGGTTGATTCTCAATCTCAGGTAAATATGAAGCCACCTTCTATAGTTGTTGCTTCCTCTTCTATGATGACTACTACTCCAAGTACTCCTACTTGGCTAAAACTAGACTTGCAGAAGAGGGCAGTAACACCTCCACAACCTCTCAATTGGGAGGATATGATGAAGGGGAATGAGCAGGAGAGGCCTAAAAAGAAGGCTAAAATTCTACATTCTACCCGACTCAGACAAAGGAGAAATTGTTGCTGAATGTGCCATGCCAATGACAGAAAAGGAGGTAGGGGACATGCAACTAACAAATTATCAGTTGAGTACTATCAACTTGGGAAGGCCCACTAGGAATCAGGAGATGAACTTGATTGATGTGGTGGCTTCAACAACCAAGTGAAGAATGATCAAGGATAAGCAAAAGAAGGATGAGCTTAAAGCTCAATTGGATCAACTACATTCATTCTTGAAGAGTGTCTCCTCTCCAAGATCACAACAGGTAGTAGCCATTGAGACTCCTATTTTGTTAAGCAAAAAGGAGGTAGATGATTTGGTACAGGTAAAAGGCAAAGCGGAGATGGTGGACCGATGGGTAGACAAGTTAAACCAGGAGGTGGGTGAAGTTTTGGTAGAAGGTTTTGAAGCCTACAAGGACACAAAAGGGTTAGTAAAAGAAATGTATCAATACATTGAGGCATCGGAGAAACAAGGAGAAGAGTATAAAGAATACAATCAGAAGTTAGAAAGAGTGAGTGCATTGCCATTGACTACTCTTTTGGAACAATCGATACTTGAGGAGGACAATAAGGATTTTGTGGAGAAAACTTCTTGTATACTCCATTTTAGAATTGACTTCTTGTGTAAACATAAGGATGAGATCCAAGAAGCTGTTAATAGTTTGATAGAGCAGTTGGAAGAGCTGGAAGAATTTATTGCCATTATTGTAGATGTAAATGCATTTACAAAAGAGGGCATGCCATTGAGTCAAATAAAAGAGAAATGGGATGAAAGATTCAAAGGACTCATGCAGAAAGAGGATGATGGCGGAGAGTTGATGTTGGATCGGTTAATGGATGTTAAAGAGGAAATAAAAGCTGCTGGAAGAGAGTTGACAAAGGTGAAAGGTATGAGGGAGTTTGCTGCAGAAGAATTGGATCGAATCAAATTTGAAGATAGCTGGGTTGATGGGCCAGAAATAGACACATTACAGCAAGTCTTCACCAACTACGATGAGTTCATGGCAGATCCATCTTTGCATGCATGAATCCTTGCATGCCTGATTTTCCTTTTCCTTGCATGTTGCATGCATATAGCACTGATAGTCTTGGGGGCGCATGACTTCTTTTTCTCTTCTATCGTCTATTCTATAGTTAAACTGAAAGTCTGATGTAAGAACTCAAGATCAAATCGATCTGAGTTTCCAAGAGAGTTGTGGTTCCTAAAAGGGTGGATAACCTAAAATAGAAGTGGAGTTCGAGTTTTTGTATATCTATAAATACCCCATGGGTATCATATTGTAAAGGTCAACTAATTGAGAATAGGATTGGCTTACCTGAGTTTAGGAGATAGAATTTTGTAGTAATTGCAGAGATACTTTGTACTTGATCTTTTACAATTAATAGAATTATAGGTTTACGCAATATGGTGTTACAATTGAGTTGTTTTGTTTGGTAAGGCTGATAATTTATAATCTATCTAAATGCCAGTGATTGTGCTGAAGCATGATAGTTTCTTATGTGATGAAAGTCATTAGAAGAAACGAGATTTAAGGATTATCTTGTTAGATTATCATTGAATTGAAGTTATTAAAAGTCTGTTGATCTATAATCTTGATGATGAATGAATGTGTGTTGTTTTGAAATCTTGGAAATAATTGTGATATGCGAATAGTGGAATTGAATTAAGCACCTGAGATGCATGCAATAGTATAGTTTATTTTGTAGGTTGTGTCATGCTTTGGTTTTTATGATCTGTTAGAAAACATTCATTGTTGAAAGTATATGTCCGGATATTAGATAAATTTGATTCATACTTACTGGTTTACCCCTTTGATCTATCTTTTTCTTTTGTTTGAAACCCCATTGATTTACTAAAACAGTATGATAAAATGAGTCATAGCTTGAATCTTTTGTTACCAGCACAGGCCCCTTGAATATTATAATTGCATGAACCAACTGAGTGACACCAGACAGTTGAGAACCAACTACCAGGACCTTGGGAGTTAGGCTACTATATGTTGTCTTTCTTTTTCAGGAGAAATAGAGTAGAAATATTTTGTTTTAACGTTGTTTGTGTCATTTTCACCATCAACACTAGGTTAGGAGGACCCATTTTCCCAAAGTGACAGATGGTTCCTCACATAGTTTTCTAGGACTCCAACTTTTCCAATGTAAATGTTATGAAATATCATTAATGGGTGTTGGGATAGATCCTTTGGAAAATGCAATTAATAAGGCCTAGATTTAAATTAAAGGGGCCAATTAAGCTCAATTAAACTCAATTAATTAGTGAGGCCCTAAATTAGTGTGAAATTTTAAGAAAACACTTTACAACACCCTAAATAAGGCACAATTAAGTACATTTTTTCATTAATTATACATTCCCAAACTAAGTGTGAAAAAGGGTTACTTTTTTCGATGCTACATTTGCTTCACTTTGTTCACACATGTCAAACTTAGTGGTGCATTGACATTGGAATTATATGATTCACTTTGTCCACACATGTTGAAATTAGTGGTACATTGGCATTGGCATTATTTACTTCACTTTTTTCACACGCATTGAACTTAGTGATGCATTAACATTGGCATTTTTCTTGCTTCACTTTGTTCACACATGTTAAACATAGTGTTGCATCGGCATAGAATTTTTTGTAGAACCTTATCAAATTTATTAGGGATTATAATTCTTGGTATAGTTATGGGTAGACACCTAGTGAATATCTAACTTCACTAGACTTTGTGTATTTCTCATTCTGCTACTTTATCTTGGTGGCTCACCTTGTGAATATCGAACTTCACTAGCTTGTGTTGCCTTCTATTTGTGATTCAATTTGTTAGCCTATGATTTATGAACACCTTTGGGTGTGGATCCTAGAATAACATAGCTTTCTAGTCCATGATATACTACCATCCTTGTCTATTTCATGCTGACATTGTGTATGTGTATGTAGTCTTGTTGCATTTCATACATGTGCATGTTCCTTTGTTCTTATGTTGTCTTGCCATGAAATCTTGGATCTTGGGGGCTTGCACACTCTCACTAGATTCATTTTCATCCTATCTCCTCAAAATTTTTACATTCATACCCCTCTTAACATATATTTTCTACTTTAGTGTTTTTTTGAGCTTAAGCTTATACTCTCACTAAAGTGGGGGTTAAATGTAGCATCATAAATTGTCATCCTTGACAATTTCACACTATTTTTTTCTCCCCCTTAAGATATTGAACCCAAGTGAACACTTAATTTCCTAAATTATGCACTATGTGGCCCATTTTAAACATTTACCAACAATTTACAAGCATTAAAAATGCTTTCATTTGATAATTTTTCCCTAACTCCTTAAATTCTAGAAAAAAAGTCTAGTATATCGGCACTTATGTCTCCCTATTATTCTCCAAATTCAAATATTTTGGTGTTGACATTTAATTATTTGAAATTCAAGTATATAAAGTTGGTTTTTAGGATTTAATTTTTGGGAAACTAGAATTATTGTGTATAAATACCTAGTTTTTACATCATTTAAAATCTATCTAGCAAGTTGCAGAATTTATGATCAATCAATTATCAAGAGAATTATCAAGCAAGTCAAGAGCACACATTAAAGGATTTATTGCAGCAATTCAAGATCCAAACATCATGTCAAAATGTATGTGAGTGTGTTCATGCTTATGTTTTCATATTGTTTGTGAAGGGTAATCCTTGCAGGTCTCCAAGCAATTCGATCAATCCAAGAAAGTAATATTCAAGCCTTGAGGACATGTATATGACTTTAGTCCTTCAAGGAAGCCATTGAATGGTGGTTATTTTTAGCACTTTGTGGATTTATCATTCCTTCCTATCATTTATCCTTCTATCATTGACATCACCATTGTGGAAGTGGAAACAATAACACAAGGTTTGACTAAGGAAATCCATTAAATGGAACAACCTTTCTTCTCTATTTGAATGTGTAGATTTTGGGTCTAAAGAAGATTGGAGAAAATTTGAAGATAATTTTTTCATTATTACAATCAAAATCCTACACCTTAACAACTCACGAAAACTCAAATATAGAATTATCCAATTGTGATCTGACAATGCAACAAGCAGAGAACAGAAGCCCTAATCTACCATTAGAGGACTATGAAATCATATAAAAATTATTTCTACAAAGATAGTGGCACCAAGGGTGCCTATGTACAACATTTTTAGCTCCAAATTTATATCACTAGTGCACAGTGTCCTGCCCAATCCATTTTTGTAGTCTAGGTTTTGTTTGTGGTTTCTTAGATTTGTTGTATTTGCATCAAAATAGTAATTTTCATCATTAGGTCAATTGAATTATTGCATTTCATCCTTAGGTCACTTTTTGATTTGGTCAAGGGTAAGTTGACTCACATTTTAGGTTGTAATTCAATCATATACCTTGTCCAAATCTAATTAAAACCCCCACACCTCTTCTTCATTCAATGAGATTAGGGAAAGGTGTCAAAATCTAAAGTGAAATCTCTAAGGTTTCCCCTTTACCAATATTTCAATAGTATTCAAAAAAATTATTAAAAAATATCCTCATCATTTTTTCCTTTTTTACACATCTTTTCCCAGAAGGAATTAGAAAAATATTCTTATTTAGATCAAATTATGGTGTCCTTACATGTTCATGGTATGGTCCTAAAAAGTGGTTTTATACAAGCCTATTAAAAAATATTTTTTATCATCTAGGTATTGGAATAAATTACATATTTGAAAACTAGACTCAAAATAATAATTTTCATATTATTGAAGTTTTTTATCATTCAATGTGTAAGTGCTTCAAATTTTTAGTCCAACTATGAAAAAAAATTAAATTGAAAAAAAAAGCTTCCACTTTTTAAGCTTTTTGTGGATCCAACTTCTTGCAAAATCCTAGAGAGAGAGAGAGAATAATGGACAGGTAGAGAAGTAGTTCTTGAGCTCAAGGGAGAGAGAGTCAGATAAAGGAATGAAGATAGTGAGAAAGAGAGAGGTCTAGAGCATATTGGATAAACAATGAGTGAGATAGAGAGAGAAAGATGATACAACTTGTTGATTATTGAAATTTGACCTCTTGATTACTAAAATTTGACATTTTGATTACTAAAATTTTACTAATTTTAAAAAATTATAAGATCTTTTGAAAAATAGAATTTACATTATAACTCCTAGAGATCCAAAACCACTCTCAATCATCCTAAAACTAGATACAACATAATTTACTCTATTTATTAAATTTTCTCTAAAGCACTTGGGAACCAAGTATTGAAGACATCATCTCAGCTCATTACTTCATTCCAAATCATCTTCAAACTCTGCAACAAAAGAATAACTCCATGTACTCACAACACTTCCTCAAGGTCTCAACTACACATGCATAACCTATTTTCCTATTTTTCACAATTTTCTCAATATCCTCAACATGTTTATCCCATAGTTGAAATCAATTACAACACCAGTTAGTAGACTTCCTGTTGACATCAATGAAAACACCATCATAATTGCAACAATCTCCCTCTTTGTCATTAATGGCAACACAAAATTTGAAAAGCCACCAAAGACCACACAACAACTCTGAACACTCTCTCCCTTTTTTCAGATTAGATAGCCTACACAACATTCCTAAAACCTCTCCCCTTATACGAGTCTCTTTATATTTAACAATTTTCTCTCTTTTTCACATGATTCTCTCTCCCTGAGTAGATAAGTTATTTTTCTTGACATGATTCTCTCTCCTCCTTTGACATCAATGGTAAAGGATAAAATATTTTGCATGTTTCTCCCTCTTTGACACCGAACCAAAATTACCTACTCTAAATACTCCCCCTTAGGAGTACACCCAACTAAATCAACAACACAATGACAACATATGGCACTACCTACCCCCCCTAAAAGGTAGCCACCAAAATCATTCCAAAAAAGAGATAGATCCATAGACCCACTAGACTGATGCACCTCCATATGCATAGAGTTCAAAAATGGAGGGGAAATAACCCCCAACTTCTCCCAAAGATACTCAAAATTATCTTGAGGAAGAGCCTTACTAAATATATCAACCTAATCCTTTGTAGGACCATACTCAACCTTCACTTCATTCTCTATAACCTTCTCTCTCAAAAAGTGATACCTAATAGATATATGTTTTGTCCTTGAGTGCATCACTAGATTCTTTGAAATGTTTATTGCACTTGTATTATCATAGAAGATAGATATAGGTTCGTCATATACAACTCTAATATCCTTCAATATTTGTCTCATCCATAATACCTGCATATAGCATAATGTTGCTGCAATAAACTCAGCCTTTGCAAGGGATAAAGAAATAGAATCATGTTTCTTACTCAACCATGACACCAATCTACATCCAATAAATAATGCACCACCACTTTTACTTTTCCAATCATCAACACAACCAACCCAATCTACATCTATATAATCATTTAATGTGAAATCAGTATCCTTAGGATACCAAACCATAATCTAGTGTGCTTCTTAAATATTTGAATATTCTCTTTACTACTGCAACATGTATTTCTTTAGGATCTTCTTGAAATCAAGCCACAATAAAAAATGCATGCATGATATCCAATCTAGTAATAGCCAAATACAACAATCCATTAATCATAGATCTATACTTGATCTTATCAACCTTAGGTGAATCATCATCTTTGCTCAATTTACAACCAATCACCATAGGAGTACATACCGGTTTGGAGTCATCCATTCCAAATTAGCATCTCTTTGACATACTTAGACTGTGAAATCAAAATTCTTTTATTATTTTGATTGATCGATCACCCAAGAAAGAAATTCATCTTCATAAACATTGACATCACAAATTCTTTCTACATTTCTTTAGAAAATTTCTTACACAGCCTTATTTCCACCAAAGATAATATCATCCATATATACAATTACTATCAAGATTTTGTCTTCCTCAATTTTAAAGTAAATATTACTATTTGCGGAGCCCTTACTAAATCCTTTTTGTATCAAGTACCTATCCAATCTTGCATACTAGGCTCTGGGATCTTTCTTTAAACCATATAGTGCCTTCTTCAACTTGCATACCATATCCGATTGATCTGACAACTAAAAACCTTTCGGTTGTTCCATGTAAACCTCTTCTTCCAATTCTCCATTCAGAAAAGGATACTTCACATCCATGTGATAGACCTTAACATATTTATGTGCTACAAATGCCAAGAGCATTCTAATAGCTTCCATCCTAGCCACAGAAGAAAAATTCTCCTCAAAATATATACCTTCTAATTGTGAGTAACCCTTACACAAAAGTCTTTCCTTGTTTCTAACTACTTCTCCATTCTCATTCAGCTTTTTCCTAACTACCCACTTAGTTCCAATTATGTTCTTGTTTTCCGATCTAAAGACCAATTCCCAAATCTGATTTTTCTCTATTTGCATAATTAATTTTTCCATTTCCTACATCCAATGCTCATCCTTACATGCTTCACTCATTGGTTTAGGTTCAACTTTAGAAAGAAAACACAAATTTACCTCAACTTCAACAACTTTGCTTCTTGTCAATACACCTTTCCTCTTATCTCCAATGATCTAATCTTTGGAATGATTCTTTTGCACATACTTAGGGGTTTTAGGGGTCTTCTCTAGAGCTTCTTCCTCTTCATTGTGCACTTCTTGTTCATCTTTTTTTCTTATACTTCTCTACAATTAGGTTCATCTGACACATATCCATCTACTGCAATAGAATTATGTATGTTTTCATCAACTTTAACATTTTCACTTTCAACTATCTTTCTCAACCTTTTGTTGTAACATCTGCAAGCTTTGCTTCTAATATAATATCCAAGGAAGATACCTTCATAAGACCTTGCATCAAACTTTCCTAATTTTTCTTCTTCACTTTTGATGTAACATTTGCTTCCAAACACTCTAAAGTACTTTATAATGGGAATCCTTCCATACCATAGCTCATAAGGAGTCCTTGTGTTGTTAGATTTAGCTTGAACTCTGTTAAGTATGTAAATAATAGTATTAATAGCATCTCTCCTGTAGAATTTTGGTAGATTTTCCTCTTTCATTATAGTCCTTGTAGCTTCTTGAATAGTTATATTTTTCCTTTCAACAACTCCATTTTGCTAAGGATTTCTAGGGATAGACAAATTCCTCTTTATTCCATGAACTTCACAAAACATTTTAAACTCATTAGAGGTGAATTCACCACCTCTATTAGACCTAAAGCATTTTATTTTCAAATCCATTTCATTCTCAACCACAACGTCAAATGCCTTGAATTTATCTAATGGATCAAATTTCTCTCTAAGAAAAGAAAGCCATGTCATTCTAGAATAAGCATCAATCAAAACCATAAAGTACCTATCACCTTATAGGATTCTCACCCTTGTAGGATCACAAATATTTGCATACACTAATTCCAACAGTCTAGTAGAAGATTGTTCCTTCCCCTTAAAGCTACTCCTTTTTTGTTTTCTAGATTGACAACTCTCACAAACAACACTGATAGGTTTTGTGATTCTATGTAAATCTCTCATTTCATGAACCAGACTAATTCTTTCCAAACTAAAAAAATTCATGTGACACATCCTCTTGTGTCATAACCAACTATCATTAATCTATGACATAAATCAGTGACCGTCAACACCCTTAAGCTAATAGATGTTTCCATATGTTCTCTTACCAGTAGCAATCATACTTCCAAACCCTTTATGGATCTCACATGCTTCATCCTTAAACATGAGATTTTACCCTTTTTTACACATTTTTTCAACACTCAAGAGATTATGTCTTAATCCCTTAACATAGAAAACATTATTAGTATTATGTTTTCCATCAAAATTGATTGAACCTATTCCACAAATCTATGCTCCTGAATCATCTCCAAATTTAACTAATCCTCCATCATACTTTTCAAGTTTAATAAACTTACTTTTGTCTCTGGTCATATAATTAAGTAGCCACTATCAACAACCTAGTAATTCTTATCTTCTTTGACATGAAAATAAGATACCAAAGTACCTTCAACCTTATCCTTCATCTGTAGAATACTTTCCTTCACAAAAAATTTAGGGTTAGTGAAACCAGATTCTTCTTTTATAGCCAAAAATAGACATTCATTATCATCAAAATCTCCATAATTAGATTCATCATCAAAAATACCACCATCTCCTTTCACATAGTAAGCTTTCTTAATCATATTTCCTTTATTTTCCTTGTTCTTATTGTTTAGAGCTCTTTTTGGACATCTAGAAGCATAATGACCTATCTCACCACAACTAAAACATTTAAAAGGTAATTTTCTTTGTAATTATCAGTGCCTTTTTCATCTTCCTCACAAAGTTAGCTTCCAAATCATCAAGATCTTCATCACCCGAATCTTCAACCTTCTCTAATTTATCATCCTTGAAATCAATGTCTACTTCTGTACCTTTCTTTAGTTTTCTCATTTCAAATGCAATCAAAGTACCAATCAACTAATCTCTGGAATAATTATAAAAATCAACAATTTCCTCAATAGTAGATACCTTTTCACTATAACAATCCATAATAGATCTAATAAATTTCTTCACCACTTTAGATTCTTTAATGGTTGCACCAATTCCTCTCATATTACTTACCAATTCATCAACTCTCTATATTTACCCTTTAGTTGTTTCATCTTCAAACATATGTATCATTTCAAACTATTCCTTCAAGTTCTATAGCTTTTCTTGTTTGACCTTCGAGTATCCTTCATAAATTCTTTGTAACTTATCCCAAATTTCTTTAGAAGTTTCAAACTCGTAACTTTAACTAATTCAGTATCTGAAAGACTATTCGCAATAGTAAATATTTCATTAGCATTGATATCATGTGCCTTGATTTTTGCACTTGTACTTGGACCATTCGGAGGTGGAGTATATGTATTCTGATAAGCTTTCTCAATCTCATATCCCTGAGAAGACAAATATCCTTCCATATTTGTCCTCTAAAATGTATAACATGAGCCATCGAATCTAGGATATTCCAAAGGAATCTTGTTTTCCATCTTGGATCTACCTCAAGTGGTTAAGCTCTTCTTAAAGGAACCAATCTCTAATACCAATTGTTGAAATGAACAAGACAACTAAGACGGGGGTGAATCAATTATAGAAAATTAAACCTTCAAAACCCTCAATAGTAATTAATTCCACAAGTATTCATTAAACCCTTATTCTATTAGATTGATTAAACTTGAAATTTTGATAACAAAAACTAAAATCACAACTCCACACACACAAGAACACCAAATTTACCTGGAAAACTCAATGAGGGAAAAACCATAGTGTGGATTAGCTCACAATATAAGTAATAGAAAAATTGGTACAAAGGGGCTCACTACCAAAATATGACACACTGTCCAAAAGGCTCACAGCTAGGGCTCATTGTCATAGAAATAATACAAGAAGATAGAAGAAGAATGTTAGATAGAGAAAACACTTCTCAATGCAACAAGGATTTAACCACAATTACTTGCACACTTTCACAATATCACATGAAATATTTTGGATGCCTTAAGCTCACTACCTTTAGGAACCCTAACATGAAGTTCACACTTATTTTCTCAATTTCACATCACACACATTACTCGCATCAATCTTGCATATATCTTGATTCTTACTCTTTCTTTCATACCTCTTGCATCAACACCATACATATTTATATCAAGTTCTACCTCAAAAACTTTCTCCAATATTGGCCACTAGCCATTATATGTTCAAATTTGAAATAGGTCGGCACCTAAACATTCTCATGATGGAAAGGAATGAAAGGCGACCTACATAAATCCTTAATTAGGACCCAAATATATCCCAACACACTTCAACATGCTTCCACAAGCCTCACATGTAGTGTTAAACACAATTTCAACCAACACCCATGCAAAACACCATAGACATTAAGTACACGCTTCCTTAAACCAAGCCAAAAGTTCTAGACAATGTAATTCACTTGAAATCAATCCATAACAATCCATGAACTACTTTAGATTCATCAAACACTTCATCCAAGCTTGCATCAACAAATACTTCAACTCAAGACAATTGGTAACCCTTATTTGCATACTGATAAATGAAACTCACACTATACTACACTAAATAAGGTTAAACCTTGAATACAAAAAGATTAAAGAATTATTATAATCATTTTCCCAAATATGCACAATCTGAAGCCAAAAAGTGGAGAAATGTGGAGCAAATATTTTTCTCCCAAACCATAGAAAAAATTACTAAACAACCAATTCACACACTGGTGAAAATATCTTAAACTATACAATGATCCAGAAACCCAAATTTTGAATATAGCAACCTATGTCAACCTTGAATAACCTGTAATATCTACACAGGAATAGTATCAACACTGAAATAACTCAGAGCACACTATGAACATTTGCACAACACAGTTTACTCTGTTTATTAAATTTTCTGAAAAGCACTTGGGAACCAAGTACTAGAGACATCATCTCAACTCATTACTTCATTCCAACTCATCTTTAGAATCTACAACAAAAGAATAGCTCCATGTACTCACAACACTTCCTCAAGGTATCAACTACACACGCACAACCTATTTTCCTCTTTTTCACAATTTTCTCAATATCCTCAACATCTTTATCCCATAGTTGAGATCAATGACAACACTAGTCAGTAGACTTCTTGTTGACGTAAATGACAACACCATCATAATTGCAAAAAAATTAAACATCACTTTTCCAATATAAATCCACATATCCATGAATAAAAAATGAATTTTAAGGTCTTGTAGTATAACTATGAAAACATATGGAATGCTAAGTATACCTTGCAAGTATCAAAACACTCTTTTTGTTGCATCCCAATGCACCATCGAAGATTACCCATAAATCAACTCAAAACTCCCAACGACAAGGCCATTCCCTATCCTTGTATAGACCATGGAATACATTAAACATCCAACAACACTTGCATATGGTACTCTTATTATTTCATCCATCTCAATAGGATATTTTGGACAATCCTTTGCAGATAATTTTGTTTCTAGTGAAACAAGAATTGCCAATGACTACAAGTTTCCATGTTAAATCTCTCCAACACTAAGAACTCGTGTACTCTATCTAGCTTAACCAAATATTTATGCTAGCTTTACCTCTTCTTATCTCTATTCCTAGAATGTACTTAGTTGCACCTAGATATTTCATCTCAAACTATGCTAACAACTAGGACTTCAAGATATTAATGAAATATTGTCTATTCCCAAAGAACAACATATCATCAACATACAATGCAATAATGATAATGTGACCATTATCAAATTTATGATAAACACAATTATTTAATTTAGACCTCTAAAATCCCAAAATCAACACATAAGTATACAACTTTAGGAGATTGTTTCAAACCATACAAATATTTCTTCAACTTACAAATGAGATTTATTTAAAATTTACCAAGAAATTCTTTGGTTGTGACATAGAAATATATTACTCTAGATCACCATGAGGGAACGTTGTCTTCACATCCATTTTCTAAACTTATATATCGTAATTTTTTGTAAGTGATAATAGGAAATTAATGGATGTTGGCTTCGGTACAAGAGAGAATATTTCACCATAGTTAATTCCCTACACTTGAGAATATCCTTTCTGACCAATCATTCTATTTTTCTCAACACTACCATTAGGACCAACCATTTTCTCGAACACCTATTTACAACCAATGGGTTTACATACTTCAAGAAAAGGTGCCATATATCCCATGTATTACTTTTCTTTAAATTATTCATCTCTTCATCCATGCATTTCATCTAAGAATCTACATCATCCATACCCATAGTCACTTTCATAATCTTAGGATCACCAATGTTAGCAATTAAAAAAATAAAACTAGAATCCAATAATGAATAACCAAACCTTTCAAGTGAATACCCTATCATATAAATTTTCTTCCTAACTCATGTAGACCTCTTCAATGGTTAATGTTCGTGTTCTTCTTCCTCAAAAATGTTAGAGCTACTAGATCTCTCCTCCTCATCAGGTCTAATATAAGTATGTAGTTTATATTTTATTAGCGTAGGTCAAAATTGAACTATCTCCTTTTGTTTCTCTTCTTTCTTTGGATACAGCTCAACAAAGGAAGGTTTCATCACTCTAAAAAATATTATTTTGTTGTATAAAACCTTCTCAACCACTAGATCTCAAACCTTGAATCCCTTCACACTAACACCATATCCAATGAAGATACATTTGACTACCTTTTTCTCCAACTTAGACCTTTTCTCACTCAACACATGTGCATATTCCTCACAACAAAATACTCTAATATGTCTCATCAAGGGATTTTACCAAACCATGCCTCCATGAGTGTCTTTTCAACAAGACCTGATGTAGGAGATCTATTTACTAGATAGCAAGTAGTGGCTACAAATTTAGACCAAAAATTGTGTTCAAGGATAGTACCACTCAACATACTCCTAGCCATCTCCATCAATGTCATTTACATCCTCTCTACAACTCCATTCTATTGAGAGGTGTATTGATTCATCTTATGTTTTTCAATCCTATGATCTCTACAAAAAAAAGAAAAAATCTCAAATAAAACTCACCACCATTATCAGTCCTCAAACATTTAATCTTTCTACTAGTCCGATTTGTAAGTAAGCTAAGGTAGCAAAAAAAATACCTACACTAATCTTGAGAGGAGGGTTATGCAAAAAGTTATCAGATATGAATAGTTACAAAAAAAATAAACATAAATAATATCCATACCACAACACAATGATTTATGTGGGGAAAACCCTTTCAGGAGAAAAATCCCACACTCTAAAATTCACCCCATATATTTTTCACAAATCAACAAGATTATAATATTATACTTTTCGAGCAAGCTTTCTCATAGGATTATCACGCACCAAAGATTTAGAGGCAACTCAATAGCTATAATAATCTTACCCATAACCTCCATCTCACACATCTAGTATATAGGAGATAGAATACATGAAACCATCAAACAATATTACAAAACAATAAGCTAAAACCAACGAAAAAGTAGCACCAATCCTTATCTCCAATAAAAAATTCCTATGGTGTGCCTAAACACACACCACCACATGTAACTCCCCCTTTATAGCTAATTTATGTTTCCAACATGTTTTTACATCTCCCATTTTAGGAGACCCAACTTTTGGAGGCCATAACTTTTGATTTGCATGTCTAATTGATGAATCGTTTGAATTGTTAGAAAGCATGTGAAGCTCTCTATCAAGCTATAAACAAAAACATCAATTACAACCACTTTCAATCCAAAAATAAAGCGTCTAAGGCCTTCAAAATGGACTTTAAAACTTTGAAAAATGAAAACTTTAATATCTTCAAATTCATACATGGTCTTGCAATGAAACTTTACGGGCATGCATATTTAGCCAATTCAAACCTTTGGGAAAAAAATTTGTCAATCTATATTTAAATATAAGCTTATGATAAATAGTAACCTTGTGTAATTGCAAGGTTGAGACATCATTTTCCTAACATTCTCCCACTTTTCGAACTCCTTATAAGAGAAAAGGGAGTATAAACAATATAATTTAATCATTATGGGCCATGAGGCCCATAGACTCCAAACACCATTTCAACTTCTATGTTCTCACAAGTTTAGTTAAAGTATCTAAAATTTTCATCAAAGTATCTACCTTAACCAACTTCACCCTACCATCCTCAACCATATCTCTAAAAAAATGATATTGTACATCAATGTTCTTGGTTTTGGCATGAAATTTTGAGTTGTTAGCTAGGTAGATCACACTCTGATTATCACAATAAACTATCACTGTACCTTATTTAATTTTGATATTTGAACACAGTCTCTTAAGCCAATTGGACTCTTTACAAGAATGATTATCTATCATATACTGAATTTCAATAGTGGATATAGCAACCACAACCTATTGCTTATTCATCCAACTAATTACACCACCAAATAAAGTAAACACATAAGCACTAGTGGATCTTCTGCTATCAACATCACCTACATTATCTAAATCCACATAACCACCAATATCAAGGGAATTCCCATCTCCCACCATATTACCATGATAGCACAAGGAATACTCTGAGGTACCCTAAAAATATTTGAAGACTCTTTTAACTACATCCCAATGACTTCTACTAGGATTAGACCTATATTTGGAAATAACTCCCACTACTTGGACAATGTTTGTTCCAATGCAAACCATAACATACAACAAACTTCCAACTGCAATTTGGTAAGGAAATTTGGTCATATCTTTCATCTTTAATGGGGATTTTGGATAATCTAAATAAGATAACTTCATTCCAACTATAAAAAGAACACTCAATGGTCTACAATCCTGCAAGGTAAAATTTTGTAAAACTAAATTGACATATGTACGTTGGCCAAGTCATACCTTTCTATTCACTCTATTTCTTTGGATTTCCATCCCAAGAATGTGTTTAGCTACACCAAGATATTTTATTTCAAATTTAGCTACAAGCTGATACATTAGTTCTAAAATCATTTATTTCCCTTTACCACTAAATTACATATCATCAACATATAATGCAATAAATAGGAAACAACCACCATCAGAATTATAATAAACATAGTGATCTAAATTGGAACACTCAAATCCCAAACTCAACACATATGTATCAAATTTTTGGTACAACATCCTAGGAATTTGTTTGAGGGTATAAAAATATTTCTTCAATTTAAAAACCAAATTACTTTTATCTTTCACCACATAGTTCTCTGGTTGTTTCATGCAAATATCCTCCTCCAAATCATCAATTAATTTATACATCCATTTTCTCAACTTCTAGATCATAAGAAACAACAATAGAATGAAAGAATATAATGGATGTCATTTTTTAAACAAGAGAAAATTTACCATCATAATCAACACCCTCGACCTAAGAATAACCCTTTGCAACCAATTGTGCTTTATACTTCTCAAAACCTCCATTTTGACCCATCTTCTTCTTAAACACCCATTTGCAACAAACGGGTTTTAATCCTTTGAGAGATGGTACAAGATCTCATCTATCATTCCTTTTTAAAAATTCCATTTCTTCATCCATAGAAATCTTCTAAGATTCTACATCATTCATACCTAATGCCTCTTCTATAGATCTAGGTTCATCAATATTAGTATTCAAAGAAAAAATACATCTCCAATTATCAGGTAAATACCAAGTTTAGGTGGTTGTCTATACCTTGAAGAACTTTGGACAAGCTGAGTTGGAGGTTCTTTCTTCTCTTTTGAAGACCCTGAGCTAGATGAGCTCTCCTCAACTTCTTGTCTATCCAAGGGCCTTAACTCAACTTTTGCAAGTGTAGCAGGAGGTTGAAACACATCTTCCTATTTGTTTTGTTTTGGATGCAATGTAATAGGAGAAAACCTAGTTTCTCTAAAAATAACTCTTCTACTATATATTACCTTTTGTGCTATAGGATCCCAAAGTTTTCATCCTTTCACATCATAGTGATGAAGATACATTTCACAGCCTTGTTCTCCAACTTTGTTTTCTTCTCCTTTGGAACATGTGTATATGCCTTGCAAGAAAAAACTCTAAGATGTCTTAGTGAAGGCTTGTGACCCAAATATACCTATATAGGTGTGCTATAAATAATATCTAATGTAGGAGACCTGTTAATCAGGTAACTAGAAGTGGTAAAAACTTTAGCCCAAAACCTTTGTTCTAGACTAGCACCACTCAGCATAATCCTAACCTTCTCCATTAGTGTCTTATTCATTCTTTCTACAACTCAGTTTTGATGTGGAGAATATAGACTTGTCTTTTATCTTAGAATGCCACAATTTTTAAAAAATCTATCAAAATCATTAGAAGAAAAATCATTTCTAGTGTGAGTCCTCAAGCATTTTTTTCTTTCTAGTTTGCAACTCAACCATTGCTTTAAATTATTTAAATCAACTAGAAACTTAAAATTTACTCTTAAGAAAATATACCCATATCCTTCTACTATAATCATCAATAAATTAAAAATAATATGTGGTTTTTCAATACACCACAAGGTTTATGATAACTCGAGTAAAACTAAACACAGTTTTATTTTCCATAAATGCAATGCTCACAAAAATAAAATCAATATTAAAATTAGGCAAACCTTCAATAAGGATTTATTTTTCAAGGTTCTTAGACCCTTTTCTCCAATTTAGCCAAGTCTTTGGTGTCATAACATAGTCTTCTCTACAATTAACTTTATTTCAAAAGAAATAGCACCCTTGGGTACCTAGAAGAAATGACCATCCATGAAGATGAAACCCTCACATCTTCCAATGAACTATCCTCGATCTTTCTTTTCATAAAATTACTATTGCATGCATCAAGTTTATACAACATACCATATCTAACATCTCTATCAATCACCATAACACCTTTAACCATCTTACATCTTATATCAGAAAAGACTACCTACGCACTCACATCTATTATTTTGCTCACAGATAAAAATTATGCTAATCTAGGGATATGCAACACATCACTGATCTTTTTTATTCTACCATCAAGAAACCTAATTCTAAATTTACCACAACCAAAAATATTTAAACAAGAATCATCACCCAAGTACACCTTAACTCTATCAAATTCTTCATATTCAGAAAGAAAATCTCTATTAGAGTTCATATAAAAATATGCACCTAAGCCAATTAACGATGCATCATTACCTACATGAGTGGAAAAAACTATGATAAATGCATCACTATATTATTTATCAGATTCAAAATAAGAACCAAATACCTTCTTCTTCTTCTTTTCTTCTTTGCACTCCTTATGAAATTGTCCAATAATACCACAGTTCTAGCAAATAACTTTGTATTTTCTAGGAGATTTGGATCTCCCTTTCAATTTGGATTTATCATGCTTCTCATTGTTCTTTCCTTTTCATTAGGTATTCCATGAACATTTAGGGCTTCCTTGGAACTAATGGATACCTTCCTCCTCATCTCTTCAAAGAGAAAATAACCCACCACATCTTCAATCTTCAAGATAACAAAAGTACTCCCAATAGTTAAAACAAGTGTATCCCTTGAATTAGGTAAAGAACAAAGCAAGATCTTACATTTCTCATCCTCATCCATTTTGACACCAACTCATGCCAATTGAGCCACAAAAATATTCAATGCTTCTAGGTAGTCTGTAATCCCTCCACCCTCTTCCATCCTCAAGGAATATAATTTTGTCCTTAATAAAATATTACTCAATAAACATTTAGCTTGATACAACTCACCAATTTTCTTCCATAGTTTTTGCGTAGAGTTTTTTTCATGGACATTATTAGAATAGATTTTGACATGAACAATTTGATTATACCCTTAGCTTTATGGTCTACAACATCATGTTAAGCAGCCAAAGTATCTTCTATAAACCTCATAAAATTATCATCAATAGCATCCCATGGATCTTGATCTATTAACAAATCCTCCATCTTCAGTTTTCACATCTCAAAATTATTTCCAAAAATATTATCTACCTTCATTCTCCCTAATGTGCTTGCCATTTAAAATTATTACAACAAGATCAAAAATTATCTTCTACATAAACTCCCACTCAAATCTATATTAGTTCAAAACATGCAACAACTCACAATTGAGACCAAAGGTGATCAAGCTCTGATACCACTTGTAAGTTAGTGAAACAACTCCCTACACAAATCTTGAGAGGAGGGTTATGCAAAAACTTTTCAAATTTAAATAGTTACAAAACATAAATAATATTCATACAAAAAAAGTGATTTATGTGAGGGAAAAAACCCTTTCATTAAAAAAACCCCACACTCCAAAATCTACCCAATATATTATTCAAAAATCAACAAGATTACAATATACTTGCAAAAAACGTATTTCTCATAGGATTATCACCAACCAAAGATCCAAAGGAAACTAAATATCTATAAGACTCTTACCCATAACCTCCATCTCATGCACCTAATATATAGGAGATACAATACATGAAATCATCAAATGGTATTAGAAAACCATGAGCTAAAACCACCTAAAAAGTGGTGTCCATCCATATATCCAATAATATATGCCTACGATGTGTTTGAACACACACCACCTGTTGAAATGCACAAGATAGCTGAGAGGGGGGTGAATCAGTTGTATCAATTTTATTTAATTCTAACCTTAATCAATTCCACTTTAACTCAATCTGTTATTAAACTTGTAATCATGAAAAGCAACCAACATAAAGCAAACACTAGAGACACCAAATTTACGTGGAAAACCCAATGAGGGAAAAACCACGATGAGGATTAGCTCACAATATAGTAATAATGTAATACCGGATACAAAGGCTCACTGCCAGAGGGCTCACTACCCAGATACAAAGGTTCACTACCTACAATAGGACTTACTATCCAGAAGGAGGCTCATTCCCTATAGATAAAGAAAGGATAAATAAACATCCACCACAATAGGTTCCACACATTCACAACTTGATCAAAATATTGTAGACACCATTAGCTCACTGCTTTTAGGAATCTAACACATCAAAGTACTGTTTCCTTGATTTTTTCTTACACACTCTGTTTACGCACCTCACTTGCTTGTCTTCCATTCACAACATCTTGACTTTCTTGTATACCATCTTCAATCCTAGAAGAATTCTCCAAGGTCGGCTATACATCCTTCAAATTACAAATTCAAATTATGTCAACTACTCAACATTCCCAAGGTGGATAAGAATGAGAGAGGATAAATTACAAATTTAATTAGGACCCAAAAAACATCTTGAATCAATCACACACTTCCTTAATTTGATGCAAGATCTTTATGTAATGTGTAGACACCAAGTCGGCCAAACCTAATGAAAAGACTAATGATCTTTGAAGTACACGCATCTCTAGCAAGATTATCAAATGTGGATCACCCAACATGCTTCATCAAACATTTTAACATCTCTAAGAAAAATTTAGGTACATCTACAACAACTGCAATAGTCTTCATGCACAAAACATTCTTCACCGGTCCAACCGAACCAAGCAACAACACACAAAAGCTCTAGAGCAAGTCTTTCAGAGCACCAAATCATGAGCACATTTGCTAGAATATTGAGAACATCAATATAAATCATCTCCGAGATCCACAAGACCTGAAACAAAACACTAGAAGATTACGAAGCAAAAACATTTCTCCCAACCCACAAACAAATAGTTTTGTCCAACTGGTTCACATATCGATGAACATATCTTCCACTCTCCATCAACCTAAAAGCTAAATCTCAGGATATATTATCCTTTGAAGCTCATTAACAATGCCATAGATCCACAAAAGCATAGGATCGAAACAGAAGAAATGCAGAGCACAATACCAGAGCACACTCAGAACACACACTCAACATTGCCTACATTATTTTTTAATTTTATCAAAATCACTTGGCAAAAACACTACTACAACTTCATAAATATATAGCTTCATGTACTCTAAATACTTCTACAGTATCTCACCTATACAAGTACCATCTGTAATCACACTAAAATATGTTGACATCAATGACAACATTAATGACGACACCACCAAACACATCCATACTTGCAACAATCTCCCCCTTTGTCATTGATGGCAACACATGATGTGAAAAACCATCAAAGATAGCATACACATTCTTCTCCTTCTTCTACTCTCCTCTTCAACTTTTTTCACATGACTTTCTCTCTCCCTTTAACATCAATGGCAAAGGAAAGGTTTTACATGAAAACACTTGCCATATAAAGCTCTGATCACTCCCCCTTAGGAGTGCACCCACATCACATACTAAAACAATGCATCTCTCTACTCCCCTAAGGAGTAGACCACAATCACTAGTACAGATCAGAAAATAATCTATGAATCCACTAGACTGATGCACCTCCATGTGCATCTAAATCAAGGAAGGAGGGGTAGTAACCCCTAACTTCCCCCTAAGATACTCAAAAGTATCCTTCGAAAGGGCCTTAGTGAATATTTCAACAATTTTTTCCTTGGTAGATACATATTCAAGTCTAACTTTATTCTGCAACACCTTCTCCCTCAAGAAGTGATACCTAATAGATATGTGCTTTGTCCTAGAATGCATCACCAGATTCTTTGAAATGTTTATTGCACTTTTATTGTCACAAAAGATAGAGATAGGTTCATCACACATCACACCTATGTCCTTCAAGGTTTTCTTCATCCAAAGTACCTATGTACAACAGGATGTTGCTGCAATATATTCAACTTTTGTAGTGAATAAAGAAATCGAATCACGTTTCTTACTCAATCATGAGACCAATCTTCCTCTAAGGAAGAATTCACCACCACTTGTACTCTTATGGTCATCTACACAACCAACCCAATCTGCATCAGTGTAGGCATTCAATTTGAAAGTAGTGTCCTTAGGATACCATAGCCCATAATCTAGAGTTCCCTTAAGATCCCTGAATATCCTCTTCACGGCTGTAACATATGCCTCTTTAGGTTCTTCTTGAAATCTTGCAACCAAACATACTACCTACATGATATCTGGTCTAGTAGCAGTAAGATACAACATTCCACCAATCATAGATATGTACATGCTCTGATCAAATTTAGAAGATTCATCATCCTTACTCAGCTTACATCTGGTTACCATAGGGGTATAGACCGGTTTGGATTCATCCATTCCAAACTTCTTCAAAAATTCCTTAACATAATTAGATTGTGAAATGAATATCCCCTTATTATTTTGATTCACTTGAAGTCCAAGGAAGAAATTCAACTCACCAATCATAGAAATTTTAAACTCTTTTTACATCTCCTCTGCAAATTTCTTACACATACCTTCATTTCCACCAAAGATAATATCATCAACATACACCACAACTATCAACATTTTGTTTCTCTCAAATTTGAAGTAAAGATTGTTGTTTGCAGACCCTTTTTTGAATCCTTGATGTGTCAAGTATCTATCCAACCTTGCATACCAAGCTCTGGGAGCCTGATTAAGTCCATATAGTGCCTTTTTCAACTTGCAAACCATGTACGGTTTTTCTGACAGCTGAAGTCCTTCTAGTTGCTCTTTATACACTTATTCCAATTCTCCATTTCGGAATACAGACTTGACATCCATCTGGTACACTTTGAAGTCTTTATGAGCTGAAAATGCCAAGAACATTTGAATGGCCTCCATTCTCGCCACTGGTGGAAATGTCTCTTCAAAATCTATTCCTTCAACCTATGAATAACCTTTTCATACAAGTCTTGCTTTATTTCTTACCACTTCACCATCTTCATTCATCTTATATCTAAATACCCACTTTGAACCAATTACATTCGTGTTTACTAGTCTAGGGACTAGTTCCCATGTCTCATTCTTCTCTATCTGTTGCAGTTCCTCTTTCATTGCTCTAACCCAACTCTCATCTTTGCATTCCTCACTCATAGACTTAGGTTCTATCTTAGAAAGTAAACAAAAGTTTACCTCAACCACTTTCCTTCTTGTCTTTACACCTCCACTTATGTCTCCAATTATCTGCTCCTCTGGATGATTTCTCTGTACATATTTAGGAGTCTTAGGTGTAGGTTCTGGAATCTCCTCTTCATCATTTTTTTATTTCTCTTCCTTTTCTTCTTCTTGTACTTGCCCATAGATAGGATCATCTGGTTCAACTTCACTTATTTCTACTATTCTATACATAGCTTCATCAACTTTTACATTAGCACTTTCAACTATTTTCCTCAATCTTTTATTGAAACATCTATATGCCTTGTTGTTATTTGAATATCCAAGAAAAATTCCTTCATCACATCTAGCATCAAAATTTCTAAGAATCTCATCATCTCTTTTAATGTAACATCTACTTCTAAACACTTTAAAGTATTTAACAGTAGGAGTATCATCAGTCCATAACTCATAAGGAGTCTTAGTGTTGTTACGTTTGATCTGAACTTTGTTAAGAATATAAACAACAATGTGGATTATTTCTCTCCAATACACATCAGGAACATTCGCTTCTTTCATCATAGTTCTAGCAGCCTCTTGAGAAATACATTTCTTTCTTTCAACAACTCCATTTTGTTGAGGGGTTCTAGGTGTAGAATAATGTCTCTTTATGCCATGTTCTTCACAAAATCCATTAAACTCACCAGAAGTGAATTCTCCACCTCTATCATACCTTAAACATTTGACTCTCAGATTTACCTCATTCTCTACTCTTTCCTTGAACACTTTGAATCTATCAAGAGCCTGAGCTTTCTCTCTAAGAAAATTAACCCATGTCATCCTAGAGTAATCATCAATCAAGAGCATAAAATACTTGTCACCATTAAGGCTTCATGTTCTTGTCGGACCATAGAGGAATGTATGAATCAATTCCAACATTCTAGTAGATGATTGTTCTTTTCCTTTAAAAGTGCTTCTTGTTTGTTTTCCCAACTGAAAACTTCTACAAATTGAATTTGAAGGCTTTGTGATTCTAGGTAGATATCTAACAACTTCTTTTGAACTAATCTTGATCAGATTGTAAAAATTTACATGTCCCATTCTCTGGTACCACAACCAACTTTCATTAATTTGTGAAACAAAACACTGACCATCACTACTCTTAAGCTAATAGATATTTCCATGAGTTCTTCTTCCTACTACCATGGTTCTGGATCCCTCTATAATCTCACAAGTGTTATCCTGAAACACAAGTTTAACTCCTTTGCTACACATTTGTCCAACACTTAAAATTTTATGCCTTGAACCCTTAACACAATAGACATCATTAGTACTATGTTTTCCATCAAAACTAATTGTTCCTTTACCAACAATCTCAGCACTAGAATCATCTCCAAACATAACTATTCCTCCATCATACTTCTCAAGTTAAGTGAACTTACTTTTATCTCCATTCATGTTATTTGAACACCCGATATCAATTACCCAATAGTCTTCATCCTGTCTAGCATCAAAAGAAGTCACCAAAGTACCTTCCATCTCATCGTTATTTCTCTCTAGAATATATTCCCTTGCACATCTTCCATGGTTAGCAGATGTAGATTTACTTTCCAGAGCTATAAATAAACATTCAACTTTATCCTCCTCAAAATCAGACTCATCATTAGAAATTCTTGCATCTTCTTTGACATAATACAATTTCTTGAACTTCTTATCCTTTTTGTCTTTGTAGTTGTTATTATCTTTGTTCTTCTTGTGTGTAACTCTATTTGGACATATTGAGGCATAATTACCAATATTTCCAAAACTAAAACATTTAAAGGGAAACATACCTTTGTATTTACCAGTACCTTTCTTCAATTTCCTTGTGAAGTTTGCTTCCAACTCTTTTGAATTATCATCATCTGAGTCATCTCCTATCTTCATTGCTTTAAAGGTTGTTTCAGCTTTCTCCTTTTCTCTTGCAAATTTTCTCATCTCGAATGCAGTCAAGATGCCAAATAGGTGATCCTTATTAAATGTCTTTAGATCATATGATTCTTCAATAGTATATACCTTGTCACTATAATTCTCTAGTAGGGTCATCAAGATCATCTCAATTATATCTTCATCTGACATGGTACCACCTTGATTCTTGATCTCATTTGCTAAAAGTTCAACTCTCTAATAATAGCTTGCAATATCTTCACCCTCTTCCATTCTCAAGTTCTCAAATTTGTGCTTAGTTGTTAGCTTCCTTAAGAATTTTACTCTATCATTTCCTTCATAAATATATTTTAATTTTTCCCAGACTTCACAAGCATTGCCTAAAGAAATAAATTTTGTCCTTTCAGTTTTAGATAGAGCACTGAAGATAGCATACCTTGCCTTTTCATTCTCTTCGTAAGTAACGATCTCATCTGCAGAGGAAGGACCAACAGATGGTACAACATACTTTGTCTCCATAGCTTTCCAGGTCTTGAAACCAAGAGAGACCAGATAACCTCTCATCTGCTCTTTCCAGTCACTATAATCAACTCCATCAAAATTAGGGATTTGAAACTTGTGCACCATTCAATCCACCTCAAGCGGTTAATCTTTTCATCAAGGAACCAGAGCTTTGATACCAATTGTTGAAATGCACAAGACAACTAAGAGGGGGGTGAATCAGTTGTATCAATTTTCTTTACTTCTAAACTTAATCAATTCCACTTTAACTCAATTTTTTATCAAGTGTAATCATGAAAAGAAACCAACAAAAAGAAAACACTAGAGACACCATATTTACGTGGAAAAATCAATGAGGGAAAAACCACGGTGAGGATTAGCTCACAATATAGTAATAATGCAATACTGGATACAAAGGCTCACTGCCAGAGGGCTCATTGCCTACAATAGGACTCACTATCTAGAAGGAGGCTCACTACCTACAAATAAAGAAAAGATAAATAAATATCCACCACAATAGGTTCCACACATTTGCAGATTGATCAGAATATTTTAGACACCATCAGCTCACTGCTTTCAGGAATCTAACACATCAAAGTACTACTACCTTGATTCACTCTTACACACTCTGGTTTTTGCACTTGTTCACTCACCTCACTTGCTTGTCTTTCAATTCGCAACATCTTGACTTGATTTTATACCATCTTCAACCCTAGAAGCATTCTCCAAGGTTAGCTATACATCCTTCAAATTACAAATTCAAATTATGTCGGCTACTCAACATTCCCGCGGTGGATAAGAATGAGAGAGGACCAATTACACATTTAATTAGGACCCAAACAACATCTTGAATCAATCACACCCTTCCTTAATTCAATGCAAGATCTTTATATAATGTGTAGACACTAGGTCAGCCAAACCTAATGAAAACACCAATGATATTTTAGGTACACACATCTCTAGCAAGATGATCACACGTGGATCACCCAACACGCTTCATTAGACATTTTAACATCTCTAAGAAACCTTCAGGTACATCTGCAGCAACTGCAATAGTCTTCATGCACAGAACATTCTTCACGAGTCCAATCGGACCAGGTAGCAACACACAAGATCTTTGGAGCAAGTCCTCCAGAACACCAAATCACAAGCACATTTTCTAGAATACTAAGAACGTCAGTATAAATCATCTCCCAGATCCGTAAGACCTGAAACAAAACACTAGAAGACTGTAGAGAAAAAACATTTATCCCAGTCCAAAAATAAATAGTTCTATCAAACTGGTTCACATATCGGTGAACATATCTTCCACTCTCCATCGACCTAAAAGCTAAAACTTGGGATATATTATCCTTTGAAGCTCACGAACAATACCACAGATCTGCATAGGCATAGGATCAACACAGAAGAAATGCATAGCACAATACCAAAGTACACTCAAAACACACACTCAACACTGCCTACATTATTTGTTAATTTTCTCAAAAGCACTTGGAAAAAACACAACTGCAACTTCATAAATATATAGCTCCATGTACTCAAACACTTCTACAGTATCTCAACTATACAAATACCATCTGCAATCACACTGAACTTTGTTGACATCAATGACAACATTAATGATGACACCACCAAACACATCCATACTTGCAACACCACCACATGTAACTCCCCCTTTATAGATCATTTACATTTCCAACATGATTTTACATCTCCCATTTCAGGAGACCCAGCTTCTAAAGTCCATAAATTTTGATCTAGGTGTCTGATTGACGAATTGTTTGAACCATCAGAAATATCGTGAAGTTCTTTATCATGATTTAACTGGCTCTAATAATTATGAATAATTTTAATCCCAAAAATTTCCTCTAAGTCCTCCAAATGGAATTTGAAACATTAAAAAAACAAAAACTAATATCTTCAAATCTAAACATGATCTTGCAACAAAACTTTATGAGCATGTTTATTTATCCAATCCAAAGCTTTGGCAAGAATTTCATGTCAATTCATGCTCAAAAGTAAAATTACTATAAATAGTAACCTTGTGTAATTGCAAGGTTGAGACACTATTTTCCTAACATGATATTCAACCAAGGCCTTAAACTCCTTAAACTAGCTAAAGACTTTAGAATTACTCATGGGAAAATATATAAGTTTCCTTCTACCATAGTCATAAATAAAAAAAATGAAATACACAAATTTTAAAATTGAAGGAACATTAATAGGACCAAACACATAAAAATGAAGATAGTCCAAAACCACAAAAGATTTGTAAGAACTAGAGTAAAACTTAACATGGTTTTATTTTTTATAAACACAATATTTACAAAATTCAAACTCAAAATTACAAAAATGAAACCATTCTACTATTGCAAGGTGTGTTCCCTTGGTATCCTTATGTTTTGCAACACAATGCTCAAGTTCATGCAATGAATTAAGTGCCTCTCAAGGATTCATTAACTCTAAAAATTGTATCGGGCATTAACAGGTCAATATTTTAGTGCAATGACAATCGTTTATGCAGCAATTGGTATCAAAGCTTGGGTCATAGGTTTGAACCCATTGCTTTGTTAGGGGGATTTTTGTAAGGTGTGTTCCCTTGGTCTCCTTGTGATGTGCAATGTAGTGCTTAGGTGTGACATGGCTTAACCGCCTCTCATGGATTCATTAACTCTAGTGGTTGTAATAGACATTAACAAGTCAATATTTTAGTGCAACAGAAACTATCTGTGCAACATCTACAAGGATTTTATTTTTCAAGGCTCTAAGACCCTTCTCACCAATATTTTGAGTCTCTTGTTCAACAAAATTTTCTTTTTAATTGGAAGCTTCATCTCCAAGGAATGAGAACCCTTAGGTACCTAAAATGCATTAACATCAAATGTAGATGCAAAAAATTCTTCAGTGCTTGATCTGATAGTGAGGATGAAGTATCTAAGGCTCTTTTCTTTAGATTTTAAGAAGAACTATTACAATAAATCATGCATGAATTCAAGAACATGGTCCCAATATAAACACCCTTAGCCAGCACCATATCTCCTCTAGTCATCTTACATCCTCCAATCGAGAAAAAAATAACACACCTACATCATTAAATTTACTCACTAAAAGGAGGTTTCATACCAAACCTAGAATATGCAACAAACCATCAACACCCTTCACTTTACCATTAGATAATCAAATATTTTCTCTTCCATGGCCAACTCTATTTAGATGAGATTCAACACCTAGATACACCTTTCCACAATCATATTATTCATAATTTGTGAACCAACCCCTATGTGAGGTCATGTATAAAGATGCACCCAAGTTTATCAGCCACGCATCTTCAGATCCATGTGTTGCCAAAGCTACAAAAAATGATTCACCATCATCCAAAGAGGATTTTTCTAGGTCAAATTTTGAGGTATTCTTTTTATTTTTCTTGTTTTTCTCCTCCCATTCTTTATGGAAATGATCATTTTTTTACAATTCCAACATTTCATCTTGGACTTTCTAGGAGACTTGGATCCCTGGGGACTTGGATTTTGACTTCTTTTCCTTTTTCTTACCTTTCTCTTTAGATCTTCCATGAATAGAAAGGGCATCCTTATCCATCTTATAATGTTTCCTATGCACTTTTTTGAAAATAAATAATGCAACCACTTCATCTATCTTGAAGGTAGTAGTGGTACTTCCAATAGCCATCACAAGTTGATACCACAAGTCTAGAAAAGAAAACAAAAAAATCATGCAAAATCCATCATCCTCCATACTTATACCAACATAACTCAACTAGGCAACAAGGATGTTAAAGGAATTTAAATGATCAACCATAGATCCTCTTTCTTTCATCCATAGAGTAAAAAATATATTTCTTAGGAATAACTTGTTTACCAAGGATTTAGCATGATAAATCTCTCCAATATTTTTCCATAGTTTTTACATTATCCTCTTATTGGAAATTCAATAACAAAATGTCTACCAAATAGAGTTTGATCAAACCCTTGTCTTTCTTATCCATCAAATCCCATTTTTCTTGAGTCATGCTAGCAATTTTAGAACTAGATATTGCAACCCACAAATCATGATCTACAAGAATGTCCTTCATTTTAAGCTTCCACATCTCAAAAAATTTTCCATTAAAATTTTTCATCTTGATCCTACTGGATGTGCTTGCCATCTTTTCCTACAACAAGGTCATTGAAAATAATTCTACAAAAATCTCTTATTGAAACAAAGATTAGTACAGAAAACCCTTTAATTGAACAAAGGAATCAAGGCTAGCTAGGATCTAATACTAGTTGAAAGGATTCCAAGTGTGAGGAAGAATATTCTTACACAAATACAAGCAGAGGAGATAGTGCAAATTTTTTGTAAAAACTTTTACAATTACAGATTTAGATGCATATTCATATACTCAAAATAGATATTCAAAACATAAATCACATAACACAATAGATATGTGGGGAAAATCCTTTTAGGAAAAAAAACCCACACTCCAAAACATAGCTTAATGTATTATTATTAAAATAATTACAATAGAATTTAAAATTTATGTTCTTCCAGGAGTCTTCACACTTCTACAAGATTTTGGAGTAATTTCAGTAGCATAATGGTACTTCAAAATACAAGAACATACAACTCCAAAATACAAGTGTGAATATATAGGAGATTATAATGCATAAAATGGAAATTTCTAAAATACAATGCCCAATATTCAAGATGCACAAGCAAGCTTCCAAAACTTAACTGCACATGTAAAACAATAACTTACAATTGTCAACACATCTACACATGCAAAACTATAACTTCCAATTGTCAATAAACCTACACATGCAAAAACACACTTTCCAAATAATAAATGCATCTCCAAGGAGCCCACATTACATGCAAAATAAAAAATAACAAGTAATGCACCTACATGCATGACTCCACTTATAATGCCAATTTTCAAACTTGGCTCCTTGAAAATAGAATTTGTCACTAGTAACTAACAATCTAACATGAGTTAAATATCAACTATGACTCCAGTCAACTCATGCAAAGTGTGATGCCTACCTCCTAAAGATAGGATCCATATCACCCAATCTATTTCACATGTATGAGGACAAATCAAGTTTCCACTCCCAAAAATTACATCATTGGGTGCACATATATTTAAATAACAATGGAAAATAAACCTAGGCTAAAATAATCAAATAATCACCAAATAAATGCTAGGACTTCCAAAGGTTGAGACACCTTAATCCCAACAATAATGAAGTTTGAAATTTTTTAGTGGGGCATTGTATTTCTTTTGGTCATCTAGTTGGATGACCATCTCAAAAGGGGATTGGTCTTCATACCCTTCTTAGTATGAAATATGTTCAAATTCAAGGGACATTTGTGATACAAATTATTTGGTGGGATTTATAAGAAATGAAACCTTGGCTTCTCTAAAATGGTTCCAATATTTGACTAGCCATTTTATCAACCAATAAAATATTTTGTCATCTAATATTTTTTAAATGCCAAATTTCCCTCTTGTGAAGATTCATTGGGTTTGTACTTTGATATTTTTTTAAGAAGGGGATCAAAACACCATTAGATATTTTCTCTAGAACTACTAAGAATATTTTTTCTTAGAATGAAGTCAAGCACAAAGTTTATCTTTACAATTAAAATTGTGGATACAAGTATAGAATCCATCCTGGCAATTGATATGGTTCATAAAATTGGTATTAGATCATACAAATTTCGATGGCAAGGCTAAAAATAGTATCTAAATATTTCTTTTTATAATGATAAGCCTTCTCAAGGGTATCATTGGATTTATCCTCATTTTCCCATGGTTCCCACCTTAAATAAATGGTGGATTTTGTAGTAACCATTTTTAGTATGGAAATGCACTTTTTCACACCATATGGCCAGTGGTGTTGGAACCCAAATTGGATCACTTTACCTAGTGTCTTCCTTTTCAAGGCCCTCCTAGTAGTTCCAAGTTATCTCATTTCAATGTTTTGTATCCTTGATGTCATTTTGTGGGCATCAAGAGTCTCTCAAACATCTATTCTTGTTTTGTTCCAAAGCTCGAGATGGTTGGCAAGGATACACAACTTTTTCAAGCTATTTAGGCTTGATCCTTTTTATTTGAATATGTTTTTATTAGGGGATTGGCCTCACATCCCTCATGAATTCAATTAGATCTATCATACTTTCAAGGTGGAGATTGTGTTTAACATATGGAAAGACAAATAATTTGATATTTTCTCAAGTTTTATTAATCAATAATTTTTATTAATGTTAAACATATGAATTTTTTTAATGTGTTATTACATATCCAAGTGCAAGAAAATAAGTTTGCACTTGATGTGGCTCTCTTATAGGTGCTATTGAATCATTGGGGCAATGCCCTCATGTTGTTTCCAAAGTACCTCGCACTCCTACCTCCTCTTGAGTTTGGTCTCCTCCTAGAGTGTATTGTTGTAGGAATATATATTTTTCCTCTAGCCTTTAGAAGGCTCACTCTCTAGATTCTCCTTCTACCATAAGGAATCATGCTCAATGGAGTTGGTCATAGCTTCCTAGTAGGCACTTTGCCTCTTTGTTTCCTACTAGTAGGGGATATTCTAGCTACCCTAACTCCAACAAATTTCCTCATTTGACTCTTGATATTTCTCTTGATCCAATGGGTATTCAAGGAGCTCAAGAGGGAAATACTAATAATGGAAGTGATAGATGGGACCCTCTTATGGTTATGTTAGACCTTGTTGATGTATGAGGCAAGCTAGATGATCAAGATCCACCACCTCCTCCTTATACTTGTGCTCTAATTGCTTAGTGGATTATTTTATAGTTTACATTATCTTGATTCAAGATGATCCCCCATTTAAACTTTAGGGTGTGATTTTTTTACCCACCTTTTTTAATATACATAACACTATTTTATAAATGGAAATATAGACACTATTCATAAAAACTATTTTTTGAAAGGTCTTTTTCTTACCATTATTAATTTGAGGCATTAATATAATCTATCACACCTTAACTAATATTGGGAAGGAAATTATTATTTTTAAGAATAAGGTGTCTCAACCTTGTTGGACTCAATGGAAGACTGAGAGGGGGGGTGAATCAATGTTCAGCAAATCTTAACTTTTATTAATCTGAAACTTAAACTCTTCTGTCATTACATTTGAGAAAAGATACAAGCATAGAGAAGAAACATTCACAACACCATGACACATGGAGTTTTGCGTGGAAACCCTGTTAGGGGAAAAACCAAGGTGGAGGTTAATCCACAATTTGAGTACTCAAAATATAGTTGTTTACAAAAAGGAATGCACTTGCATTTAGGCTCACTACCCTACAAAATTCTGATTAAAACCATCTGAAGGGAGAACTAAGATAATAGCATCTATTCATGCCAAGGTTTAGTTCCAGTGAAGCTTATACATTTGATTATGGATCTTCTTTTTTATTCTGCACTTCACTCTGCTCTACTTTTCCCTTATCTACTCTTCGCATAAATTCACACCATTTCTCTACTAAATTTTTTGTCTCACTTATTCACTTATACTTCACATACTTCATATCATGCTTCTACACCCTTAAGATAATATAGATGATCTCTTATATATATCCACAATCAAGGATTATACATTCTTGTGTCGACTTGATAAAATATTAAGTCTATCACAACTGTCGGCCAGATCCATCACTAAATCTTTATGTGCATCCTCCAAAGTTGATTAATACAAAGAGAGGACCCAAAAAAAACTTAATCGAGCACGAATACTTTTAATTAATTACATCTTATACATCCGTGATTACTATATTCGTCGAGTCGGCCTTCTAGCACAATAATCAACAAATTAGTGCACTGAGTCTTCTAGATCACGTACCAGTGAGTGCGTATCAAAAAAATCCTTCACTAAGGCATTGAAAACATCAATAGACCTTCCTCAGAGATCCCCAACTCAAGATATATGTCTGGTAGAGTGTTCAAACCAAATTTTATGCTTGTAACCAGATGCCCTGTTCCTTACTTTGTTATGTCGGTAAAAGCCAAAACTATACTGTAGACAAGATATATTTAGGATACTATTTTGATTGCTTAGGTTACCATCAATGACAACACTTACAAGCCATATGCCAACAATCTCCCCCTTTGGCATTGATGGCAACACTTAGTGAAAAATGACTAAGTGTCAGAATCATTATAGGTATGCTGCCAAACATTTAACTGCACTTACTCCCCCTAAGATTTATAAGGCATTTTTCACTCCATTCTCTCCCCCTTTGACATCAATGAAAAATCATGGATGCCATATGCCAAAAAAGTGACAATTGTGACAAAACATGTGTTCAAAGGCTTCAAAAATTTAAAACATATATGCCTACCGATCTCCTCCTTTGATCAAAACTTCAAAAAATTGAAAACAACTAACTGCTATCTTTAGAAGATTGCCTTATGGTTTTTCTTCACTTATGGAAGGAATTTCTTCCAATCATCCATTGTAATTCCAATGATAATTATCAGGCTATTTTTCTTGGAAGTCTTGCTAACAATTTCAGTTAGAGATTTAGGAATTGTGATTGCTTCTTCTAGTTTCTCACCATTCCCCAATATTTTCATCATCTGATCCAACCTGCATTCAATTATATCCTTTACCTTCCAAAAGGAGTCCACAAGAGCTTTCTTGGAGAATTGAATTTTCATGTGTTCTGACTGTAACTCCTAGATTCTTTTCCTAATTGTGCCATCTGGATCCTAAGACATATCAAAACCTTTACCAATGGCATCCAATTTTGTTTCAATCTGATCCAACTTCTCTTTGTAGTTACTGACTACATGGGGCCAATGGATGCAATAGTTGTAGATTTTAGTAGCTAAGCTTATCCATTACCTTAACTTATTCATTTTCTTCTTCAATTTGGAAATGGATAGTCTGACTTGCTCCTTCAAGTGAGAGATAACTTCACCAGCTTCCTTTTCTTGAGCTTCAATTTTCAATGTTTCTTTGCTACATTCAATCATTTCATCGGTTAGAATGTTCTGCAAGCTTTCCAATTTAATCTTACATTGTTCAACATGAGAAACTAATGCACTTAGAATCATGTCTTGATCATATGGTGGTCTATCAGACCATAACCTAGCTATTTTCTGCATTCCACCTTCTCCTTGAATAAGCTACTGTAGCTTTTCTTTTGTCAGATATTCTTCTTCCTCACTACCTTTTTCTAGTTCAGTTTCATTTTTCAGTGGATTCTCAATTTCCTCATCAACTTCTTCATCTGGAATTTCCACAATTTCTTTTTCTTTTCCTTTTCCCTCAATTCTAGGAACTTTTCTTTTCGTAGGGTTGTATTCAATAATTTCTTTTCCTCTTTTCTATCCTTTATTAATGCCACCGGAACAGGAACAAACTTCAATTGATCTTACCAGAAGGGAAATATTGACTGAACCACACTTTTCGAGCACATACTTAGAGAAATTTTCAAATTCTAAATCCAATTGGCCAAGCTTTTAGAGTAAGAGTATATCTGTTTGCATACTAGTTCATTTGATTTCCACACCACATTGTTGATTTTCAGCAAGCAATTCAAGAAATACATTACCAAACATATAATTAAAGTGTCGAACCTGAAGGGGTAACCTGATTCCTTTGTTAATTGAGCATTCTCCATAAGTTGATCCTTCAATAACCCACATAGGTCAAAGTCTTGACCTTCACTTATAATCTTGTGAGCAATGTAAACTATGCCAGTTGATGTCGCACCTTCTCAATTTTTGTAGAAGATTTTATATGTTATTTTGTGTGCAACATACTTTGTAACAATATTCTTGATTGTCACAATTATCAGTGCTCTCTGATCTCTGATAATTCTAGTTAGGGTTTTGAGCTCTTTGTTCCGGATAGATTTCTTCCTTGGTATATCTCCAACTTTGCAAAATCCAATTAAATTCTCAATTAACTCTTTTGAAATGATGTAAGGCTTGTCCAAGGTTAGAACATCATCATGTAATCTACTCAATATGAATTTCATGAATTCTACATTCTCAAAGTACAGAAACTCACTCCACATATCCAAATTCCCATGTTTAGCTTCGCTCAATCGCTTTAATTCATCAGGTAGCAACAAATTCCTCATAGACCTAATATTTGCACTGTTATATTCATCTAGAGTGATCAACCCTTTGATTTGTTCCATTTATTTTGTATTATAGGGTTTGCAACCGCACACCAAATTGTATGAAGATTTCGAGAATAATTTGAAATACCTGATAAATTTCAAAATTCGTCGATGATCGATTTTACTGCTTTGAAATCCATCTGAGTGCTCTTCTTCTTCTTTTCTTTGATGCAAATGAAAAATGACGGTTCTAACTTGACTTTAATAGCTCACACATTTTCAATAAATGTGCTTGCCCTAAGTTTTCAGACACTTTGTTTTTCCAAACAGCAACAGAAAAATCTTCTCTGGACCTATGAATTTTTTGAATTTTCCTTGCTAAAATTATCCAAAAATTTTGTACACCATATATACATTTTCTCGACTACTTTCTTTGTTCTAGTACCACCCATAGATAGGGGAGGAAGGATTTTCTTGAAAGACTCCCCCTAGGCTAGTGGCCTGAAATCAATTACTGGAAGAGTTATCGGAAGCAGGTTTCGGTGCAGGGCCACCACCAACATCGAATTCGCTTTTCTTCACCCATTTCTTCTTCATTTGATCTATGATTTCATCCATAGTCACCTTTGCTTTCCCTGTATCATTTTTATCTATATTTTTGCCTTTGTATACTGGACCTCTTTTGTCTACATTTTTGTTTCTGCAAAATCTTGCAATGTGACCATACTTATTGCAGTTGTAGCACATAGTGTTTTCTTTTCCTAACCAATCATTCTGATGACTTCTTCTAGATCTACATTGATTAGAAACATTCCCAAGTTTCCCACAAGTGTAGCCTTCAACATTTCTTTTATAAACAGAGTAGCTTGACACATTTTTGCATTCGATTGATTTATGACCAAACTTTTTGCAATTGAAACACTAACCACAGAATGATGAAATTTTTGAATTCATATTACTTCTACACTGAGCAACCACATGACCAAACTTCTTACAAGAAAATTAATACCCATTAAATTTTTGTGCATTAGGTTGTCTTACCGCATACTTTCCATTTTTGTCCTATTTGAAATTATTTTGTCCTGATCTAGAACTTTCTCCCTTTTCATAACCAAGAACTCTCTTATCATTTCTACTCTTCTATCCTTGAGTTAGCTCATCAAGTTTTACTGAACTAATCTTAAACTTTTCTCTATATCCATTTGCAATGACAAGATCATTCCTAAGAGTGATAATCTGCTTACCAATGTCTTCTTCATTGTTTCTGGTTCTTTGAAGTTCGCTTTCCAACTGAGTAAATTCCCCTTTTATTCTGTTGCATTCATCAAATTTCTCTTTTAGGATCTAAGCAAGATTTTCCTCATTTTTCTTTCTTTCTTCAATCTCTTTAGTCATCTTCATTGTCATAGATTCCATTTCATGTTTTAGGTTTTTATTGTCTCTAGCAAGCTTTGCATATTCTTCGGTTATTTCCTTCAAGGTTTTATTCAAGTGAGCACCATCCATATTTTCACTCTCTTTCTACTTAATCTGATCATAGAGATCTTTCCTCTTCACCCTGGATTTAACTATTTAATATTTCAATGACTGAATGAATTTCTTTGCATCTCTAAGATTTGCTTTCAATTCTTGAACTTCTGCTTTAGATTGATCAAGGTCATCAAGTGCCACCAGACGTTGCTCCTGAAGACTACTAGAGTCCATCACATTCCAAGATCCACCTCAAACTGTAAAACTTCTTTAGAGGAACTGTGCTCTGATACCAATTGTTGGACTCAATGGAACATTGAGAGGGGGGGTGAATCAGTGTTCGACAAATCTTAACTTTTATTAATCTAAAACTTAAATTCTTCTATCATTAAATTTGATAAAATATGCAAGCATAGAGAAGAAACATTCACAACACCATGACACACAGATTTTTACGTGGAAACCTTGTTAGGGGAAAAACCATGGTGGAGGTTAATGCATAATTTGAGTACTCAAAATATAATTGTTTACAAAAGGGAATGCACTTGCATTCGGGCTCACTGCCTAGAGCTCACTGCTCAAGAGAAAAAGGCTCACTGCCCTACAAAATTCAAATTAAGACCATCTAAAGGGAGAACTGAGATAATAGCATCTATTCATGCCAAGGTTCAGTTTTGATGAAGCTCACACATTTGATTTTGGATCTTCTTTCTGATTCTACACTTCGGTCTGGTCTACTCTACCCTTATCTACTCTTCGCATAAATTTGCACCATTGCTCTGCTAAATTTTGTGTCCCACTTGTTCGCTTATACTTCACACTTCATATCATGCTTCTTCACCCTTAAGATAATATGGATGATCTCTTATATATATCCGCTATCAAGGTATATATCCGCTATCAAGGATTAAACATTCTTGTGTTGGCTTGATAAAATATTAAGTCTATCACAACTGTCGGCCAGATCCATCACTAAATCTATATGTGCATCCTCCCAAGTTAGTTAAGACAAAGAGAGGACCCAAACAAAACTTAATCGATCATGAAGAATTTTAATTAATTACATCTTATACATTCGCAATTATTATATTCGCTGAGTCGGCCTTCTAGCATAGATAATCAACAAATTAGTGCACCAAGTCTTCTGGATCATGTACCAATGAGTGTGTACCAAAACAATCCTTCACCAAGGCATTACAAACATCAACACACCTTCCTCGGAGATCCCCAACTCAAGATATCTGTCTGGTAGAGTGTTCAAACCAACTTTTATGCTTGTAATTGGATGCCCTATTCCTTACTTTGTTATGCTGGTAAAAGCCAAAACTATACTGCAGACCGGATATATTTAGGATACTATTTTGATTGCTTAGGTTGCCATCAATGACAACACTTACAAGCCATATGCCAACAATCTCCCTAGCCATATGCCAACAAACCTTTGATAATTCCTAGCATGATTATTTATTTATTTTCTTATGTAATTATTTATGTGCATTTGATGATTTCATTATGTGGGACCTATTTGTTGAAGTTAACTCAAGTCAATGATAGAGTAAAAAATTAATAGTTGCTATGGCAGGTGTGAGTTTGCATGTAGGCACTTTACATGCAAAGTGAATTTTCCATGCATGCAAGTGCTTTGCATGTTGATTTTTGCATGTTGCATGCAAGGAGACATTATGCATGCATGCAAATTTGGAGATTATGCCATGTGGCCTTTTCTAGGCATCCACTTTAGAAGCTTCCTTACTTGCATATGTAAAACCTATAAATATAAGAGTTAGGATTGGAGTTGCATTATAATATTATTTGTAAGTGTTGTTATGTTGTTAGAATTATTTCAAACTTCAACACTTGTATGCTCTTGGAAGAATTTGTTGCAAGTTGTGTGCCCTTGGTCTCCTTGTGTTGTGTAACACAATGCTCGGGTTTGTGACATGGCTTAACTACCTTCTATGGATTCATTAACTCTAGCAATTGTATCGGGCATCAATAGGTTGATCTTTTGGTGGAACAAAAACCATATGTGCAACAATTGGTATTAGAGCTTGGGTCATAGGTTCAAACCCCTTGCTTTTGCTGGGGGGGATTGTTGCAAGGTGTTGTGCAACATAGTGCTAAGGTTTGTGGCATGGATTAATTGCCTCTCATGGATTCATTAACTATGGTGATTGTATTAGGCATTAATAGGTCGATCTTTTGGTGCAACAACAACCGTTTATGCAATAGAATGTTTATTTACAAGTATATCTAACCAAAAAATTTATTGTAATACATTGAATAAAATTTTGGAATGTAAGGTTTTCCCCATGTACATCTTGTGTTGTATAAATTTACTTGTGGTGATGTCGCTTTTATATTTTCTATAATGTGCATCTTCTTTACAATAATCGTTTAAGGATTTTGAAAATTTGCACAATCTTTCCCCAATAAATTGGTGTAGGAAGTTGTTTCTGTACACCTTGCTTCATTTCAATTTTTACATTTACAACTTATATTGTCTTAAAACTTATACATAATACATCCCTTTTTAAAATCAAAATTATATCTCAAAATTATCCTCTCCAACCCTAATATCTAATTATATATTTATCTATTAAATTATATAGTTATCTATTAAATTATATATTTTAATTAAAACCTTGTTTAAGAATATATACTACTTCTTTTCAAGCCAACGTAGGTTCACTTATTTGATCAAATGACATTGTCATGTGATTATCGAGTGTTTTTCATAATAAACAATATAAACTCATCTCAATAATTAATGATTTATTAATCTCAAAACTTCGATGACTATTTGTCTTGAATATAAATAATTTTATTGATTTATTCTACTTTTGAAGTAAAAATTAAACATTATTTAAAAACAATTACCTTTAATTCAATGTAAAATCTTAACAAATATATTCAAAATAATCTAATAACCATTGTACAATAAAATATTTTAAACTTGCTTTTACCTTTTTATCCTATACCAAAACTATATATACATATATACGCCCTTATACACTTACACTTCTTATCACTTCTTATACATATACTCTCTTATCCATTTGCATTTGCTTACACAGCTTACTCTTTCTTATATTTATCATTTACATTTGCTTACTCTTATCCTTTCTTGTCGTAACCTCTCCATATGCAATGGACATTTTTGTATTGTTCTGTCGCTTAGCAAAGCATTTTTGTACTGTTCTACAAGGTTACTACGTAAATCCGGTCCACTGTAAATTATAATAATAACTGCCGTGTTGTCTTAGCTCTCTTACAAAAAATCTCCTCCACGGAAACAGCATCTCTGTCTAATCAAGAAGCGTCAGAATTGTCATTTCCTGAACTTCTAGAAATATTCTGCAGAACCAAGAAATTTTCTCGGACTACCATGAAAACATAAGGTCATAATCATGCAAATTGTTTCTACAAGTATGACCTTCACGACAAGAAAATGAATCGCAAAAATTCAATTAGGATTCTTCTCTATAAAAGTCACAACAACAAAGACAGTACCCACATAGAACTATGCATTCTCTCAAATAATTTGGACAGGGCTTAGTAATCTCATTGACTAATGGAGAAAACACTAAGTTCGAGTAATAGTAATCCTTTGTATGAGAAGTACATTCATAAGTCATATGTCTATAGAACTTATGTATGCCTTCACCTGCTGCTTTTGCTGAGTTTCTTGACTTATCGTTTATTGTATTCCCTGGAAGAATGTTGTGGAGTAATAGGGATCATTGCTTTCTGCTGTGAGCTTTGGTTTTCTTGGATATTTGTTCTTTATCACAACTTGATATGGCTGTCGATTGAATATAAAGCATACCCAGAGAGGCTTGCACGCAGGTGAACGAAAAGAATAACCACCCATGTATAATATCAGGTTAAAATTGAAGTTTATGAATTAGTTTGTAATTTTTATTATTATCTGTGTTGCAGGTATGGTGGAGAATCTGCTTCTAAGCTTCTTCCTGTGGATATAATTATCACTACAACCGACCCTTATAGGGAGCCTCCTATAATAACGGCCAATACTGTTCTTTCAGTGCTTGCATTGGATTACCCAGTAGAAAAAATTGCATGTTATGTATCAGACGATGGTGGGTCTCCTATTACTTTCTACTCTCTGGTAGAAACCTTGGAATTCGCCAAAATATGGGTGCCCTTCTGCAGGAATTTTAATATTGAGTTAAGCATTCCATTAATGTATTTCTCCAAAGCACCCATGTCATCAGATCCAGAATTTCTCCAACAATGGCAATTCATGAAGGTATTATAATAGCTCTTCAATTTTCGCTAGACCTAAGATTGTAGGATACGACAATTTTTCACCTCTTTTAGGCAAAATTTGATGTAAACCCACCAAAAATCTAATTACTTTGAAGATTATTTGTATGGGCGTTAAGTTTTCAAATAAATCTCCTTTGCTCTGTTTGACTGTCTTGCTTTATGATTTCATGTACTAGATTAAACCTACAAGTAACGGATGATTTTATGTAAGCAGATCTGAAAATAGTTGCATTTTTTTTGCAGGATGAATATGAAAGTATGAAGAGAAGGATTGCTGATGCATTGGAGATAGGACATGTTACATTGGAATCTGTTTCTGAGAGTTGTGTTAATGATTTTGTGTACAGAAGCTCAGATGTTAAAAACCATTCAAGTATAGTGAAGGTGATAATAAATTATTTAAAACACAATTAAAAAGGGGAATTTTTTGGAATGCCATTTATTCTTACTCAAATTTCTATGATTTCTAGTGAATTGTCGTATATGTAAATACAGATTGAATTCTGACTTCAAATATGTTTTATTTATATGCAAAGATTATTCATGAAAACAAAGTGGGCCAAGGAAAGGAAGGTCTTGTTCTGCCACACTTAATATACGTTGCAAGAGAAAAAAGGCCTATGTTCAATCATCATTATAAAGCTGGAGCAATGAACGTTATGGTACTAATTCTGTTTCGCTTATATTTTATTTTTCAGTAGGATGTTTTTTTAAGAGTTTTAAAGTCTTTAATTTTCAAGGGAGGTTTCATGGGGGCTTTAGGGTTTATTTTGAAAGAGCGGAGGGTTTGATGAAGTCAAAAAATAAATGTTATAAAATTAATTAGAATTTTTTCATCAACAATATCAGTCTTTATTTTTAGTTAAAAATTTAAGCACGTGCACTTGGGGTGGGGCTAGAAATTGTTCCATTCGCTTAGTTCTTTTCTTGCCACTGATCAATCAGAAAAATTTCACAAATTATTTTTTTTATTATTTTATATTTATTTGCTTGTTGAATTGAATATGCAAAATAACAAAATTCATCAAATCACCAACTTTCATAAGGAACTTAATCTTTTAAACTTAAATTATCTACAAAATTCATAGGACGGCCCATTTTAATAAGATCACCCATTTTAATATAATCCTATAAAACTTCAGCAGCACGAAGGAAGCTCCCCTCCATGGGACCCCACCCTAAGTATAATAGGGAAGAAAGATCTTTAAAAATATGTTTTTTTCATGTTGATGTGAGAATTGTTAGGTTGCACATAGTATTATTTAGCTTTTTTTTGTCTTTTTTTGTTTTTATTAGTGTTGTTGTAATTATGCTATTATCCTACACTTGAGTGTCCTATCCAACTTTCTTTATGATTTTTGTTCTTTTCAAAGTAGAGTTAGGTGCCTTTATGTCTTTTTTTTGTTCCTAAGAGTGTTGTTGTAATTATATTGTTGTCCTATACTTGAGGGTCCTGTCCCATTTTATTTATATTTTTTGTTATTTGCAAGTTCTTGGGTATTCGGATTCCTCTCTCGGCATTAGAATCTTGGATCTGTCGAACCTGGCAAGTTGAGGGGGATTTTGATTTATTGGTAGCTGCAAATGGCTATTTCATGGCCGATTTTTCTTGTATCTCGGACCGTAATCGTGTTTTTGAAGGAGGGCCATATTTTTACAATCATTTTGGCTTGTTCATTAAGCCCTGACATAGTGGTTTTAATGTGACAGAAGATCTTCCTACTCGGGTTCCTGTTTGGGTGCGTCTTCCATGGCTGCCGTTGGAGTTTTGGAGGGAGGATATTCTGCTTCGGATTGCTACTCTATTGGGGAAACCGGCTGCCATTGCTCAAAATACTTTGGATAAAAAGGTATTTTCTTATGCTCGCATCTGCGTTGAAATTGATTTGAATAATCCTTTGCCAGACTCTTTGGAAATTTTTATTGGCTCTGCTTCGTGGATTCAACCGCTTGATTATGAGTCCCTCCCTTTTCGTTGCCGCTTCTGTCATGAGTATGGACACCTTCAGCGCCAATGTCCTCGGGCACCCAAAGTTGCTGGGGTGTCTTCTTCTCCTTCTTCTGGGCCCTCGGTGGAGAAAGGGGATAAAGGGAAGGCGCCTGGGGGTGAGGGTGGGCCTGATAAGGATGGCTTTATCCCTGTTAAGCAGAGAAATAAAGGGAGGGGGCACAAGCGGGCCTATAAAGATAGTCAGAATGATCAGGGTTTCAATCAGTTTGAGGTCCTGGATAATCAGGCTGTGGAGGAAGGGATTCCTGTTGAGCTTTCTGCTGGGGCCACTGGTATGGATGCTGGGATGGATACAGGGCTGGAGAAAGCGATTGTTGTGCATAATTCTTCTCCGGCATTGGAGCAGGGGGGTTCGGAGCCTCTTGGGGCCTCTGTAGATGTGCAGGATGATATTGTTTTAGCAGATTTGGCTAAGGCAGTGTTTTCTTCAGGCAAAGGGCGAGGATCGTCTCCTTCCTTGGGGGTGCTGCAACGCCCTCTCAAGAAAGGACATTTTGAATTTTCTTCGAAAGTTGGTCGTAAGAAGGATGCAGACAAGCTTAAATCTGTTGGGGATCTTTTGGTAGAATCTGGTGCTATTAAGACCCTTGAGGCCCACTTCTCTCAACCTTCCTCATGATTATTCTCTCATGGAATGCAAGGGGGTTGAATAGCACCCCCCGTCAAAAGGCTATTCAAGATTTGATTGTTGTTCATTCTTCTGATATCTTTTGTATCCAGGAAACTAAGCTTCAGGTGGACCTCATGCTTCAACATGCTCCTCGTATTTGGTTTTTTGGCCAGTGTCAGTGTATTGGGTCTAGGGGAACCTTTGGGGGTCTGGCTCTTTTCTGGGATCCTCGTAAGGTTGTCCCTCATTGGTGGATTTCCAGCCAGTCTGCTATTTCTATGGTGGCCTCGATTTTGGAATCTGGTGAGACTATTTTGGTTAGTAATGTTTATGCTCCAATTGATATTCGTGGTAAATCCCAGCTTTGGGCTCATATCAGGTATGTTAGGTCCTACGCTCCCTTTCTGCCTTGGATTTTAGTTGGTGACTTCAATGCTGTGTTGAGCTTGGAGGAGAAAAGGGCAGGGCTGCCTAGGCTTGGCCCTACTTCTGATATGTTTTGGACTAATGTGAACTCTCTAGCTTTGATGGATGTAAAACCCTCTAATGGAATTTTCACTTGGAATAATAGATGGAGTGGGCCTGAAGCGATTGCCCAGCGGCTTGATCGTTTCCTTGTCTCTTGCTCTTGGGTTAGAGGTAGCTTGGTCATTTGCTCTGAGATTCTTGACTGGCGTGGCTCTGATCATTGGCCAATTAAGTTTTCGACTTCAGCTTTTCCAAATCCTAAGAATCCTCCTTTCAAATTCCAGCTCATGTGGTTGCGTGATCCGTCTTTGGGTGATCTTGTGGCGAGATGGCGCCCCTGCCTATGGTACAGCTATGTATTCTCTAGTTAAGAAGTTGTAATATGTTAAGTTTCATCTTAAGCAATGGAATAGGTTGAGTTTTGGTAATTTTCGGGCTAGGAAAAGAGAAGCGCTGGACTGCCTTGCTGTGATTACCCATCGGATTCGGGATTTGGGCTTCTCGGAGGCTCTTGGGCATGTTGAATCCCAGGCTTTGAAATTGGTGGAAAAGTAGGAGCTCCGTGAAGAGATTTTCTGGAAACAAAAGGCTAGGATTGATTGGCTTCAAGAGGGTGATCGGAATACGGCCTTTTTCCATCATTCTGTGCAAGCTCGTCGAAATAAGTGCTTTATCTCTTCTCTTGTTAACTCCGAGGGTATTTCAATCTCTGCTCAACATGCTCTGTCTAGAGAGGCTCGTTAGTACTACTCTAATCTTTTCACTGAGGATTTTGTACCTGCTGAGGCTGATGAAAATAGAGTCCTTGCTTGTATTCCTTCTTTAATTTCTAATGAGGTGAATGCTTCTCTTATTCGCCTGGTGACTTTGTCTGAAGTGGAGGAGGTGGTGTTTGGGATGAACAAAGGGAAAGCTCCTGGCCCTGACGGGTTCCCAGTTGAGTTTTTCTAGGAGTTTTGGGATATTGTGAAGCAGGATTTGTTAGAGGTGGTTCGTGAGTCTCTTCATAGTAAGCAGATGCTTCGTGCTCTGAATGCTACTTTTCTGGTTCTCATTCCTAAGAAGGAAGGTGCTGAAAAACTTGATCTCTTTAGACCTATTGCTCTCTGTAACGTGGCGTATAAGATTATTACGAAGTTGATGGCTGAGAGACTCAAATCTTGTTTGCCAATGATTATTTCTGAGGAGCAAGGTGGCTTTGTGGCTGGGTGGAAAATTCTGGATGGGGTGGTGGTTGCGTCTGAAGCCATTCATTCCATGGCTACCTCTCGGGAGAGGTCTATGTTTATCAAGTTGGATATGGCCAAAGCCTATGACAGAGTTAAATGGAGTTTTCTTCAGAAGATTCTGCTGGCCTTTGGTTTTTCCTCTGATTGGGTGAGTTGGGTTTTGAGTTGTGTGACTTCTTCCTCCTTTTCGGTTATTATGAATGGGGAGCCTTCTGAGCTTTTTGGGGCTACTAGGGGCCTTCGTCAGGGGGATCCGCTCTCTCCTTATTTGTTTATTATTCTGGCTGAAGGGCTTGGCCGTCTTCTTAAATCTCAGGTTTCACATGGCTTGATTCATGGTTGGCAGTGGGGGATGGGCTTGCCTACACTTTCTCATCTCCAATTCGTGGATGATACCTCTCTTATGGGTCTGGCTCGTATTAGGGAGGCTGATTTCTTCAGGAAAACTTTGGACATCTACTTGGCGGCTTCGGGCCAGAGATTCAATGAGCAAAAGTCTTCTATTTTCTTCTTTAATACTCCTCAAGCTATCCAGCATAGGATTGCTGCCATTCTGCGGTTTCAAATTGGGACTCTTCCCTTCGTTTATTTGGGTATTCCTCTTACTGTTGGCCGTCTGCCCAGATCTTCTTGGCAGCAGTTGCTTGATAAGCTTAGGCGAAAGGTTACTCATTGGACCCATCGTTGGTTGTCTTCTGCAGCTAGATTGACTCTTCTTAAGTCTGTCATCCAGGCCCTTCCCATCTACAGGTGCTTTGTTCAAGCGGCTCCTATGTATTTCCTTAAGGAATTTGATCCTCTTTCTCGTCAATTTCTTTGGAGCGGTAATTTATTGTCTTCAAAATGGAGCCTTGTTAAGTGGGAATCGGTGTGTAGACCTAAGCAGGAGGGGGTCTTGGTTTACGCTCTGCTATTTTGAATGGGAAAGCTCTTGCTGCTAAGCTTTACTGGCGCTGGTGCACCCATCAGCACCAGTTATGGGCTCGTATTCTCAACCTTAAATATCTTCGGGGTGTTGCTTCTTTTGAGGTCCCTCGCTATCCTCTGGAGGGGGGTGGTTCTATGATCTGGCATACTTTGAAAGTGGGGGCGCAGTTGATTAAGGATGCTCTTTTTTGGATCTGTCATTCGGGTTCACAGGCTCTTTTTTGGTCAGATTCCTAGGATGGTCACCCTCCTATTCTTTCTTATTTTCCTCATCTCCAGCCTCTTTCTGAGGTTTTTAGTGCAGCTGGATGGGATACTATGGAGCATTATAAGGTGGCACAACATGATGGTTTGGTTCTTCGTTTTCGTTGGAAGCACCCTTCTGAGTGGCCTCCAGGAGGGTCTGAGGGGGATAGGCGTGAGCTTTCCCAACTTTTGGCATCCCGTGCTTGTAATTCTTTGAGAGGACCTGATGTTTTGGCTTGGGATGGTTCAGACTTGTCTGGAAAGTACTCTGTGGTTGCTGGTTATAAACAGATTGGTAGGCAGTTGTTTGGGGACATTGAGGTCCCTTGGTGGAAGCATGTTTGGCACAAGTTGTCATGGCCCAAGTGCAACTTCTTTATGTGATTGGTGGCCCAAAATCGGTGTCTCACTTGGGATAATTTATGTAAGCGTGGTTTTCAAGGCCCCTCTATGTGTGTTTTGTGTCAAGGTTGTGAAGAGAGTGTATCCCATATCTTCTTCCAATGCTCCTATGCTAGGGAGATTTGGCACTTCTGGTGGGGGGTGTGGAATACGGCCTGCTGGCATGTTTCCTCTTTGGTGGAATTTGGGGAACGATGGGGCAGGGCCCCTGTTTCTACTTCCTTTCTCCAGGCTGCTTGGGCTATTGGGCCTTCCTTTATTATCTGGAATCTTTGGTTGGAGAGGAATAGGTGGATCTTTCAGGATTTGCGGCTGATGGCTCCTCACCTTTGGAGGAAAATTTTACATTCCTTAGGAGAAACTATTGCGGCTAAGTGTGATATGACTATGCGGGTGGACCCTCGAGATGTTGATTGTTGTATTCGTCTTGATCTTCCTCCTCCGCAACGACAACTCATGCGTAACAGATGTAGGCATCCTACCCCAAAGGTGAATAGGGAGGGAAGATGGACACCTCCTCCCTTGGGAGTCCTAAAAATCAACTCGGATGGCTCTTCTCGTGGTAATCCTGGTCATGCTGGCATTGGAGGTGTGGGTCGTGATAGCTCAGGGGATGTTCAGTTTATTTTCTCTGTGTATAAGGGTCTTCATACGAATAATCTTATGGAGGCTCAGGCTATTTTAGTGGCTGTGGAGCGGGCCAGTCAGTTGGGTTGGCGAAGGATCATATGTGAGTCTGATTCCGAGGTTGTGGTGAACTTACTGAAAAGGCAGTATATGGATAATGTGAGCTGGCAGCTGGCTTTGATTGTTGAACAAATTCTCACTCTCTGTGCATCTCTGGAGCATGTTACTTTCAACCATATTCCCCGTGAATGGAATGGTGTGGCTGATTGTTTGGCTAAATGGGCTTCCAATCATATGCATGATTGGAATTTGGTGGATCGGGGCCATCTTCCCCCGGATTTGTCTCATCAATTGGATCACTTGGTTGAACTTGATAGGGCCATTTAATGGCCTTGCTTTGTAATGTGTCCTTGGTTTAATAATATTTTTACCCCTTTATGTTAAAGTACAATTAGGTGCCTCTCCATACTTGGAATATGGGGCAATTGAAATGAGAATTGCTAGGTTTGCACATAGTATTGTTTAGGTTTTTTATGTCTTTTTTCTTGTTCCTACCAATGTTGCTGTAATTATACTGTTGTCCTACACTTGAGTGTCATGTCCCACTTTATTTATGAATTTTATTATTTTCAAAGTACAGTTAGATGCCTCTATGCCTTCTTTTGCTACTAATAGTGTTGCTGTAATTATGTGTTGTCTTATACTTGAGTGTTTTGTCTCATTTTATTTATATTTTTTGTTATTTTCAAAGTACAATTAGATGCCTCTGTATATTTGAAATGTGAAGTAATTTCATATACTGTAAGCAGTCTATAAACCCAAAAATAGAACATCCTATATTATAGACTACAAAAAGATTTATTTCCATTAATATTTGTAAAAAACCAGCCAGAAACTACTATTACCTAGTAAAAACCCAGAATAAACATTAGTTTCCGTTTCTATCATAAAAATATTGATTGAAAAGTATGTAGGTAGTAAGCATCTTCTATTTCACTGTCCATTTGGTAATGCAAACAAAAAAATTCCGAATTTATTCATTATATAATGTTGGTGGTGGTGGATTTTCAGGCGAGAGTATCGGGGCTGATGACCAACGCTCCTTTCATTCTTAATTTGGATTGTGATATGCATGTCTGCAACCCAAAAGTTATACAACTTGCCATGTGCTTTTATTTGGACTGTCCTTCCGAAAAAGATTGTGGATTTGTTCAATTTCCGCAGTTGTTTTATGGAACTCTTGAGGATGATCCATTTGGAAATCAGTTAAAATCATTGTTCAATGTAAGTGAATTAAATATTGTAATTTGCCAAGTTAGGAAAATTGCTCTATAGTGTTATAGTTAACTAACAAGGGGTCAGGATTTCTTTGAAATATATGTAGATCATTTTCAAAGGAATGAATGGAATCCAAGGCCCTGTGTATGGAGGAACATGCTGCTTCCATAGAAGAAAAGGCTTATATGGAGTCCCACCGCGAAGATTGCCTGCAGATCAACACTGCAGTAAAGAAAAAGTTGTTATTATCAAGGAAAAAGGTAAGGAAGCAACTAAGCAATACCAGTAAAAGAAATATTTTTTTATCGCACGAAATAGTGATTTGAACTTTTTGCTAAAACTCCTTGATAACCTTGGTAGAGTTTTATTTCATCATTTGTAGTGTGTAGTGATCTCCCACTTATCCTCAGGGAAAACTAAATTTGGAAAATTATTCATTCAAAAAATGTGTATTCTTTTATTTGTTGCAGAGTTTCAAGATGAAGCTATAACAAGTACATTTGGAGTATCTTCTGCTCTTGTAGCATCTGCTCAGGCCATTATGAGAGACAACGGGTTCGAAAACAAGTCATATCCTTCGCTGGCTATAGAGGAGGCCTTGAAGGTTGCTAGTTGTAGTTATGAAGCTAACACTGCGTGGGGAAAAGAGGTAAGCTTAATTACTATTTGAAGAATGGAGAAGTAATACAAACCTTAAACATTAATAATCGATAAGTTAACATGTAATGTGTTAATTTTTATAATTTATAAGAAGGGAATATGTCTATTGTATAAAAAAATTCAAAATGGTAAATTGAATGAAAAATTACATGCAATTTGTTGATTAACTATCTACTAACTTAATTAAAGAGCAGCATGCAACATGTACACTCAATAGGCACTATTCTTTCATTCTCTCCCATAATGATCATTAGTAAAAACTCAAAGAAAGTATCACAATTTTTTAAACCAATCACAAGCTAGGGACTTTGTGAATATATATTCTATTTAATCCTCTACATAGGAGTATACAATGTCAACCAATCCTTTTTGAACTAACTCTTTGATATAGTAATGTTGACTCTCAATATGCTTAGTTCTACTATGGAACACTAGATTGTTCATCATCTACATATAGTAATCTAATTAACACAATACATCAAGATAGGTCCATTCTATAATTGTTGCATATCCTCTAACAATATTCTTAGCTATATTGTTTGGCTAGCTACAAATGTGTTAGTATTATATCTACATCTACTATAGAAAGTTATATAGTAGGGTGTTTCTTGGTCTTCCAAGAAAACAGTTGAAAACCAAAACAAAAGATTAAAAAGAAAAGACATGATAATATGTAGAACTTGTCCAATTTGTATCTTTATATCTTACTAATTTGCACTTCTCGAGAATCCTCTTAATTGCACTTCAATGTGTCTCCTTTGGTTCTACATGAACCTCAATATCAAGATCACTATAAATATGATATTGGTTTTGACATGAAGGGAAAATGGGATCCTTCCCTAAAATGGGAAGTGTGATAAGGGGAGTATGCCAAAGCAAAAGGGGTTGTCCACCTAGTTAAAAATCCATCTTTCCAACATTCATTAGGAAGAGGGATAGTGCCACAAATTATTAGAATTGACTTACAACCCTTAAGATGAGTCAACCCTAGGTTTTGGACACTGTGTTGCTTTGGCTTATTTATGATAGAAATGACTGAAAGGAAGTTTTGGGAGAAAGATAAAAGTGTTTTAACAATCAAACCTATGAGATATAATACTTGTAATATGAAGTATTATGATAACACTAACAGAAATAGCAATTAACCAACAGATCTAAGAAGGTTAGGATGGTATTTACCTAGCTTCAAAAGTGGGTTTCAAGCTCTGCTAAAGGACATATTCACCTAGGGGTGAATGGGTCTGTATATAGGGTTCTGAAAATTCTTTTTACAGTTCTCAGATCCTGGATCTAAGCTCCTGATTCCACCAGGTTTGACAATTGGAAAGCTGAAAATAAAACTTGTAGGTGAGTTTTCGTGTCTTGACAACTTTGATGACAACTTTGACAACTTTGCAAAACTGTAATTTTAACCAACTTTCAATCCTTCTTCACCTATAAATCTGCACATACAAAGAGGGGGAAAATCATTTGTTTTTTGTGGATAAGGGTTTGCCTTAGTTAAACCCTAGTTTGGTAATTAAACTTTGATAATGAAATAATGACAAAATGAAGGAATTGATGAGTTAACAAAGCTTGTTACACCTCACCAAAACCCTTTAATGGTTGCCCTTAGAGGACTGAATTCTAACACATTTGTCTAAGGATTTGATCTTGCATGAAATGGCTTGATTGCTTAATCAATCTTGATGCTTGAATGCTTGTTTGAAACTTGAAAATGTTAGCTCCAAAAACATGCTTGGTGGCAAGCAAGTTGTATTATGCTTGATGGTCATGACAAAGTTATAAATACAAAAGGATAGGATAGTCAAAGAATTTTCTCTTAATGCGTGAAAGGTCACACTCTAGGGAACATTGTGCTTGACATCACTACCAAGAGAGGACAAGTTGAGGAATAAAGGATTTGTGTCTTAGGGAATGCAAACCATAGCATTACCACTAAGAGGAATGTCATATGCCAAGAAAGGTCACACTCTTGAAGGGCATCAAACCAAATGTCACCACGAAGAACACACATCACATGAAGTAAGAAGACCACACTTTGAAGGGAATATGCAAACAATGAGCAGGTATGTGCATGCCCCCACTTTAAAGAAATTGTTAAACACCATGTTGTGATTAATTACTTAAAGTAGAAAAAATGATAAATTCTAAACAATAAAGAAGATAAAGCTTGGAATTGTCATCATTCCCCAAAAAACTCATGGAACAACGAGGACAAAGGAAGAATGACACATAGAGAGAGAAGAAAAAAGAAATGCTTTTGGGTCAACATGAAAGAGACCTACATGTCTCAACACCTTGAGTCATCTCCAAAAGGATAACATAAGACAGGAGGAAAATAAAGGTTTACAACATATAGAAGAATAGAGATACAAATAGAAGAATGCCATGATAGATTTTCTTCCTTTGTATCCTTGCACCAACAAAGTGACAAGGGTCATCCAAAGTAGGCTCACAAACATATAAAGACGTACCAAGCATCACGATACAAGGGATCACATTACACACATGAAATCACATAGAATAAGAAAACAAATAAAATACTAGTATGGCACATGCGAGTCAACCTATAGTAGGTCATCCACATCCCAGTCTTATGCATTATAGGTGGAAGGAAGAAAATTAGCTAAAAGGACAATGACAAGTGTCATACTAGGAGCATCACCAGGTTCAACACGTGGTGAGTCACTCTTTTTAGGAGTATTATCATGGTTTTTGCCATTTGTGTCACCAAAAATTGTATACCTCTGAAGAAAAGGACAATTTTGTGTCTAATTTGGTCCTACTTTAGACACCCTTGCATCAATCACCCCCCTAAAACAACATTTATAGGCCTCTAAGACTCGTTATCTTTGACTTTGAGGCCTATTTCACCTAAGAAATCATACAAGTCTCGACAAACAACATTGAAATCACTCAAATTTCACAAATCCCACATCAAAAACCCCTAGTGGTACTAAGTCACCCAAGGTGACGACTTAGTCCCTTTTAGAGTTATTTGCATTTTTGAGTAGGAAAATCTTCGACTTGATAAAAATTCTCGATGGGTGTCGGCCTCTTAGGTCAAAATAATCGACAATTAGATATTGTTGCTTATAAATACATGTTCTTAGGTCATTTTTCACAACCTTTAGTCATTTTTCACAAGCAAACTCAAGAATAAAGTGTTGAACATCTTCCACAAGAAGATTCATTACTCTTTCTATAGAAAAGTTGAAGCTTAGGGCAGCAAACTAGGGTTTTTGTAGGTCTTCAAGCTCACTTTCTCACTCAAGATCACACATTGCAAAGGGTTGATCATGGATGTCTATGGAGAATCATGGAGAAATCTAGGTTGAGGAGATGCAACTAGCCATCAAATCATCCTAAAGACTTGTTTTCAAAGTGGTTCCAGCTTCCATTTTCTCTCTATCTTCAGCCTAAGGAAGGTTTGCATGTCACTAAGACTCATTTCTAATGTGATTTAGGTCTCTTAGAATGAGTCTTGCATTGTTCTAGTTTCATTTATGCATCTTATTCTTGCACATTAGAATAGGGTTGCATCATACTTCAAATTTCCTAGTCTTAGACACACTTAGGACTAGGGTTTTACGTAGATTTTTTATCTCTTTCAAAGTTTAAATACCAACTAGGGGTTTGACCAAGGCAAACCCCACAATAGAAACCAAATTATACTCTTTTTTGCAAGTGATTTTACAGATTCGTACCTAGATTTCAGTTGGAGAAAAGATTGCAGACTATAGGCTTCCATTCCCACTTTCAGATTTTTAGGAAAGTTGGAATGCACTAAGTCACCAATAGTGGCGACTTAGTCCCATTGCATGTTTTTGTCATAGATTTTTTAATATTTGGACACCCAGTTGGCCGGAACGAAGCCCAGAGTTGTTTCCCAGAATTGGGACTAAGTTTCCCAGCTTGGTGTAAGTGTCCCAATTGACCTAAAAAGCAAATTTTCTAGAATTTCAAAGGCTTTTGCAATCTCCACTTCAACCCTTGTCAGTTTCTAGGTGCACTTGTCTTATATATTCTCTTATCTTGTCTTGTATAGTCTTTGTTCTATCCTTTCTGAATATCATCATGTATTTTCAAACAACCTATATTCCATTATTTTACATTCAATAGTTAGTTTATTTCCATTTACAATCTATTGCATTTAGAACACCCCATATAGATATATTTCAATCACATTTATCAATTAATATTGAATGAACTCCAAGTTTTAGAGTGGAAAGAGCTCTCTCCTTCTAGGTGGAAATCCTAGAGGTGCTAGGGAATCCTCTTTCCCCTAAAATTTTGCAGTTCACCGTCTAAGCTCATGGAAGAGAAAAACAATAAATTTAACTCATTATGCACTTCCTCATCAATCTTAGCAATCTCATCATCATCATCATCCAAGTTAATCATAACAGGAGGCCTAATGATGATGTTCATGGAGGTTTCTTTTATTTGTTATGGCGAAGGTGGAGAATCATCATGCTTTGTCTCAATTGGTGTTTGATCTTGGTTTTTTTATTTGTTCTTTTCTTCTAACCAACATGCAATAGCATGACGTCAACACCTATGCTCTTTACAATTTTGGTTTCTCCTTGCATGATTTTCAAGTCGTGAAAGTGTAGGAGTGGGTTTATCAACCAGTGATTTATTTTCTTCCCATAAGGGAGGAACGTAAGGAACCATGGAAGGTCTTTTAGCCTTTGTATCTTTGAATTTATAAATTTGTTTGACCTTAGAGGGAACAATAGGACTTATATGGTTATCTCTTGGTATTTTATAGGAAATAGGTGGAGGAATCATGGTTGGCTTGTCTTGGTTAATTAGAAGGGCTTTTGGTTCAATCATGGCTTTATCAATTATAGGAGACTAATCATGGGTTGAGGCATGTTGCTAAGAGATAATTTTTCTATGCATTTTTCCTTGAATTTTTGATAAGATTTGGAAAAGAAGTCCTCATGAGGCTTAACAGGTTCCATAGGTGCAGGCCAAAATAAATCCAATGAGAAATTCCCATGGGAAGATACAAGATTAAAGCCACTATGATGCACAATAAAGATGTCATTGCGAAATGGAAATTTTAAGCATTTATACACTACTGATGGGATGACATCCATGGAGTGTAGGGTAAACCCACAAAACTAGTTTACAATTCCAGTGAAGAAGGAAAATTTCAAAAAAATGCCCCCATGTAGAAAATTTTGGTTTTTAGGGTTTTGAACAAACTTTTGGTTCGAGTGAACCCAAAAAGGGTTCGCTCGAACCCCCCTTTGAACAAACCTATTTAATGTTGGGTCCCACCATATTCCACATTTCCTGGAATGAAAAACAAAGGAAAGCTTAGTGGAAAGGGGGGTTCGCTCGAACCTAGGTTCATTCAAACCCCCCTTTCCCCCCTTCTCCCCCTCTGGGACCAAATTTCTCTAGAATCTTTCCCTTCAAAGCTCGAGTTGAGGATGAAAATGGAGACTTCACAGACCCAATTGGATGGCGGTAGTCCTTGAAACAAGTTATCCAACGAATATAATTTTTATATTTTTTGGTTTTATTATGTATTTATTTTTTTAGTTTGACTAAACATAGGTTTTTCTCTGAAAATCAAGCTCTTTGTTCTACACATGTGGAAAATAAGTAGAATATCAAAATAAAAAATTGAAAAATATCAGTGCACTAGATATTGAAATCCTTGATCCAACAAAATAAATAAATTTCGATACATACAAAAAAAGTTATGTTGTATACGGTTCGCCTATGTCTGAATTGTAATTGGTTTGACTTCAAAACTTGATTAAGGAAAAAATATTCAATAAAACACTATAAAACCAAATGAAAGTGCTAGATATCATAATTACAAATCTAAATTCGAAAAAAAATAGAATTTTATCCTTCATGGAAAAAAATTATGTTGTATACGGTGAGCATCACTCCTTAAAAATGGTGTTTACTGAAAAAAGCTAGTTTTCGAAGGAGATGGAAAAAAAAGTGCAATCTGATTCCAACAATTTTGAAAAAACTATATTTAGAATCTACAGACAAAATTTCACAAATTGTTAGTTTGCATCATCTTCAAATTCCTCACGGTTTAGCTGCCATAGGTGCCTGAAAGTGAAGATTTAGTTAGAGAAAATCAATTCAGTGTCTAGTTTGGCCAAAAATTGTAAACTAGTATTGTGGAATCACCCTGTAGCCATGGATAACCAAGCTTCACACAAAATTGGTCCAATGATGGGATGATGGAGAATGAGACATTCGATTGTTTTGGTCCAACTTTTAATGGGAGAATGACTGAACCTATCATAGGGAAAGCAAAACCATTATGTTTTTTGATCCATGCTTTCAGTTTGCATAAGAATCTTGATAAAGTTTATGCACAAATAAGAATTCCTCAGTAATGACATTCTCTACACACACAAGATCAATTAATATCTCATTCTAGTAGGCTTGTCATTGATTCTTCTGGAAATGTGAAGAGGACCATCGAGTGCATGTTTGATTATGTCATTTGGTGACAAAACAATGTTCATAGACAAGTTGGTTTAGCCCTTATGAGGTTGAACATCAATGAGGTTAACCATATTATCTATAGAATCTTCCTCATTATCACTCGTGTTATCATCAGTCATGTCAACATTCATCACATCATTCTTGGTATCACTAGTTTTCACAAATGAGATGTTATGATTTGGCATGGGATTGGTAAAGATTTAGAAATTTTGGTTGGGTGGGGCAATAGACTTATTTCCTTGATCATTAACACCACAAATCTGGATGTGTTAGAACCAATGAGTACTTGCATTATGTTTTTAAGATGCTTACAAGGTTTTGTATCGTTTCCATTTTTTCGATGATATTGGAAAAAGGAATTAGCATTATAGTTTGGAGGTAAAGGCTTAGTAGGGTCAAGGGTTCAAATAGGAGGTAAGGTAATTAAGTTCTTACCCAAGAGCACAACATGATGAATGGAGGGTATTGGGTAACAGGGTAAATTGTCTATTGTGCTCTCTAAATTGATATGGATTTGTTGTTTTTATGGCAGGGTGATCACACAATAGTGGTTTATAATTTTTGGCCAAACTGGACACTAAAATTATTATTTTTAACTAAATCTTCATATTTGGGCATCTATAGCGGCTAAACCGTGAGGAATTTGAAGATGACGCAAACTAGAGTCTCATCACATTTTGTCTGTAGATTCTAAAAATATTTTTTTCAAAATTTTTGGAATCAGATTGCACTTTTTTTCCATCTCCCATGAAAAATGGTTTTTTTAAGAAAACAACATTTTTAAAAAGTGACACTCACCGTATACAACATAACTTTTTTTGTATGAAGGATAAAATTATAATTTTTTCGAATTTAGATTTGTAACTATGATATCTAGAACTTTCATTTGGTCTCATAGTTTTTTATTGAATATATTTTCCTTAATCAAGTTTCAAAGTCAAACCAATTGCATTTTAGACATAAGCGGACTATATAAAACGTAACTTTTTCTGTATGTATCAAAATTCAAAAAAAAAATTAAATGGATCAAGGACATCAATACCCAATCCAAACGTATTTAAAAAAAAAAAATTGATAATCTGCTATTTTTCCACATGTGCAGAACAGAGAGCTTGATTTTCAGTGAAAAACCTATGTTTAATAAAACTAAAAAAACACATACATAATAAAACCAAAACATATTAAAATTATATTCATTGGATAGCTCGTTCTGAGGACTACCTGATTCTAGTTGGGTTTGTGAATATTCCTCCATTTTCATTCTCAACCCGAGCTCTGAAGTGCCAAAATTTAGGATTTTTTTTTGTCTTAGATGGGGGATGAGGGATAAGGGGGTTCGTTCGAACCCCTTCAAAGAGTTTCGCTCGAACCCCTTTGCTATGCATTGTTTTTTTTTATATAGTCAAGATTCAAAGGGGTTTGATCGAACCCTGGTTCGAGTGAACCCCTTTTTGGTTTGATCGACCCAGTAGGTTCGTATGAACCCCTAAAATCACTTTTTTTGTCTTGGGGTCATTTTTTGTGATTTTTCCTTCCTCACTTGAATTGTAAACCACTATTGTGGCTTCACCCGACAACCACTTGAGACTCAACATGTTGACTTATTTGAGGTGAGTTGATTTGCATAAAGCTCTTAATTTATTTCTCAGGGTGGTTAGAGGGATTTTTTGCTCCATGATGGCTAATCGAATTTTGTTAGTCATGGAGAGTCATGCATAAATGTGTAAAGGAGGGAAATTTCATCATCCCAAGCTTGTATTAGACTTTTTTTTATAAATTTTCAATGAACATTCTTTGAAGATCAGCATCAAGAATCTTAATATTGACTTGTGACTAAAGAAACTAGTATTGTGTTATAAAATCAATGATCTTTTCATCATCTTTTTGCTTATTCTTCATTAAATAAGCTAGGGTCATCTTGGGACCAATGTGCACTTGGAAATGGTTAAGGCATCAAAAACCTCATTGAATAAGCAAATTGAATTATTTGGTGAAGAGGAAAACCTATCCAAGGTTGTGTCTTTCAAGGATCTAGGAAAAAATTTAGCCAAGAGCTTATCTTAGAAAATGAAGTCACTACATAAGGTTGTGTATGCCAAGACATGGTTACTAGGATCTCCTTTTCTACCATATTTCTCAAATCTAGGAATCTTTATACCTTGTGGTAAAAGTGCTCTCAATATCTCCAAGGATAATGGGTTTCTTTTGACATATTGTGAAGGTTGGCTATTTTGAATTTGGTTTAATGTGGAAATTTGTTTTTGGAGGGATGCAACATTTTGAAAAAGTTGGTTAAGTATGGAATCATTGAATATCTTTTGAGATGGAGGCAAATAAGGTGGAGGTCTATATTTATTTGGAGAAAAATTGAATTGCAATTTTGCGAGAGGTGATGGGTTAATAGATATGAGGTTTGAATTCACAAAGCTAAAAGGATATCCAATGGGAATAGCTAAAGTTGGATTGACATTACATTCACTAGAAATATATGCATGGGGCCTTCATTCTTCTTCACTTACACATTCTCTTTTCCTTTTGCCAAAGTCTCTCCCCTTTTGTATATAGTAAACCCATTAAAACCATTCAAAATTGCACTAATCTATTACTTTCTATTATTTGTATACCTTTTTTCATAGTATGCTACTAAATGTCTATCATGCATGTCTTTCGTTGTAGTTCATACAGGAAAAAGCTCTCGTAAACTTAAATTTTCTTCAAAACCTATATGTAGGATGTTCCCCACTCATATATTTTCTATACACATAGTTAAGAATCTATTATTTAGAAAGATATACTATTTTCTATACTAATTTTATCAAAATAATCTTATTTGAATTGTTTTCTTTTATTATACTCCATAATATCTCAACTAATAATTCCACTTTTCCTTTTAGCAACTCCATTTTATTATGTAGTGTAGCGAGAACACTATCTTGATTCAATTTTTTTTAGAAATATAGAAACTAATATGACTTTACTCACCTTTATTATTTGATCTAATTACTTTGATTTAGTTGCCACTTTGTTTTTCAACCATCCTCTTAAATTTTACAAACCTGTCAAATACTTCTAATTTTGTTGCTAATCAATATACCTAAGTTTTCCTTGACTAAATTATCAATTAAGATTTGAAAATACTTTGGCTTGTTTAAAATGGGTTTTCCATGAGATCTCACAAATCCATATGAATTATCTTAATAAATTGTTTAACTCTTCTACATTTATCAATTGAAAAACTAAACTTATGTTATTTACCAACAATACACTCTGTAGACATCTAAATATGTCCATACCCGACCACACTTGACTTTACCCCATTCTATATCCATTAAATCCTTATCCCACCCCTAAATCTAACCCTAGCCTCCAAACCTTCCAACTAAATAAATAAATTAATACATACTTAATTAATTTATTGAAACTAATTAACCATCATTACCATTTTCTTATTATTTAATTTCACCTCACTATCAATCCTTGTCCACTTAATCCTAGACCTTAAATTCATCTACATGGATCAAGATCTAAACTTGTCACCATGAGACAAGTGTCCCAACCTACCTATCCTACCGCTTGCTCAAATAAGTGTGAGCATATCTCTCACACATGTGAAGCCACCCTACCCCTTACACATGTCATAGACATGTCACTTTACAAGCCACCCTACCTCTTACACATGTCATAGACATGTCTCTTTCATCTTCTTCCCTATGTGTACTCACACATGTGTGAGCACACCTTTCTTTTACACAGGTATTTTTCTCTTGTGGCACTTGTCACAAGGCTAAGCCTCCATCATCCCACTCAATTGTGACCCTTTATTTAGTCAATGCATTTTGGACATTGATTCCCCCCATCAAAAATCTATAAATTGGAGCATTTTCTCTCATTTTGAACAATATACCATCATCGTACCCTTATTCTATCATTTTCTTCAACAAAAATCCACCTTCATCACATATTTATGTTGTTATTTTTTCTACCAATCCCAACATCATGTTGTTGGTATAAACAACCACATTCCATCCAACTAAAACATCAAAAGGAGCACATCAAGTAGACATGGGTGCATCTACTTTAGCCCAATTCATGGGGTGATAAAGGTAAAGGTAAGGTAAATTTTTCATTATTGCATTTATCTTATGTTTTCTATCATTTATCCATTTCATCATCTTCACACTCTTTACACAATTCTTTTGCATCTTCAATGAAGGGTAATCCTTCAAATATTATCATTTTCTTGAGTAAAAGTAAACCACTAAAACTATGGTGCTCATATCTTTGGTGTTGTATTCTACTTTCATGCATTTCACTAATTTTGAAGGCTTGATTTCTTGAGTGAAATAGAGAGGAAACTATCACCTATCCTTTTTGTTTTTTCAACAATTTTATTCATTTTCAGTGTCTCTAATTATACACTCATCTTTATCAAAAATCAATTAAAAATTTTGTTCAAACAAATTTATCCAATAAATAACAAATTATTTTTTAATATGAATACCAATAGTATTCCATTGATATGCTTTACCTCAAAATTTTCAATTATAACTGTAATAATACCATTGACATTGGTTCCATAGATTATTTATCTCTCAATATCGCTATACTTAAATATATTTCTCATCTAAATTGATAAACAAAACCCTCATAATCATTTACCATACATTATTCTCACTTGCATTTGAAGTGATAAATGAACAATAAACATTTATTTTTTCTATTTCTATCGTATATACTCTGATACTCTAATTCACAATGTCCGAGCTTAGTACAATATTTCTTTATTTTCTTTATCCTTCAAAGGATACAATCTGTTCGGCCTTAGTATACTCAATTCGGTAAGATCTATATGATTTATGGAAAGAATTTAGAAGAATAAACTTTGAACACTTTAAAATGACTATGGATCACTAGAAATGAACGGTTCATCATGGACAGTATTTGTTAAGGTTTTTGCAATGCTGTGGGAAAATCCATATGCTTCAGGTTACCTTTAGGCAAGTCTTTGCTAGGTGGCGAGGAGTGATTGTTACCTAGATTTGAAGCCTTTAAGAACACTTCCTATGAGCATCACCTGCTCAATCCAAACTCTTTATCACTAAGTGAACTACTCAAAGTTATGATAGACATCCAAATATCATACCTCATTTCTGAGATTTATAAGGTCGCATTCCCTTTTTTAATCAGACTTATATATGCATTACTGCCTTCCTATGGGTACACACTATACAGGTATAAAAGTCCTATCTAAATTGCCCCTATATATATATATATACCACCTTATACTCCTTGTGATAATAACACCCACATGATCAAGCTGGAAAAATAGATAAATACTTGATTCAAATGTAATAACTCTGTGTATTGTGAATTTGTGACACATAACAGGTGGGATGGATGTATGGATCCACTGTTGAGGATATCATGACTGGGCTGAAAATTCACAGCTTAGGTTGGCATTCTATATTTTACGCCCCTGAGAAGCCTGCTTTCATGGGGTGTGCACCAGGGAACGGTCCAGACAGTCTTGTGCAGTACAAGAGATGGGCTATAGGATTGCTAGAAATATTGATAAGCAGATTATGCCCTTTCTTGGGTAGGAATAGACAACTGACACTTCGCCAGAGGATGCTTTATGCTTATTGTACCATGTCTCCAATCACCTCAATGGCAGCATTGGGTTATGTGCTATTGCCCGCCTTCAGTCTGCTAGGCGGCAAATCATTCCTTCCCAAGGTAAGCTCCTGATTATTGTCCTCAGATGAAATTAGGTTTCTTTTTTTCTATTAGTACCTTGTAGTATCCTATCTCATTGAACTACTTTGGTTATTTGTGAACATTACAATTAATTTCTTTCCCTCTATGTAATGGTGTAAATTATTGTTCCTGCAGATTGAGGACCCCGCATTTATGGTTGCAGCTGCTTTATTCCTTTCATCGTATGGAAATGAGCTTTCTGGATATGTTATGTGTGGTTGTTCTGTAAGAGAATGGTGGAATAATCAGAGGATGGAGTTGATAGCGAGATTATCTTCACGGTTGTTTGCATTATTTGATATTTTGATGAAGTTAATAGGATTATCTGAAACAGGTTTTGTTGTAACCCCAAAAGGCGGTGAGAATGACGAGGGTAATGAGGTTGATTTTACCTTTAATTCTTCTACTTTGTTCATTCCACCAACTACAATTTTATTCATAAACTTAGCAGCTTTAGTTAAGAGCACTTTGAAAATTGTGGGTGGGCAATGTGAAGTTAAGGACAAGCAATTTGCAGAGTATTTTTGCAGCGCTTGGGTGGTGATTAGTCTGTGGCCGTTCTTGAAAGGACTGGTCAAAAAGGGTAAACGTGGACTTCCATGGAGTGTGGTCACTAAAGCTGGTGCTTTGGCTGTATTTCTAAGCGGAACATGGCTTTGTTATGCAATTGTTCCCCTGAACATCCCTTGGATGTACTAAGTGTTACGTGGGCTCTTATGTTTATGATGGTTTTTCTTCATCTATTTATAAATAGTTTATGTATTCTTATGGAGGATATTTCCAAACCACTACTCAATTTTATAACTCCTTATAAATTGACTCAAAACAAGCCAACCAAATTCAAAAATCATGTCGCATAAATGATTGGTATACATTCTTTAATATCAAGGAGGGGTAAATTTTTTATTAAAACAAGAAAAAGTTACAAAGCAAGGGCATTAAATAGCCCTATCAAGTTCCACCAAGTGATCCAATTGTTGAGACAAATCCGGGGGTAGTTGACCCCGATCCACCAAATTTCAATCATGAATATGATCAGAAGCCCATTTAGCCAAACAATCAGCAACACCATTTCATTCTCTAGGAATATGAGTGAAAGTAATATACTCCAGAGAAGCACAGAGAGTGAGAATTCGTTCAACAATCAAAGCCAACTGCCAGCTCACATCATCTAAATGTCGCCTATTCAGCAAGTTCACCACAACCTGGGAGTCAGACTCACATATGATCCTTCACCATCTCAATTGACTGCCCTGCTCCACAGCCAATAAAATGGCCTAAGCCTCCATTAAATTATTAGTATGAAGACCCTTATAAACAGAGAAGATAAACTGAACATCTCCAGAGCTATCCCAACCAACACCACCAATGCCAACATGACTCGAATTTCCAATAGTTGAAATATGTAAACCCCAATCACTGATATTTGATTTTGTCTTGTTTAAAGGATCAATAGTATCTATAGAATGGCACCGCTTCATTTAATGGAGATGACTTTTTGTAAAAGAGAGATATGGCCTCACCTTCTTTCATTCTATTCTACATCATACCTTTATCTTATTAACATTATTATTATAATTTGTTGTCCATGCTTCTACAATAATTCATAGATGTAAACAACACTTCCACTTGTAGAAAATATATACCATCATAAATCAATAAAAAAAAATGTATATGAAGTGTAAAGAGTTAAAAATCTATTGGTTTATTTTTGGATGACTATTTTTTTATCAATAAAAGGGAGTAATATAATTCCAATAGCACTTTAGTTTAGTTGGAGGTCTTGTCCAATACCTTACTTGGTCATTTTCAAGTTGTTCCATTTGGACAAGAATTCAACATCCTACTACACTTGGCAGAACCCTAGTGGCCAACTTCCATGTGTACTTCATACTCCAATTCACTTGCAGCTTTTTGTAGTTGTTTTCCACGTGCAAAAATTTGATCCCATTCTACACCTTCATTTCTCTTAGCCAAAAATATGACCTCTTAGTAAAGTGCACTTCACTCCACTTCCCTTCTATGGTATTTTGATGTTCATTTGAACTTCACTTCCATGTGTAGTTCCCAACTTCAATTAAAATGAAAATGTTTGCAAGCATGCCTTACCCATTTTCCCACACGTTCAAATGATATCACTAATGTGGTTGTTATAGTCGTCAAAATCACAATCATTTAATTCATCAATTCAATGGTGTCTTTAGTTGTCTATGGCAGGGTAATGTTGGGGGCTTCTTTTTCTTTTCTGGAATAGTTTTTTTGTTGTTCTTTAATCTAACATTGCAAAATACAAAAATATTTCTCTACCACACCATTGCATAATTGGAATGATTAAACAAATTCACACATGTAGAATTGAAATGATTAAACTAAATCATACTTTGGAGAATCAAAATGATTAAGCTAATTCAAACTTTGTACAATTAAAATGGCTAAACTATCTCACACTTCTAATCTACCATGCATGAAATCATAAATTCTAGCACTAGAAACATCATAAAGAGGAACAATTGACACGAAACAATTGTTTTTTTGTGAGTAGGAAATAGTCTATAGAATTCAAAAAAAATAATGCATAAAATTAATACGGATTGCAAAAGATAAATATAAAAAACTAAATGCAAAAAAATCATGAGATCAAAATAATAAGAAAAAAGGAAGGCTGACTAAGAATCATCTTTGTCTAGATGAGTGGGCTCGACTCTCCTTCCAAAGGGATCTAGAGCTTAACAAGTTAGGGAAATTTTTTTATTATTGACATCCGATGGGCCCTAAAAGGGGGTGAATTATAGAGGGGAAGGATTTCCTTATTTTATTTTCTTACTACAAAAGAACAACTAACTAACTCTAGAAAACAACTCTATTATATAAATTTGAGCTTTATTCCTAAATCTATGATATAGGAAATAGACTAACAGAAGATTAATCGATTACACCATCAATTTTAACTGAAGCATGAGATAAAAAGAGTGCATTTATTTTGATAGAGAGAACTTGTTGAAATTGATCATAAGGCATATTTTTTGTGGGTCAGTTGGTATGTGGAACTGAGAGTGGCTTGTTTATAAAGATAAGTCCAAAAAATAAAATTTTAAAAAATTTCATTTTATGTAACTTTGTTTAATGATTTGAACTTTTCTTTGAAGAAAAATTTTATTCCCTAAAATACATGCAAGGAGAATGAAGGAAAAATAAGGGCCTTAGAATGATCTTTGACTAAAGGTATTTCATTTAAAATACCTTCATTCAACTTGACCCTTCTAAAAGAGGACAAGGTGATTAAATAATTTAAAATATAAATAAATCATGAAAATTACTTGCATTCAAAGATCCCTTCAATTGAAGATCCCTTTGATCAAATGTTATGCATTTCGTCAAAGGATTTGTATGCATGGTGTTGGCTATTTTTCCCATGCAACCACTTCAATCCTAGGCTAATTCACATCACTGTCCAAATTTAGGACTAATGTAGACAAATGGGATAAGGCATCCTCTTCTTCTTTGAGCCCTACCAAGCTTGGGAGGATATTCCCCATGCATCTCACAAATAGAAACAAAACTAACAAGATAACAAGTCTCCAATTTAAAGCAGTTAGGAGTAAAATCACAAAGTTGTGTCACACTTTTATAAAGGAATCAATCAACACTGATCCAAATTTTTAAGTTGAATCACTAAAAAATGACATAAATGTTTTGAATATTGAAATAATAAAATATTTATTTTTATTGTAATTTTTTTTATTTTTTTAAAAATAAAATTTATTTGAATATAGTTTTATAAAATTGACACTATGATTTAGTTGTTGATAAAATGCTAAAAAATGAAGTTAAATGAGACATCACTCTTTATATAGTATATATTTTTTCCTTTAATTTTTTTGTGTATTTAAAGTTGAAACTTTAGTGCATAAATTTATTTTTTTCCTTTTTTTGATAATGCATAATACAAAGAGATTGGAGTATTAAACTGCAAAAAAACTTGCAAATACAAAACAACAATAACAGTTACATGACAAAGAGTTGTAGCAACATTATCAATAGCAAACAAAACAGCTACAACAGTATGATTACAAGTGCAAAAAAATATTTTTTCCCAATTTTGATAAATACATTTTTTTAAATAAATATTAAAATGTGTGTATTGAAAACATAACTATCCTCTTGGGACATAATTTTTTTAACTTAACTATTTATCCAAAATAGAAAAAAATAATTATATCATTTTTAAATAGAATCTTTTATCTAGTGTACCATATTTTTTCAAATTTTGTTAATAAATTTAATTATTTTTCTTAATATATAACCAATCTTATATGTAGGTACTAATAACCTGTTTTAATAGTAAAATAAATAATATAAAAAATAATTAAAATATCAAAACTTTATATATTTAATAACTACACATATAGATCTACAAAAGGGTATTTTTATATTGTTCTTAAAATGTTATTTACATGAGTATGAGCTGATGAAACATAAAAAAAAAAAAATTTTTTTGGTAAATTGGTCTCAAACTAGTGCTACATATTGTAATGTCATTGAATTGCACCTAGGAGCAATTCCACTTTTTTGCAGTTTGCCTAGCATTTATAGCACCTTAGAGCATTAATGACAAAAATCCCATGAGTCAGAATTTCACAATTCCAACCCCATGTGGACTAATGGCAGAACAATAGAAGCCTAATGACACGTTTCTTGAAAATCTAGGCCTTGCATGCCTGTGTGGCGTGCGGACGTCTGCACGGCACACTAGCATCCTAGCAGTTTTCTGAGTTTGAAATGGGGAATTTGGAATCTTGACTCTCTCAACACATGTCCTAGCAGTCAGAATTTAGATGTAACAGCTATTTTCTGCCTTTGCATGCATGAAAAAGGTCTCTTTTTCTCTCATTTGGAGGTTCAAGTGATCTTCAATCAAGTTCTCTTCAAGTCCTTCACTTTTGAGTTCTCTTCATTCTTGATAGCAGCACTCTTACAAGTGAAGCCATGTCAAACTGAGGTTTTAGCAGCTACAGCTCCTAAGCAAGCACTCAATGGTGCATCTGTGTGCTCCGAAGAGGGTCTAGGCCCATGGGTAACACTCTCTCTTCCTTACTCTTTTCAATCTACTTGTTCATTCACTACTACGGGTTCTACTCCTGAAGCAGGTTTTTCTTTCACCACACGCTTTGTCCTTTTCGTTGACACTCCTTTCCAAATTGGTTGTTCGTGGAGGTGGGAACACTGAAACGGGGGTCTGACTGCTAGGCAGACCCCTATACAGCCCCAACTTTTTCCCCTCCATCTTCTATGTGTAGGCTACAAAGCGGAGCTTGGAATGACGACTCGAATGTTCAGTTAAAGGTAAGTTTTCTCCAAGCTCTCCTTGTGATTTTCTTAAAGTTTGTGTTCCTTGTTTGATCATTTTGTTCAGTAGACCTTAGGTCCAAGTTAAGAAGTGGAACCCTATTCTTTCCATTCGAGCTCCTGAGCACTCTGTTGCTTAGGACGCCAGCGCACCATTTAGACGACAGCACGCCGTGTTGGCATCCTAAATCTATGTTGTCGTCCTTTGGCTGAGAGCTCCTCTGTCTGAGGCAAAGGTCCAAAAGTTTCACACTCTCAGGATCTGAAGTAGTCTTCTTTGAAATATAACTTGTGCACATTTCTTTACCACTTCTTTGATCTCCTTATGTTGAGGTGGATAAGGGCAGTTCATTCCTTGGTGATCTCTTGAGAACGAAGAGACCCGTGTGCAACAAATACCTCTTATCTCACATTTTGGTGAACTTGACATGAAACATGTCAGATCTATTTCTACAATGTTTTCATGCTTATGATAATACCTTTTCTAAGGAATATTTTGATATGTTGGATGATGCTCTCGATGGTTTCTTAGAAGTTCCATCCACTACCTGTAAATCTCCTGAGCAAACTTCCTCTCCACAAGTCGAAGAGTCGGTGAATTTAGTTGTGGTTTATGTGGCTCCTCCGAGCCCTAAGAAACCTGTCATTTACGTGACCTTGATTGACCCTCCTTCTAGGGAGGAATGTTTTGTCTATGGGATTTTGTGTCGTAGTGATTCATCGGACTTATACTCAAGGTTCGTAAAATCTACGAACTCCACTTCCTATAATGTTGTTGGGCACACATATAATGCAAGAAGAAACAAACAGAACTTGGATCAACAACCTTATATTCCTATGTCTCAACCCACTCAAGTTCCTACTTCTTTACCACCTTCTCAACCAAGCCTTCCTTCAGCACCTAAAATTGTGATCAAAGCATCGAGTGATTATGATCTTGTCGAGCAACTTCATATTAATTCGGCTAAGATCTCACTTTGGGACTTGCTTTAGACCCCTCTGGTTTATCGAGAGATGCTTCAAGAAGCTTTGTAGAAGATCCTCTTGCCTGCCTCTGCTAGGCCTACGGATGTTAATGTGTTGTTGGCTCATATTTGAGTGGATTCATCGAATATCATGTTCCATCCGCAAGAACTCTCGCCTTCGGATGTGCAGAAACAAGGGGACACTTTGATGATTATAATTAATGTTAATAATATTGGTATTAAGTGTACTCTCGTTGAGACTGGTTCGGCTCTCAATGTCTGCAGTCTCAACCTATTACCTAAGATTAAATTTGATTCATCTTCTATAGCAGCTTCTTCTCTATATATTCGTGGGTTTGATAATGTTGGCTGCCAAGCTCTAGGCACGATAATATTGCTTTTGCAGTTGGGTATCATTACCTTACCTACTTTGGTTTATGTGATGCCTGGTCCCTTACCTTACAATATTGTTTTGGGGAGACCATAGATTCATGCTATGGATGCCGTAATTTCTACTTTACATCATTCCTTAAAGTTTGCCACAAATAATCGAGTGGTCATAGTTAAAGCTGGTCAGGAAGTTGTTCACCTTTGTGAGCTAGTGGTTGTCGGTTGGGCCTCAATCATCTCCACTCTTAAGAATTGTATTACATCCTTAACCGCTGAAGCTATGGCGTGTTCCTCATCAATACCCTCTATGGAGGTCATCCCCAAAGCAAGTGTTATTAGAGATGAATCACCTAAAGCGGAAAACCCTAAGTCTTCTCCTTCTTCTCCTTCTTCTTCTCAATCAAACACTTTCCTTGGTGATGATTGGGGCTCCTTGGAATTCTCCGAATTCATCATTGTAGAATACAAAGTGAACCCCTCTTGTATTGAGTTTCTGGATGCTTTTGATGAAAAGGTGGATGATACTCCCGTTAAGGAAGAGAAGGGTGATCCTATCCAAGAGACCAGTCCTTCCTTTACTGAGGAGAGTGGTTCCACTCCTACGAAGGAGGTTAATGTTTGTGAACCAAGAAAATAAGGTGGAAGCACTCCCGTGGATGTGTTTGATGTTCATTGGTGGAATGAAACCCTCTACGTAGAGCTGCCACCTCCGGAGGTTTTGCAAACCCGTTATGGTTTCGGATATCACCTCGCTTCTCGATATGGCTATGGGAAGAAAGGCCTAGGGATTATTGAGAAATGAATCCAATTCCTATCTATTTTAAGCCACAAAAACGTAATCTGGGTTTGGGATGCTCTATTAAACAGTCCAAGAAGAAACCTTGGTGGAGTGTTAACATGATTTCGGACGAACCACTGAATTTGGTCCATCTTGAATTGATAGAAGATAGGAGGCAGGATGAGAAAATCCCTTTATATGTCTTCTCTTCAAATGAAGCACTTGAGGAATTCCTAGGTGCCTACTCCCTATTACCCCTTTTCATCGGAAAAGACAATTCTCGGATTGCCTGCATAAACAAGCATACTTTGGAGAATTTGTCTTGAGTATGAACGAGGAGGACCCTCTATCCAATGTTGGTAATGATGTTCTGATATTGCATCCCGAAGATTGTAGTTCTCTCCTTAAAGGAGATACTACTGAAATCTCTATAGATCCTAAGTCTTCTGAAAAAGTAATTAAGAAATTGGAAAATGTCTCTCTTCAGGAGAAGCAAACGAACACTCTAATCTCCTACATTCTCATCCTAATATATATTTCCTTGGGCATACGAGGATATTCCTAGTATTGATGAGTCTATAGTAGTTCACAATATCATCCTGGGTCCCGACGCCAAGCCGATAAAGCAAACAATCTGAAAGATCAATCCCAAGGTGGCGTTGATGGTTAAGACTGAGATAGAGAAGTTGTTGAAAGCAGGATTTATCCGTTCGATCGACTACTCCCCTTGAATTTTGAATATTGTTGTTGTTAGTAAACCTGATCATTGTATTCGCATATTCGTTAACTTTCATGATCTTAATAAGGCTTCTCTTAAAGATGTTTTTTTGTTGCCTAATATAGATATGATTGTGGACTTGAATGCAGGCCATGCATTGTTATCTTTTATGGATGTTTTCTCAGGTTACAATCACATCCATATTAATCTAGAAGATCAGTACAAGACATCCTTCACTACCCCTTGGGATACCTTCTTTTATGTGGCCATGCCTTTTGGGTTGAAGAATGTAGGAGCAACTTACCAACGAGAGATGACCCTAGTATTTCATGATTTTATTCATAAGATCTTAGAAGATTATGTTAATGACATCTTGGAAAAATCGATAACCCGTCAAGATCATGTAAAGAACCTCCATATTATCTTTGAAAGGATTCGACTCTCTAAGATGAGACTCAATCCCCATAAGTGTGTCTTCGATGTGGATGTTGGCAAACTTTTGGGATTTATAGTTTCTCACTGTGGGATCGAAGTCAACATGAATAAAATTGATGCCATTGTTAACATGCCTCCACCCAGGAACATTACAGAGTTGCAAAGTTTACAAGGGAAGATTTAGGAAACTCAAAGGTTTATATCTCAACTAGTTGATCGTACCCTTCCTTTCACTCATTTTTGAAGAAAGATGTTCACTTCATATGGGATGAAGAGTGCCAGAATGCTTTTGAGTCAGTCAAAGCCTATTTAGCCAATCCTCTTGTATTGATGTCGGCTATGCAAGATCGACCCTTTTTTATTTACCTTGCAGCATTGCCATATGCTTTGGAAAATTTTCTAGCTTAGTATGATAATGTCAGGAAAGAAAGAGCGGTCTACTACATTAGTCGCATCCTAGTTGATTACAAAACCCATTATTCCTCCATGGAGAAACAATGCCTTGCTCTTGTCTTTTCTACACATAAGTTAAGGCACTATCTTCTCCATGCTAAAAGGCATGTTATTGTGAAGACTAACCTTTTAAAACATCTATTCTCTAGTGTCGACCTTGCTAGGAGGTTAGCAAAATGGGTTATGTTGCTTTCTGAATTTGATATACAGTTCATTACTCATAAGTCAATAAAGGTTCAAGCAGTTGCCGATCAACCGAAAAACACTCCCTCATCTTGCTCCTTCCCGAGGTTAGATTTGTTTCCTAATGAGAACATTTTTGTGATTAACTATGACCTTTCAAAGTGAAAGATGTATTTCGATGGGTCGAGGTGTTAGATTGGTTCCAAAGTAGGGGTGGTCTTAATATCCCCCAAAGGTAAACTTGTCCCTCCATTGTTTTGATTGGATTTTTCTTGCACCAACAACATCGTTGAATACGAAGCTCTCATTGTTGGCTTATGTGCCGCAATTGTGCTAAGAATCAAATGTATCCACATACTATGTGATTTTGAACTTATTGTGAATCAGATTACAAGAACCTATCAAGCTAAACAAAGTAAGTTGTCTCGATATCGGGACCTTTCTTTGTCCTTTCTTAATTAGTTCTCTTCTTTCACAATAGATAGTATCCCTAGAAGGGAGAATAGATATGTGGATTCCATGGCAAGCGTTGCTTCCCTGGTATCCTCAGATGAAGATACAAAAGAGTGTACCACTTCATGGTTCAGGTCCTGCGAACCACAGTGGTTTCTAATCAACCTAAATCTAATATCCTTCTGTGCTCTCATGAAGACTCGAGAGAATGGTTATCTAATATCTAGATAACTACCTAAAGACTATAAACTTTCCCGATGATGTGACAAAGAATGATTGCACTTGTCTATGAAATCTTTTAGTACATTATGTTATTTTGTCTGATGTTCTTTATTGGAAATCTTATAATGGTGTGCTTCTCTGATGTCTCACTAAAGCAATGACACCCCTTGCCCTTAAGGAAACCCATTCAGGCTCTAGGGGCGGACATTTTAGTGGTAGATTTCTAGTGATAAAATTGGTACACATGGGGTATTTTTGGCAAACGATGGAACAAGATTCTTTCGATTTCATTAAGAAATGCCTACAATGTCAACAACACCGTCGTCTTATTCATGCACCCGCACAAGAGTTACAAAATCATACCTTCCCTTGGACATTCGTGAAGTGGGGATTGGATATTATCTAAAAAATATCACCTCCTTCTTCTAAAGGTCACACCTTTATCATTACTGCTACAGATTACTTCACGAAGTGGGTCAAAGCCATTCCACTTTGGTTCATGAACATTGAAGCTATTTATAGTTTTCTTCTCAACAATATTATTTCTTGTTTTGGATTGCCTGTTACACTTGTTTCTGACAATGGTACACCATTCAAGAACAAGGAAGTAAAGCAGTTCTTAGAGAAATTCCACATTCAACATAGATTTTCTACACCATACTATCTGCAATCTAATGGTCAAGCAGAAGTGTCTAATAAGACTCTTGAGCTTATTCTCCTTAAAATAGTTAATAAGCATGGTAAGTATTGGCATATTCAATTAATGTATGCTTTGTGGGCCTATCACACAAGTGTTCATACGACGACGGGAAAAATGTCTTACAACCTCGTATATGGTGTCGAAGCTATCTTGCCTTTGGAGTTGGAAATTTTATCTTTGTGGGTTTCCCTTAAAGGGTTAATTGATGAAGAAACTTATCGAGCCAATTGTTTACATCAACTAGAGATGCTCAATGAGCATTGATTATAGGCCCTCAACCATCTTAAAGCTTATCAATGATCATTATCAAGACAGTATAATCAAAATGTGCTTCCTAGTACCTTTAAGTTGGGATATTTGGTTCTCTACAAGAATCAGAGAAATGTAAATATGTCGCTCAATCAGAGAGGGAAATTTAGTCCTAACTGGTTAGGCCCTTACATTGTTGTCTCTATATATGGTTTGGGAGCCTATGGATTATATTCTATGGATGGAATTCCTTTAAAAGAGCTCGTTAATGCGATGCATCTTTGTTGATACTATGTGTGGTATCTATGTGTGGTGATCACTCTCTAAGGGTAGTAATGTTGCATATATTAGCATTAACACATTATAAAAATTTATTGTGTTGTGATATGACCATGTGTGTGTGTAATGTACATACATGTGTCCTGCTATGCTCTATATCCATTCATCACATTACATCTTTTATGGAAAAATTAGATCATCATTGTATTTTTAATTAACATGCAACCATGTGTGTTCATTAAATCATATTAGCATCTAATGTAAACATACATTCATATAAACATATAACATCCATAGCCTCAACATACATGAAAGTAAAAAGAGCATACACATCAAAACACACAATGCCATGATGTTGAAACCAATATATATATGTGGGTGGGTGCATGGAAATGGGTAGCCATTTCGTGGATACCCTCCAAAATAAAATTTGAAAATCCATAATGCGAGCGCATCATAACGCGCTCGCGTTATGGCTCATTATGCCAAGCCCGAGGCTCGGAAACTACAAACCGATAACGCGAGCGCGTTATAATGCGCTCGCGTTATTGATTGTTAAAAGCAAAAAAAGAAATGTAAATCCATCATTAGCATTTCGACTGTTTTTTTTTTTGTAGTCGCGGCCAAAACCCCCACAATTTCGCGCTCGCATTCTAGGAGGAGAAATTCAACAAATTTCTTCACCAAAAATTGACATTTCTTCGCAACGATGGTGCCATGACGACGAGGAGCTGTGAGAGGTAAGGATTCTATGGTTTTTGTTTTGAATTAGTTAGCTTTAGGTTGAATTTGATATATTTGTTTGAATTTTTAGGAGATGCAAATCAACCTGCAAACCCTCAAAAACCTCAACAGGAAGACCAACCAAATCCTCAAGATCAAAATCAACCACAACATCAACCTCCTCCACCGATCACTCAACCCCCTCCTGGCACTCAACAAAATTTAATGAGTGAAATTGAGAACAACAAAATGCAAATTGAGGATTTGATCAGTAGGTTGAGTGATCCAAATGGTTCAACCGCAGAAAGAATGACCCTAGCAAAATCATTGAAAGATATGTTAAAAAATGTAGATTCAATTAGCAAACAATTAACTGGATGGCAAGATAGGAGGCAGGCGGCTAGGGATTATTATGCAAATAAACTATCACACAAGGATGTAAAGGATTTAAAAATTACAAAAGGTGATTTGTGCTCATTATTCACTGACCCACGCACAAATCAAAATCTTACCCTCAATGCGAAGAGGTTTCCTATCCATTGGTGCCACCACCAACAGATTAGGGACCAGTTTTATGATAGGTGGTACATGGTCTTCGATTACCCACTGTGCAACAATTGTGAGGTCCCGTAATATTTCCTTAGGAAACTATATAGTGAGTTCATATGGAACAAGATCCCAAATTATTTTGATATGAGGGATTTCTAGGGGAGAGGTGGGGGGTCAGCTCAGGATAGACCTGGTGCACAGCCTCATCCTACGCGGAAAGGTAGACGAGCTCTCGTTAGGCCACCTCGTGAGCACATTGTTATGCCTTTCGTCGTGAAGGAAAGTGCTAACGTAGAGACATTGCAGGCAATCAGCACTATGACCCAGAGTGTCATCCATCATACTAGCCCTATTCTACAGCACCATCCAGGGGAGTCTTCGAGTGGTGGCCTTTGAACACATGTGTGTCAATCTTGTGGGGCTACTTGTTCATATGACCCCACCGACACTCAGGAGACTGGTACGCAGGATCTGTCTGCAGCTATGGAGATGGAGAGGGCAGCTGACATTTTACATCAGACATATGGCATTGATAGTCAGGTAAAAGTTAGTGCATGTTCATTGAATTTAATTTATTAAATTTCGATTTTGAAATGCAAGATTAACTCAAAATGTTTTATGATTTTAATAAAATTGCAAGGTCACAGTGTTGATATTGGATACACCGTCCCCCCACCAACTTATTTTTGTAGTACACCTATCGCTAGGGTATGTAACTAGTAAACAATTATAAATTTATTACATGTTAATAGCATTGTTTTACGAATGGTAATTTAATATGCGATTTTGGATGTTGAACAGACTAATATTGGAGGTTTTGATGGAACACTTCCCTATGGTGGTGGATTTAATCAAACCTACACGGAGGTAATAGAATAAAGAGTTTAACTAATGAATCAAGTACTTAATAGATTTTTGTAGTTTATATGCACATCGTTGATTACGTTGAATAATTTATTGTTTTATTTTCAGTTGTTGCAAGACAATACACCTTTGAATGTGACGAGGGCAATGGATATTGGTGTGACATCTGCTATACAATCCTCGATGGCTCTTATAGGAGAGGTATGAGGCAAATTAGTAAATTTCAATTTATATTTGTTGTTATAGATGTTAGTTAGTGAAAAATCAAATCATTATTGATTCACGTAGTTTAATTTCTATTTGTATGGTTTATACAGGGCTTGAGCATGCCTGAGCATGGGCGTGAGAATATTTCCCTCATGGAGAGAGATCATGAGATGGTGGTAAGTGATTATTTTGTCAAATATATCATTTTTTATAATGTAATTTCTATATATTCATGTCTTTACTTCTTATTGTAACAGTTAAAACTTCACAATGAACTAAACCCTAGGAGGAGGAGCAGGAGCACTCCTCGAGCGTAGCAAAAATGAGTGACAGACCTATTGCCATCCGATTGAAAAGGAAAGGGAAAGATTTTATTTCCAAGGTATGGAGAGCAATGACTTTTGATTCCAGAGCCCTTTGTTGTATGCCTACATGGCAGTTTTGTACATATTTTTTAATGGACATATTTGACATTGTATGCCTATATGGCATTCTCGTAAGCCTATATGGCTATTTTGTACATATATTTCATACTTATATTGATGTATGCCTACATGGCTATTTGGTTAATACAAATATCTTTTATCGATGCCTGTCCATATTTGCATTCTAAATTGATGGTTCAATAGATATGAGTTACGTGTATTCAAGTGTATACTTTACAACTTACGTGTATACTTTGTGACTTACGTGCGTTTGAATGTATACTTTGTGGCTTACGTGTTTTCATGAGTATACCTTGTATTTGTGCATATACTTTGTTTTAATTTGTGTATACTATGTATTCGTGTGTATACTTTTTGAGGCTTACGTGTTTTTGAGTACTTGTACTTCCCTTATTGACATGTACATGTTTGACTTATTCATGTGTATAATTATTAATTGGTTAGCCCTAGCATTGATCTATGTCATCCTCAATGCATGATCCTTGAGATGGAGTAAGAACACCCTCAAGGTCCAAAGGAGTTTCACATGCATTCTTCATAGGCTCGTTTTGGTAGTCAAACCAAAAACCTCTTGCATCGTTGAAACGAAAAAATTTATCCTTTATAGCAGGTCTGAAGCCATTATCATTCTCCGTTGGTTCTTCATGTATCCACTCCCCATTAATGGTTGCCTCATGACCTTCATGAAACCAAGCACTTATCTCATTTGTGATAGAAGAAATGTATGAAGATATATCTTCCTCCTTATGAACCATTCATTATCATGAGAGATGGGTTCTTGTGAACCACTACTCATGAATCATGGGTCAGGGTGATCCCACAATACTAGTTTACAATTTTTGGGCAAACTGGACACTAACTAATTTTTTTTAACTAAATCTTCACTTTCGAGCTCCTATAGCGGCTAAACCGTGAGGAATTGGAAGATGATGCAAACTAGTGATTTTTTAAGTTTTAACTAAATCTTCACTTTCGAGCTCCTATAGCGGCTAAACCATGAGGAATTGGAAGATGATGCAAACTAGTGATTTTTTAAGTTTTGTCTATAGATTCTAAATATATATTTTTTAAAAAAATTGGAATTAGATTGCACTTCTTTTTCCATCTCCTTCGAAAACTAGCTTTTTTTTAAAAACAACATTTTTAAGGAGTGACGCTCACCATATACAACATAACATTTTTTGTATGAAGGATAAAATTCTAATTTTTTCGAATTTAAATTTGTGGGTGATCCCACAAAGCTGGTTTACAATTTCTTAGAGGAACTGATTTTTGCTTAAATCACATATTTTTAGAAAATATAATGATTTAAGCCTTAAAAAGTTCCATTTTAAGGATTCCAATTGAAGAGGGTTTGATAAAACCACCTTTGATCAAACCCCCTTGGATAGAAGCTCGCTAGTTTTAAACCATACCTATAAATGAGTCTCCTTTACACCTATCAAAATGCTGATAAAAAATCACTTTTGATTTAAATTTTCGAGGATCAAATGAATTCATTTAAAATTTATTTCAAATGATTATGGTAGTCCTCGAAATGAGCTATCCAATGAATATAATTTTAATATGTTTTGGTTTTATTACGTATATGTTTTTTTAGTTTTATTAAACATAGGGTTTTCACTGAAAATCAAGCTCTTTGTTTAGCACATGTGGAAAAATAGCAGATTATCAAAATAATTTTTTTAAAAATATATTTAGGTTGGGTATTGATGTCCTTTATCCATTCAAAAAAAAAAATTGAATTTTGATACATACAGAAAAATTTATGTTGTATACAGTCCACCTATGTCTAAATTATAATTGGTTTGACTTCGAAACTTGATTGAGGAAACAATATTCAATAAAACACTATAAAACCAAATGAAAGTGCTATATATCATAGTTACAAATCTAAATTCAAAAAAAATAGAATTTTATCCTTCATACAAAAAAAGTTATGTTGTATACGGTGAGCGTCACTCCTTAAAAATGCTATTTTTTAAAAAAAAATAGTTTTCAAAGGAGATGGAAAAATAAGTGCAATCTGATTCCAAAAAAAATGAAAAAAATATATTTAGAATCTATAGAAAAAATTTCACAAATCACTAGTTTTAATCATCTTCAAATTCCTCACGGTTTAGCCGCTATACGAGCCCGAAAGTGAAGATTTAATTAAAAAAAAATAGTTTGGTGTCTAGTTTGCCCAAAAATTGTAAACCAGTATTGTGGGATCACCCTTGTAGCTAATATATCTAGCACTTTCATTTGGTTTCATAGTATTTTATTAAATATTTTTTCCTTAATCAATTTTTGAAGTCAAACCAGTTACAATTGAAACATAGGTGGACTGTATACAACATAAATTTTTCTGTATGTATCGAAATTCAATTTTTATTTTTTTAATGGACCAAGGACATCAATATCCAACCTGAACATATTTTTTAAAATTTTATTTTGATAATATGTTATTTTTCCACATGTGCAGAATAGAGAGCTTGATTTTTGGTGAAAAACATATGTTTAATAAAACTAACAAAACACACATAATAAAACCAAAACATATTAAAATTATATTCATTGGATAGCTCGTTCTAAGGACTACCATGATCATTTCAAATAAATTTGAAATGAATTCATTTGATCCCGTAAAAGGTAAATCAAAATTGATTTTTATCAGCATTTTGATAGGTGTAAAGGAGACTCCGTTGTAGGTATGGTTTAAAACTAACAGGGTTCTATACAAGGGGGTTTGATCTAAGGTAGTTTGATCAAACCCTCTTCAATTGGAATCCTTAAAATGGAACTTTTTAAGGCTCAAATCATTATATTTTCTAAAAATATGTGATTTCAGCAAAAATCAAAATCTCCTAGAAATTGTAAACCAGCTTTGTGGGATCACCCATCAATGAGTTTGACTTGTAAAACTACACGATTGAATCCTAATAGCAATATCACAATATTTATATATCTAACTGTGTTATTTCCTTCAGCTAAAATTTGTGCTTATACTTATGTGATTGATGTATTTTTGTGTATGGGATCATAGTAATTTCTATTTGACAATGATATTGTGTCTTTAAGGTTTATTTACTAAAGGGTGCATGAAACAAGTTTTAAATCCTTAAAAATATTTGAATTTCTTAGGTTTTTCTATTTGTCGAGTCTGGGCTCCGAGCCCAAGTCCAAGTCAAAAATTGGTTTATCAAGTCCGAGGCGAGTCCAAGTCTTGTAACACTGGTGTGAACACATCGAGGAATAATGTATATGCCGATGAAGAGAGAACCCATCCTTGTTTCTAAACAAACAATAGTATAGATATGGTTGGTCAAGATAAAACATCACTCTTTTGGATAGTTTGAACCATAATCTTTCATGGCCGCAAACACACCTTCATTATGTGTGTTCTTGATCCTACTGAAGAAATGGTGGAACATGTTGTAGATCAAATCTTGCAACCCTAAGTCCACAAGAAGATTACTTGTCCCGATTTCCACAAATGTCTTTAAGATGTTCATCCTTCTTGAGTAATGCGAACTATTGATGTCATCTAGATCTTTGAAACTGTCTGCAATCATGTGCAATACTGTAAAAGCTAGAGCTATATCTAACACTACAAATGACTGCTTAATAAAGCCTAAACATTCTTCTATTCTTTTCAATGTGACCATAATGGCATTCCTTTAAGATAAACTACTAAGCTTACTACCTAATTCATAAAGTAATCTTGCCAACCACTATCATCGGTTGCAATGCTTCCAATGGAAAGTCAATTTGTTGCAATACCCAAAGGCTCGCAGGTTCATTCGCTCTAATACCACTATAATGACTCGAGCTCTAGATCAATAGTTTTTTTATTTATTTCTTATTGGATTGACAAAGGTTTTCATCCAGTATTATTAAGATAGATAACGGAGTCCCCAAATTATAAATGAAATAAATTCTGAATATGAAGTCTAATTCAAATATTAATTTGATAATGGAAATTTGATAAATAAATATAATAGTTGTTTCTAATTAATCAATTAAAATCATGTGCTAGCTTTGAATATGAATCTCCCTATCATTGATATATATAGGCCTTGAGAATTGGGATGCCTTTCCTAATCGATACTTTGTACTCATGCATCTTACTTTGAGTTCTTTCCGGATTATATGCTTGAAACGTATACTCCCATATTATATTTTTTTCTCATATAGACCAATCCCACACTAGGTAATTCAATAATAAAAATAAGTCTGTAAATTGATTACCCTGATCTTCCCTTCTTATTCTCTTTTATACTTGAAAACTACACAATTGAATCCTGATAGCAATATCACAATTTGACACATTGTAGAAAATACCTCCTAGTTATCAATTGATGAGCTAAAGGGGCTCTATAATGAATGTTTCATAAGGCACAACACTTGTTGAATGTTTTGCAAATGGGGTTTTAAGCTAAGTGGGCTTAACCTTGGGGAAAAAACTATGTGGTTAAGAGCTTGAGCTAGAGTAGTACTGGGATGGGTGACCTCCCGGGAAGGCCTAGTGCCTCACCTCTGTGAGCATCACCTAGATGCAATGAGTGCTAAGTGGGCCATTCATTATCATGAGAGATGGGTTCTTGTGAACTCAGCCCTCTTTCAATCCATGTTAGCCTTGGGACCGTACAAGAAGCTGGAGGTCATACCAAGTACGGGATCAGCAAGTTTGTATAAAAAATCTAAAAAATAGAGAACAGTGTGAATAATTCTTATTAGATCTTCTCCAAAAGTTCATCAAAAAACTCCATTCGAGCCTCTCAAGGCTTTACATAGTGTTTTACACCCTTCTCTAATTGATCCATGCCCTCAACTAACTAAAAACCAACTTTCAGAACAAGTAACCATTGCATTTCAAATTTGTTGCTTTAAGCAACTTGCAAATTTGCAACTTTAGACTCCTCCAACCTAAGGGATCAATCCGATGGAACATAGCTCGGAGTGATTCCACCTGTTTCGGTGTGAAAGAGGGCCATGCCTAGCATAAAAATACCTATTCAGACGTGTTGGAATAGTCTGCTTGGTCACACAAGTTGTAGAACGAAAGTTGCACCACTTTGCAACTTTGCACTGCTTGCATTTGATGCTTTTTCCATTAAGTGAAAATCTGCCACCACGGGAAAACCACTCCAAGATAGCCAAAACTGAAAGAGGTTTTTGTAGAGGGGCCCAACGCGATCCTATAAGATTAGACAAGAAGTTTCTAAGTTTCATGGTATCTGAGTAATAGCATGTTGAATTTTGCAGCCATTTTGCACTTTGAACCCTTAAGGGATCGATCTGGTGGAACGTAGCTCAAAATAATTCCGCGTGTTTCGGTATGAAACAAGACCATGCCTAGCATAAAAATACATATTCAGATGCATTGGAGCAATTAGTTTGGTCACACGAGTTGCAGAGTGAAAGCTGCACCACTTTGCAACTTTGCACAGTTTGAATTTGACACTTTTTCCATCAAGTGAAAATCCGCCGCCACGGAAAAACCACTCTGAGATAGCCAAAACCGAGAGAGGTTTTTCTAGAGGGGCCCAACACGTTCTTGTAGGATTGGAGGAGAATTTTTTAAGTGTCACGGTATCCAATAATAGCATGCTGAAGTTTGCAGCCATTTTGCACTTTGGACCCTTAAGGGATCGATCCGGTGGAACATAGCTAGGAGTGATTCCATGTGTTTCGATGAGAAAGAGGACCATGCTTAGCATAAATATACCTATTCAAATGTGTTAAAACATTCCACTTGGTCACACAAGTTGCAGAATGAAAGTTGCACCACTTTGCAACTTTGCACTACTTGCATTTGATGTTTTTTCCATCAAGTGAAAATCCGCCGCCACGAGAAAACCACTCCGAGATTGCAAAAACCAGGAGAGGTTTTTGTAGAGGGGCCCAACATGATCCTGTAAGATTAGACAATAATTTTCTAAGTGTCATGGTATCCAAGTAATAGCATGCTGAAGTTTGCAGCTATTTTGCACTTTTGACCCTTAAGGGATCGATCCAGTGGAATGTAGCTCGGAGCGATTCCGCGTGTTTCGGTGCGAAAAAAGACCATGCCTAGCATAAAAATACCTATTTGAACATTGATGGATCAGTTAGTTTGGTCACATGAGTTGCAGAGCGAAAGTTGCACCACTTTGCAACTTTGCACAACTTGAATTTGACACTTTTTCCATCAAGGGAAAATCCGCCGCCACGGGAAAACCACTCTGAGATAGCCAAAACAAAGAGAGGTTTTTCTAGAGGGGCCCAACACAATCCTATAGGATCATACGATAAGTTTCTAAGTTTCATGGTATCTATGTAATAGCATGCTGAAGTTTGCAGTCATTTTGCACTTTGGACCCTTAAGGGATCGATCCGGTGGAACATAGCTCGGAGCGATTCCACTTGTTTCGGTGCAAAAAAGGACCATTCCTAGCATAAAAATACCTATTCAAATGTGTTAGAACATCCTGTTTGGTCACACAAGTTGCAGAACGAAAGTTGCACCACTTTGCAACTTTGCACTGCTTGCATTTGATGCTTTTTCCATCAAGTGAAAATCCGCTGCCACGAGATAACCACTCTGAGATAGCAAAAACCGGGAGAGGTTTTTGTAGAGGGGCCCAATAAAATCTTGTAGGATCAGATGAGAAGTTTCTAAGCATCACGGTATCCGAGTAATAGCATGCTGAAGTTTGCAGCCATTTTGCACTTTGGACCCTTAAGGGATCGATCCGGTGGAACATAGCTCGAAGCGATTTTGCGTGATTCAGTGCAAAACAAAACCATGCCTAGCATAAACATACATATTTGAACATGCTAGAGCAGTTAGTTTGGTCACATGAGTTGCAGAGCGAAAGTTGCACCACTTTGCAACTTTGCACAGCTTGAATTTGACACTTTTTCCATCAAATGAAAATCCGCTGCCACAGGAAAACCACTCTGAGATAGCCAAAACCAAGAGAGGTTTTTCTAGAGAGGCCCAACATGATCCTATAGGATCAAACAAGAATTTTTTAAGTGTCACAATATCCAAGTAATAGCATGTTGAAGTTTGAAGCCATTTTGCACTCTGGACCCTTAAGGGATCGATCCGGTGGAACATAGCTCAGAGCGATTTCATGTGTTTCGGTGCGAAAGAGGACCATGCCTAGCATAAAAATACCTATTCGAATGTTTTGGAATGGTCCGCTTGGTCACACAAGTTGCAGAACAAAAGTTGCACCACTTTGCAACTTTGCACAACTTGATTTTGACACTTTTTCCATCAAGTGAAAATCCGCCGCCACAGGAAAACCACTCCAAGATAAGAAAAACCGAGAGAGGTTTTTCTAGAGGGGCCCAATGCAATCCTCTAGGAGTAGACAAGAAATTTATAAGTGAAAGGGAATAATTTTTATGGAGTTTATGTTGTTGCCCCTATAGATTTTTATGGAAAAGGGCATGAAAATGAGGTTTCACCCTAGGTTTTGATAAAATATTGCATAAAATAAGGGTTTTGGTTTGGCATGGTGGAGTGAGTTTGTCCTAAGACAAATTGCAGATCTAAGAGTTTGGATACATGATAATTCTTGCCCCAACAATGAATTATGTAAGTAAATCTTATTACAATGCCTCGGAGTTTGTCATTATGTAAGTAAATCTTATTACAATTGTGGATCTGAGAGTTTGTCATTATGTAAGTAAATCTTATTTCAATTGCGGATCTGATATTTTTTCATTATGTAAGTAAATCTTATTACAATGCCTCAGGCACTTCGTTCTCACAGATCTTATACAATGTCACTCATATATTCAAGATTCTCTTTAAATGTCTACATCATAGGTGCTCATTATGAGGTTAACTTCAATTGAGTAACTTGGCATTCCCTCGCTAAGCTTCACACGCTCTTTTATAATGGCTTGAAATCAAAATTGATATTTTTCAAGATCATAAAAATAAGGATGTTGCATTTCTTTTTTGGCTGAGATTCTCTTTGATGGTTGTTAAATCAGTATTTTCTACAATGAGAGATCAATCAATTTTTAGTAGTTTACTTACAAATACGCAAAGTAAAAGAGAAAAAGAAAGAGAATCCAAAATGGAAATGAAATAAAAATAGAAGGAAGGCACTTACAGATAGGCATGCAAGTTTCACAACTTAGTCACTCTTGGTCATACATCTTCACTGGGAATTCCAACATACCTATTGCACACAACACCTCTCATGAATAGAGTAAGTTGAAATTTCATATGCTCTTATAATGTCTACATCATAGCTACTCATGATAAGGTTAACTTCAAATGAATAACTTGAAATCCCCTCACCAAGCTTTGCACACACTTTTCTAATGGCTTAAAATCTTGATTGAGATTTATCAAGATCATCAAAATAAGGATATTGCATTGCTTTTCTGGCTGACATTCTCTTGGATGGCTCATATATCTTCATTTTTTACAAGGGGACACCAATCACTGTAAAAGAAGATGATAGCATTGGCATCAAACAAATTAATGTGCATACAAGTATAAATTAATAAAAACCAATGTGCATATACTTACAAATTAATCCAACGAACCATCCTGGTCTTCTCTACTCTTTATTGTGTCAAGTATAGCCTCATGGTCAGACTCACAAACCTTCCACAAGGTCTTGTTCAAAGGTCTACCCCCATATTTGGTCAAATGAACATTGGATTCCACGACAAGGTTCGAGTAATGAAGAATCTTACAATGCATGTCAAAGTCCTGAAATAGCCAATGTTTAACACTTGAATGTGGGTACCTTCTAAGCCATGTTCCAGTAACCACAACTGAGCCTATAGGTTATTCGATGTTTTCTCCATCTATAACTGGGGCCTCCAATTTCTTTTTGGCCTCAACACAATGACACAAGTAATAGTTTGTTCCCTCTTCATTGTCTTCATCTACAATAACTGCATAAACATGCCCTGCATTGATATGTCTAGAAAATCTCTTGAAATTTGTCAACATTACGAATACAGTACAAAATAAGATAATGATATGGAATTTCAACAACTAAGCAAGTAGATATATCACCTGATTGAACTAGATCTGATACGTGGTCAAAGTCGACCGATGATTCCATCTGTGTCAGTTCCAATGCCGTCGGAGGGTGATACGTGTGAAGTGGGCTAAGCTAACTTGTGAACCATTTGTCAACCCACTCCCCTGACTCACAATCATTCCAGGCTTGCATTGTACATGAAGAACAAAAGTATGCCATCTTTCGTGTATCGATACTCCATGAACCTACATTTGAGCTAAGGAAAGAGTGTACCTCACTCGATCCTATTAGTGTACAAAAGTCTTCATATGGTGCAATGTTAGTATCATCCATCAACCAAAAAAATCTACGAACTAAAGGCGTACCTTCATTACTTGGACCCATCAAAGCATTACACCACTCGACGATTGATTTTGCATCTGTCAACTTTGCACTGTCTTTATACTTTAACTCTTCTCGTGCTAATGCTCTTTTCACGCATGCTCCTGCACCATCATGCTCCCCCTTTCCATGTCTGGCCTCACAAAAGTTCCACATATGTTGAACACCTGTAATGACATGCATCCTACACAACCAGTAGAACATGCGCGAGTTCTTCAACTATGTTGCACAGTTATTAGACCATATTATATATCGATTGTATTATATGCCCCTCTGAGCCAAACCACTGTAGAACATCTGGAAGCAACCTTGCACAAACTCTGGAGAATCTATGCGATCATCACTAATGTAAAAGTGGTACTCCCTCAATACCTTCCTTTGCTCATTTGTACTATCAGATGCATGAATGAATGCTATGTGCACAAATATCAAAACTTGTGTGGAGTTTTAATACTGTGACTGCACCTCATGTTGTGGCTGTAGAGTGTAGCTCTCCGTAAAGTCAACCACGGATACTATGCTTCCAATTGGAAAGGTGTTCTTGCATAGCTTGAATTGTGTGTCCAACCACCGGGCTCTATGGGTATGCATTGTATACTCAGACACTATATTGTCACGAAATGTGGTCATAAATTGGTACACTGGAATCTTCTCAATAACCAACTCACACCTTTTTGCTTGAGACCCATCTTTTGTAGCATATGCCACTGTTTTATACTTCCCGAACTCTACTAGTTTTTGTCCCACCTCATCTATGATTTCCATATGTTGACATACTGGCATACGTTGGAAGCCACCACAATGCTCGCATGAACCATCCAAGCATGATGTCCTGTAGAATATCTAGCCATCCTCTATTTCACATAAATTTTTTGATAATAACTCTCTTGAAGATTTTGGTGGGGCGTGTATGCCACAATCCTGCAAAACATCATTAGTATGCAAATCTACACATATAGAACGATAAACATCATAATGGTTAGAAAATTCAATATGTAGTCTACAACAACAAGTATTGCATGTGTGATTTATCTTGACATAAAAAGGTTTAAGCATTTCAAAAAATCTTTTAGAAATACTAATTTGAGGATAATCGTTTTCAAATTTTTGAAAAAATTGGGTTTGAGTCATATCCAAAAAATGCTTTGGATGTGGCTCACGATTCCGACTACGGATTCTCCTTCTTACCACATCCCTTTGATTCGGAGATGGCCTTGTGTTATTCTTCCAATACTCTTCAATTAGTGTTCTCAAGGCTTTGACAACTTCTTTATCTTTTCGTGACAGTCTCCCTGAGAATGCCCATAATTCATTTGTATCATTGCCCTCAATTCTTTGCCACTTTTGAATGGCTCTTGATAACGTTTTTCTACTAATTCCCGTGTGTTCACTTGTCTTTTTAATGAGACGAGCTCTCTTTGTTTGACAGCTTACCAAATTCGATGTAATGACACGTCGGGTGACATTACTATCCTTTGAGCGTGAGGTCTTACCCACACTCTCATAAGTATCCATTAGATTCTTCACAATAGTGTCTTCACTTGATGCATTCGATGTTCTCAACCCAAGAGTCTTCATGATGTTCCTATACTTTACACCCCGCATCATTTCAACAAATAGTTGACATTTTTGCAATCTCATTTAGCCTTTCAAAGAATCGTTCCCAAATCTTATCAACATATCTTCTACAAGTGCGTGTTGAAATCTTACCTTCCATGTGCTGCAAAATCTCATCATCAATATTAATCAAATACTTTGGCTTTCTACGCAAAATTCTAGGTGGTGTTCTCCTAGGTACATACATCTCAACATTAGGAATTTCATCAATATTTAATTGAGGTGGGCTAGATTGCATACCTTCAATCGAGGGTGGAGAAGAAGACATACCTTGAGTTTCACATGGGGATGATGGCATACCTTCTTCGTCAATTCTAAGTGATGATGTACTCTCAACTTGAGATGTGTTGGATGGTGTCCAACAATATTCACTTGCGGTACATGGTGTCCCTCCATATTCACTTGCATTAGATGGTGTTCATCCATATTCACTTGTGCTAGATGGTGTCCCACCATATTCGCTTGTGCTTAATGGTGTCCCTTCATATTCACTTATCATTGAGGGTGTGTCTCCAACTACGGTATCTGAATCTGTCTTACGACGATGCTTTCGCATTCGTGCCTGTTGTGCTGCCAATTCCCATTCTCTTTTTGACGGTTGAGGTTCCTCTACAATCGGCTTGTTTTCATCAATCGTTTCCAATTTCTTCTTTTCACGATATGCCGCCACCCAAACTCTCTCATTTTCTTTGAAGGTTTCGTTCTCTTCGTCTGTTAGTTTCCTCTTTGTCTTTTTCTTCAGCATGGCGGATAATTTTATCTATACCATGGTAATGAGACAAATATTAGTTCCTAAAAAATGTATACATTCAAGTTAATTGAAAAATATATGTCATTGAAGGATTAATTTAAATAATACTTACAATCATCGTGTACAAAAGTTAACCTACCATAGACAAATGTGTACAAACTATGGAAGCATAGACAAAGATTTTATATGCTTTCAAAGGTGCTTGTTTGTTAGTTATAGGAATTTGGGGAGTTGGTTGTCATTTCAAAAGGTTTAAACAACCTCCATTGGCTCGAAGGGAGGAGTATTGTTCATTTTGAAATCCATTTTTATGATCAAAAAATGTTGTTTTCCAGAAATTCATTGGTTTTTTTGCACATTCCTGCGCTTGTACGGATTTTTACAGCCCCCCCTTGATAAAAAACTAATATAATATTTTAGGCACATGTCTTAACTCTCTAATGCATCAGTTCTGAGGGCTTAACAGTACGTTTGAAGGGAGCAATTGACAATTTTCTGAAACTGCTCATTTCAAGCCAGTCAAGGGTTTAAGTAGGATTTAATTATGAAATGACCATCCCACCTACTGTTATGAATTGTTTCTTGGTGGGATGGAATGTACATTGTTAGAGTAGGGTCTTTTATTGTTTAGCATTCCTTTGAATGAAACTAATGACAATAGGATGGGGTTCTTAGGCTGAAACAAGCACTTTTCCATGAGAATTTGAGGAACCAAGGAGTGATTTTGAAAAAGTGTTGAAGGAGTGGTCTATGTAATGAAATTTTGACCTTGTGCAAGGTATTTTGAAGATTTTTTATTCTTTGGAATGGTCTACGAAGGCCCGAGTATAGGAGTTTCTATAAACCCTCCCTCTTTGCATTGAAAAATGGGGGTTTTTGTATTGGAAGCCTAGTTGAGTGGGTAAGGTCCTAAGACCTAGAAAATATCTTGTTTTGATACCTAATTAAAGATTGTTTTTGGGTTTGGAGGTCTGGTGTGAGGATCTAAGGGTAGTTCCTTTGTAAAATTGACATACTTGGAGGCCTAAAACGGTGAAAAGGTCAGTTTTCTTAAAGTTGTCCCAAAGGATTCATTTGATGGGTTAAGGTATGTCTTGCAACTCTGAAATGGGTGCTAGAATCATTCTTTTATTTTTCTGGTGTTTTGGAAAGTTTTGGAGTTAAGGGCCCAAAACTGGTTTTGCACTACTATTAGATTCCAAGGGTGAAAAGTGGGAAATAGTGTTTCTATTTTTTGTCCAACTTGGAGGAGTGTTAGGATTGGTCCATTAGGAATTTTTAATCTTTTTAGATGCCTCTTGAAGGAAAGTTGACATCTTGAATGGTTTTGGGTCCTCTAACTCTGCATCAAAAATGAGTATCATAGTTTGAAGTGTGTGCATGGTTTGGGAGATACATGTGATAGTTTGCAGATGCTTGGCTACTAGTAATGTGGACAGTGAACAAAGGAACTAAGTTTGTGTGTAAGGGAAGACTTCTGAAAGGTTTCGTTTTTTTTGTACTAACTCAAACAAAGATTTCTTAAGCAAATAATGGTTTGGTTGTGCCTTAAGAATTATAGTTTGTGTTTGTAAACAATGGTGCCATTATGGAATATTTAAGACAAGTTGTGAATGACATAATCATTGGTTGATGTTTTGAGGAATCTAGTTGATTGTAATCAGTTATTTTCAAGATTTTCAAGGTGTTTTGAAGATCCTTAAGGAATTGGGAACTCTTAATGCTAATTTGAGTATATGAATCAAATGTGTTGTGAAGGGAAATATAGTTGAATAAGTGTGTCAAGCCTGTGTTGATTTCTTCCATGATTTTTTGTTATTTTGCCATGTAAGTTGCAGCATTGAGTTCTTGAATTAGTGTGTCATGAACGAATTGAATGGTTCTTAGTTTCTAATCAACTTTATGCTATGTTACAATGACAACGTAAGGTTATAATGACAAACAAAAATGAAAGCAAGCCATAATAGAATGAAAGAAAATGTGTAAATACTTCACATACCTAAAAAACTAGACTTTAAAATGGAGGAGTTCAACCCAATTATGTAGCCTTAGCTTCTTCTTTCTTCAAACTCCACAACAATTTGACTTGTTCAAAATTTTGTTCCCTTCCAAACTTCAATTATATATCAGTGTTCAATGGAATTCAAAATTCAATTGATATTATATGTCTTTCAACGTAGAAACTCTTCTATTTCATGCAAAGGTGGTAGAAATATCATGGAAAAGGTGATGGAATGTGAAAAACATTCTTGCACACTTCACAACATCATCAAAAAGCAACTTTTTGTCAGAGCACATGCAAAACTAGGGGAATATGCAGACTATGGGCCTTGAAATCACGGGTATATATAATTTTTTACTTTCCATGATGGAATGTGAAAAACATGCTTGCACACTTCACAACATCATCAAAAATCAACTTTTTGTCGGAGCACGCGCAGAACCAGGGGAATATGCAGACTGTGGGCCTTGAAATCACGGGTATATAGAATTTTTTATCATTTTTAGTGGAGTAAAACACGTGCTCGCGTTATAACGCGAGCGCGTTATGTGAAATATGGTTTTCTTAATATATTTAGTTTCTCCCTCTTTATCTATACCCTCTATCCTAATTCTATATCTATCCCCTACACCCTTATAGTAGAGGAGATAGAGGTGAGTGTGTGTGTGTGAGAGAGAGAGAGAGAGGTAGAGGGAGAGTGGAAGAGAAAGAGGGAGAGGGAAGGAGGAAGGGAGGGAGAGAGGGAGGGAGAGGCAGAGGGTTAGAAAGAGATAGTAGGAGAGATGGAGATAGATAGGGAGGGAGAAAGGGGGAGAGTGGGAGAAAAAGAGAGTGGGAGAGAAAACAAGAGAGAAAGAGGGAGAGCAAGTGGGAGAGAAAGAGGGAGAGAGGGAAGGAGAGGGAGATGGGGAGAAAGAGAGTGTGGGAGAGAAATAGGGAGAGAGGGAGGGAGAGGGAGTGGGAGAGAAAGAGGGAGAGAGGGAGAGAGAGGGATAGGGGGAGAAAGA